>VXAA01003398.1:0-29640 GCA_013399115.1 Anseranas semipalmata | reverse complement strand
CTGGGGGCGGGGGGGAGGGGGGGGAAGGGACAAACACCTAAGTGACATCAAAAATTAGATTACAACTAGTATTAAAGGAGGTATATGCAAAGCGGCTCTTCAGGGGCTCTCAGGTCCCTCTATTATTTGTTTGCTTTTCTCCAAGGAGGTCTTGGAGGACAGCAAACTGTCCACTATGATCTGAACTGAGTCTTTTCATATACCTGGGGAAATAATCTTTTTATTTATTTATTTATTTATTACTGCCTTAAAAGAAGTTGGTTACAAAAACATATATATATGAATGAAGGCCATCTTTCCCATACCTAGGCATCTCTCTGACTTTAATAACCTACCAAAATCATCAGTACCATTATTACAATAGCAAGTTAGAAGTGCTCATGTTCCATTTACTTCCATCTGACACATCTATCACTGGTATAATCAGTGCTGCCTTGCACTGCCCAATTATCTCCTAAGTGGCATGGCAAATCTTAGCAAGTTAACTGAATGTTAATGCAGCAAGAGCCCTAAAGAAATAAAGTACCAGTTTTCTGCATCAGGAACTGTGGCTGATCAAGTGCAACTACAGCCCTCCTACCATTCCAGGAAGGGCAATACCACCATGCTCTTCTCCTTCACCTTGTTTCCTAGCCAGCTCCATCCATTCAGCAGCAAACCAAACTCAAACTAAGGTTCTCAAAATGATCAGCTCCAGAGATGCTTCCCCAGCACTTATGCTGTCCTGGCAGCGCTGTTTTTTTGGAAGATGTGGCACTCCCGGGGTTGCCAACGCAGTATTGCTGCCACCATGACACATCCATCTCAGGGAGGGAAGCTCCCTTTTGTTTGCAGGTGTGCAAGTAGCTGTTTTCAGCTGCAGTGGACACTATCAAATAGGCTCAGGTGCAGGGAGGTGTTGTGAACTTCTCAACAACTTGGCTGACTCCTCACTCAGTTCTACTTTATGCAGACAGGGATAATGAAGGGAAAGTATTCAGGCTCTAAAAGCATTTCATATGTCACAAGCAGCATGTATCTGAAGGTAGTCACAGCTCTAATAGGGTGGCATAAATACTGATTTAAAACAAGCCTACTAAAATTCAGCAAAAAAAAATAAATATGCAGACAACCAAATATAACCCGCTTTCCCTCTTTTCATTTCTGTTCCTGCCCCCTGTAGGATTAAGACCCTTTCTTTGGCCACTCTTAATGCAGTAAAAACACAAAGGATTTAAAACTGCTCTGCTAGTTCCTAGGCTGTCTAGCAGTGGTGGTGGATGGTGCAGCTCCTTGGCAAGGCATCATTGGTCAAACACCCAGAAGAAGTAATTCTCTGGCATGTGCACAGAATTGGACACTGCATTCTATCAGATATAGTATTGGCTGAGGGGATTACTTGTTGGACTTTATCACTCAGCATTATAAGGACAAAGCAGGACATTACAGCTTTCACCACATGGAAGTTACGACAGCACCATAACCTCATCTCTGGACAGCTTTGGTTGTGAACACGAAGTACAGAGCTTTCTCTCTGTTATTAATTTTTTACAAGACTGCTAAAATATATTAGTTATTCAATGTTACCCTGCTTTTCCCCCTAAAAGCCATTTCCTTCTCAGTGTAAAGCCTAACCCATTATGTGGCCAGTTTTGAGATGAAAGTGTACCTCACTCCTCCTTGCCAATGCTGCCCAGCACAGCACTAATCCTTTGCAATTCAAGGAGAAAAGAAGACTTTACATCATTAACATTGGGCTAATTACTCCAAACAGCCCCAGCACACTTCACAAAGGATGGAAGTTCTTGCCATTTATAAAATAGATAGATTGAACTGATACCAAAGTGAATCAATCAACACGTAAAAAGCATGCAGAAATTAGAAGGCACACATCTAACAGATTTAAAAGACCTTCTGTAAACAAGAAGGATCTTCACTATTGTTAATTTAATGGAGTATCAAATGTTACCAAAAGCACAATTTTTCTAACAGATTCACATTAATTTCTCCAGTACTTGCTGGAAAGCAATTAGCTAATAAAGGCCTTTTTTCCCCTTTTATTTTTTTCTTTTTTTTTTTTCTGAACATATAATTTAAAGTAATTAAAAAAAAAAAATCTGTCTTCTTTTAAAATACTGTGGAAAACAGAATGACTTATTTTGCTTCACATACAAAAAAACTGCAGATGATGTGTCAAAAATTTGTAAGAACCACAGTAAAATAAAACAATACCAAACCTTTTACCAGAAAAAAAAAAAAAACTCAAATGGTATTTTTATATATCATTTTATACATATGAACTGCTTCCCTATATTATTTTTATCTCTGCATTCCAGCAGGGAGACTTAAAATGGTCAGCTCACATTCTGATGGCAATGCATCTACTACAGCATCCAGCAGACTGGTCTTTCCTACTCTCTACCTGAGCTGGTACTGATCTACCTTGGCACCTAAACGAGCTTTTCAGAACAGGCAATTCCACCAAGTGGGGCAAACAGATCACTAGGATGGGAGTAGTTGACTCTTTTATTCCAATTTTATAAATATTTTTTTAAACTATCTGGCTGCATTTATTTACAACATTTTACTTCTTTCTATTTTTGCACATGCAAATTTCTCCTGCACCCTCTGTCTTTTTTAAGTAGAAAAGGTGAGAGGAGAGGCTTTTAAAAATGACAGAAAGTGTGTGGAGAAATGTAGGAAGTGCTCCAATGGAAGGGAAAAAAAAAAAAAAAAGATGACTGGTAACCATATCAGAAAGACAGCACTTCAAAGTACAGCAGAACTGCTGAATCAATTTCATTGCCAACTTTAATTCTCATAGTTCGTAATTTCCAAGAGACTGACTTAGCAATCTTTCATGTACTTTGAAACATAACAAAACATGCTGCCCTGAGGGTCATTGCACAAAAGGCGGAACGCATCCTGGGCATCTCTGTCTGACTGTCAGACTGCGGTCCAGCACAGCTGCACCCCGCCGTGCTTCTCTTTCAAGGATAACCAGGTAGCTTCAGGCTCCCGAGCTGTCAGAGAGGCTGACACCTTGAATTATCAATGAATTCCCTCCCTTCTTCAAAAGCTGTTCTGTTGACCTGACAGGAAATTTCTTTTATTCCTGGGGGAAAAGAATCTGGTTTATTTTCATATGAATCTGCCAGCCTCGATTCGTCTGCTTACTACAGTGCAAGTAATTTCATGCATTTGCTTCAAAGAAAGACATCAAGACACTCAACACATATTCCCAGAGGAGGACAACAGAAATGTTATGGAAAAGTCCTCTCCCCTCCACTGCCTTTCTCTGGCAGAAGGGTTTGCGGAAGACAGGGCAAGATCATGTGTAGGTTTGAGGCAGGAGCTGAAGCTGTGTGAAAATTTCAAACCCACCTGATCCTGAGCTGGGCCTCAAGTCTTACCTTCACAAATGAGGGCATTTCTAGACTTGAAGAGGACACGCCCACGCTCTTAGCAGATTAAAGTTATTTCAAAGGTACTGAATGCAGCTGTCTCTTTCAAACCAGCTATTACAACCTGCCAAAATTAACACATTTAAGAAAAGTGCATTTTTAGGTGGAGAAATGTGGGAAAGGCTGGAGGAGGAGTCTTTCAGCAGTGCTGCAACATTACAAATCTCTGAGGTCCCTGTAGCCAAAAGGCAAGACAAGTCAGTAAGAGTGGCAAAAAAGAATTCCCTTGCCAACCTGACAGAATAATGAAAGTATCTGGACACATAACCTTAGCAAAGACTGTTGCAGATTTTGAGCTGTATTATTCCCAGACTATGCCCTCAGTACAATGACAGTAATTTATAATTCTGAATGTGAGAGAAAAAAGATCAGGAACAATTATTATGGAATTGTCTGGCAACATTACCAATGCCTTACTAGTGTTCTTCTTATGATCTCTCCTCCACCTCAACTCCACTTATGGATTTATAACAATGAGGGCTGAATCAAAAATGAAATAAAATGGGAGCTTCCTTCACTAGGAACTAAGCATGCTCTGAAATTAACAATATCAATTCCAGCTCCACCCTTTATTTTCTTCCTGGTCATATGTGCCTTTCCCAAATTCTGACTGCGCTGGAGTTTATTGTTAAATGTAACTGGAAAAAATCTGATTAAATCTTTTTTTTTTTTTTTTCCAGTTTTCTGCCATCTCGCCAGCCTTATTCGGGAGCAACCTGCCATAAATCTTGCCTGTATGGATTCCAGACTGTTGTATTTCAACACATGGTGCTTTATTGTAGTTATTTGCAAATATTTTGGAAAGGAATAGTAGGGAAAGAGAGCAAATGATGGGGAACACAGGTTTGGGGAAAGGTAGACCAAACTGAGGAGATAAGGAGGATATTTAGGGGATTTTTTTTATTGTCCTTGTGTATACTATGTGTATATACAATGTCTGTGTATATACTATGCACTATACAGTCAGCAAATGTGATAATTTGGGGAAAATTATTCTGGCAAGAAAAAAAGCCATGCCTTAGAAAGCTGAACAGTTTTTGATAAGCATATATCCTGTGGAACAAGACGAGGAAAGAATGGACTTAGCTGGTGGGGACAGAATAGAGTGGGTGTTTGGAAAGAGCATGGAAAGGTGGTTTGGGGACAGGGATATCATAGTGTTATTGCTGCAACAACAAAAAAAAAAAAAAAAAAAAGGAGGGGGAGAGAGAGAGAGCGCAATATATGGTCTTAGAAAGATTTCCTGCACCTGATGGCAATTTTATTTTTATTTTATTTATTTATTTATTTATTGGATACATATACTCTCAACACGTGTCTACTAAATTATTATGTCATAAATAGGGAGACGATTTTGCCACAGCTATTTCAGGAAAAGTTACCAAATGATCACGTTAAAAAAAAAAAAAAAGTCTGAAAGTCAAAAAGTCAGGGAAATTACTCTTTTAANAAAAAAAAAAAGCAATACAATGCTACAGGAAGAATAACTTTTTCCTACTCAGTGCTAAGAAGAACTGGCCTGTGAATTACAATAGTAAGGGATAATTTTAAAGATGCCCTTTGTAAGCCCAGTGTAGTTTCACAATCTCTTCATTTCACATTTGATTTGATTTTTCATATGGAGACAGCTTTTGTTGAGATCCCACTAGCCTTTCAGAAATTGATATTTAAGGATGACTTCTTCCAAGCTCAAAAATGGTCCATCCCATCAAGCAGGAATCCAAATAAAGGTGGCAGGAGGGTCTCTAGGATGAACAAGGTGTTCCTGACTTAACTCAGACATACAAAGGAGGTTTACAAGAGGTAGAAACATAGACAGGTGACCCAGAAGGAATATAGAGATGCTGTCTCATAGTGCAGGCATGGGGTTAGGAAAGTCAAGGTTGACCTAGAGTAGACACTGAAAGGGACTTAAGGGACAACAAGAAAAGCTCTACAAGTACATAAACAACAAATGAAGATTAGAAAAAAACACAGGCCTACTGCTGAAAGGGGCAGGGGAGCTGGTGAAAAGGGAAGTGGAAAGGACCAAAGTACTCAACATATTCTTTGCCTCAGACTTTACCAGAAAAAAAATGGCCTTCAGAAGTTCTTTAGACCACTGGGAAAGTCCAGAGCAAGGAAGACTTAGTCTTCATAGAGGAAGACCAGGTTGGGGACCACTTAAAAAAATGGACATATATAAACCCATGGGGCTCCACGGGTTGCACCCATGAGTGCTGAGAAAGCTGTCTGATTTCATTGCAAGGCCACTCTTGGTAATGTTTAAATAATCATGGTGACTGGTAGAGGTTCCCGAGGACTGGAGGAAAGCATGTGTCACTCATAACTTCAAGAAGGACAAGAAGGAGGACCAAGGCAACTACAAGCCAGTCAGCCTTCACTTGATCCCTGGGAAGGTGGTGGAGCAGTTAACCCTGGAAACCACATCTAGGCACATGAAGGATAATAAGGTGATCATGAGTAATCAGCAGAGATTTACAAAGGGAAATTATTCTTAACCATTCAACTAACCTTCTACAATGAGGTGACTGGCTTGATGGATGAAGGGATAGCAGTGGATGTTGTTTACCTGGATTTTAGTAAGGTTTTTGACAGTCTCCCATAATTCCCTCATAGGCAAGGTGACAAACTATGGGTTAGATAGATGGTCAATGAGGTGGATTGAAAACTGGCTGAACATCTGCACTGAAAGTTTAGTGGTCAAAAGTGCAAAGTCCAGACTGAGGCAAGACACTACTGGTGTACCCCACTAGTTAATACTGGGGCCAACACTATTTAATACCTTCAGTAATGACCTCAATGATGGGACCAAACACACACTCAGCAAGTTTGCAGGTGGTACAAAACTGGGACAAATAGTTAGCGTATCAGAGGGTTTTCCAGCTGTTCAGAGAGACATTGACAGGACGGAGGACTGGAGACAAAGATGAACCTCATTAAGTTCAACTAAGGGAAGTGCAAAGTTCTGCTCCTGAGTAGGGGTGAACACAGGCAACAGTGTATGCTGGAAACTGACCAGCTGGAAATCAGCTTTGCAGACAAGGACCTCAGGTCCTGGTGGACAACAAGCTGATCATCAGCCAGCAACGTGCCCTCACAATAAATACGGTCCACAACCTTCAGTACTGCATTGGGAAGATAATTACCAGAAGGAAGGATGTAATCCTTTCCCTCTGCTCACATTGGTGAGGTACATCTGGAGTCCTAGGTCCAGTTCTAGGCTCCCCAGTTACAGGGAGACTGGACTGAGTCCAGTGAAGGGCCACAAAGATGATGAAAGGACTGGAATATCTTTCATGCAGGGAGAGGCTGAGAGAGTTGGGCTTGCTAAGCCGGAGGAGCCTGTTGAGGATCTTAACAATGTGTGTAATTCCCTGATGGGGGTATAAGGAAGATGGAGACAGACTCTTATCAGTAGTGCCTAGTGACAGGAAAAGAGGCAGTGGGCAAAAATAATAATAATAGAAAAAAAATAAGATTCAATCCAAACACAATAAAACTTTATCACCATGGTGGTGGTGAAACACTGGAATAGAATGAGCAAAGAGGTTTTGGACTCTACATCTTCAGAGAGATTCAAAATCAGACTGGACCCAGCCCTGAGCAACCTGCTCTAGGTGCACCTGCTTTGAGTATGTTGTAGCAAGCATAAGACTGTGGTTGTAGGAATGGCAGTTTGAATGATTCACATCCACTTCATCCATCTACTCAGCCACATTTAACGTCATAAACTATCAACATCACTTATATCAGCAAAATACAAAAGAATGTGATTAAGGATACAAGTCTAGATTTAGCTATTCACATAACAAAAATCTGAAATAAACTGTGATTAAAAATATATGGAATTTAGGTAGAAAATACACTTTTCTCCATGAAGTGAACAGGAGTTTGAAGCTTTTGATTTCAACAGTGATAGGATGTGTATGGTGGCAGCGATTAATGTCAAACCCCCAAATCTTTATGGAACGTACAAAGGTGAAGCTTCAGGCTTCTGTAGCTGCCTCTGTGTGAATTTCTTGCCTTGCCAAAATTGAAATGTTAATGCCATTTGGGGTTTGTTTTGATTATTATTATTTTTTTTAATTTATAGGGATAATTGCTTTAGCAGCAGTAACTCTAATTGTAGCAATTAGCAATGTCACTTTTTTCCACTTTAAAAAATTCCAGCTGGGAGCATGGAGAGAAATTATGAAAGAAATGAGATTAAAGGTACTGAAGACTTCCCATGATGACATATTTCATTTATACTTTCACTAAACCAAGAGACAGCAGGATGATTTTCATTTCAGAGCTTACCATGAAGTTTTAAGAATAAAACATGACCACATGAAGGAAGCATAGAGATGACAAAAATTTCTGTCCAGCCTAGGAGATCATTTATTCTTCTCCTGAACAAAACCTTACCTCATAATTCCCTTTGTCCTGATGTGCTGCTTATCCAGAGGCAGGTGAGTTGTAACAAAAGATTAGAGACTAGCCAATAAATACATAACTAAATGAACTATTGATGGCTGTGCTACATTTTTCATCCTTTCTCTTCCCCCTGCTCGTTATTGGTGAAGCTGGTTGGCTCACTGACTGCTGAACATTCTATTCCTTCATTGCAGTGCTTGTGTCACTGGGAAATGAAAAAGAAGCTAGAAACCATTTAAACTTCCAAAGCCATCTAAATTTCCAAAACATTTCCTGAAAATTCTCTAGAAATATGTCCTATGACCAGGCACTCCCAATTTTGCAGGATAAACTGCCCTGTCAACTGCTTCATCCTCTTGAGGGGCAGGTAATGACAGAGAAGCTCGGCAGCCCTCCTCTTGTTCTGTCCTCCCTTTTCAAAAAGCAAACACTAATAGTGCATGGTAAGGCCAAGCTAAATAGAGATGCTCCACCTCTTCTGCCCAAGTGAAATGCCACAGGCTGACAGCAAGTCACTTACAGGAGCATGTCATTAGCTAGAGAGGGAGCACAATGGCATGGGCTTTAGCTTTTTATATTGTTTTTATCACCAGTTTCGACTGAGCAAAAGGGTATCCCTGTGTCCTCAAAGTCACAGCAGTTGCTCTTGTCACTTTCTTTCAAATCCATCTCAAAATCCTGTCAATCAATTACAGAAGCATTTTACACAGATTCTGGGCATATAACTGAAGTTAAGGCATGCCAGCTGAACTGAAAGAGGAACACATTTTTAAAGGAAGGATAAAGACACACAGCATTTGGGTGGCCTTTGGATGAATAGATATGGTAATCCTAGTACTGTTCAAGGGCTCTATTTCAGATGCCATTAATATACTATGCAGCTGCATATCTAAGTCACTTTTAAACCATTCTCCCAGCCACATAGGCAGTAGCTCTCTAGCACGTCAAGTACATTTACTTCTTTTCAACCAGCACAGTGTATATAACAACCTATTTTATATCCTGAGGTAGTCCTCAGTAATATACAGCAGTTTTTTCATGAAACACTGATTTGTAGCTCAGTATTATTTCCTGGTACATCACACCACATCTTAGCATAACACAAGATGGCCACTGACTGCATGTCTTTTGAGAAAAATATTGCTAAAAGGCAAAAAAAGGCAGAAATATGTTTCTTGAGTTTCCACCCCGAATAAAAGGCTTCACTGCACTGGAATCTAAACACTTTCACTATATTCCCAATTTTTCCTTTTATGATCCAGAAAACAGGATAAGCAACATAAGTAATTCTGGAGAGTAGCTCAGGTACTCTGATAACAACACTTCATAGCAAGAAACAAGAGAAGGTTGAAAGAATGAGGTCTCACTGTTTCATGTAGAATACAAATATCTTCCTTGCAGTGAGCAGGAAAGTCAGTGACTGGAGGCCAAATTGTTGCGCAGAGAAAAGACAAAAGGAGGAGGAAGGAAAGAAGAAAGGAAATCAAAGCAATGAGAAATAAGGAATTGGTGTATATTTGACAGAATTATTGATTAGGAAAAAGAACAAATAAAATGTGTATATTCAAAACCAAGCATGTTTTAAAAGGTTAAAGGAAGTCTGACTATATATATCAGGATCCTTGGATGTTTTGAGTTTTGATCTCCCATTAGAAATGGGTTATTAACATCAAGCTTTCAAACTAGAAGGTGTGAATGTGCATTAAATGCAGTGACAAACTACAACCTAAAAAAACTTTTGCAGAAATTGAATTTTGGCTGTGAAATGAATACAGGATCAGGCTGTGTTTCAGTTAGCTGAATTTGTTCTTAACCATCTGTTCTGCATCTTGAATTAATATTAGAGCCTTCCCTGAACTGGTTTTGAAGTCAAATAATTCTGCTTCAAGAAAACAGCCAAAACAACAAAACAGGTGGGAACAGCCGTGATCAACATGAGTGATGTCCAAAGACATTGCTCTGGGTAGCAGCAGCAGGAGCCTCTGACAATGTCTCTTCTACAAGCACATTGCATTGCAGATTAGGTTGTGTGAATGTTAGGGTTGAAAAAAAAAAAAAAAAAAAAAAAAAAAAAAAAAACAGGTTATAACTGCTTTCTGACATCACTGCAAATGGCCGAAGGGAGGAGGGGGGAAAAAGAGAAATGCATTTTAATGGCTTTTTCTGGTAAATGAATTACTATCGTTATAAAGAAAATTCAGCTAGCTGCCCAAATGTAATTTATTCTTTGCGAGTTTTCATTTTAGGATCTTTTCAAAGCAAAACATTTTAAAGAGGATTACTTTCCTTAAAGTAGTGCTCAAGGGAGTGATCCAGCCTCACTAAAATGTCTAGCAGCTGAGTTCAGTTTCCTTTAAAGAGCATTTTATTATGGCAAATAAAGATTGATGGGCAAGATACCTAATACATTTGTGCTATCAAAATATTAGTACAAGTTCAATTTTGCATTAACAATTCCATGCCATACATTTAATTTTTTAAAGGTCAGGTGTTCGTTTCCATGCACAACACCCCAGAGAGAGCTCCTCCAGGCCTCTGTTATGACATTCCAAATATCCTCCAAGAGATCTCTGAATCATTTGTTCAGCCCTGGCCACTGGATCTTCAAGCAAAATCACAGAAACTCAGCCTTGAATATACTTTGGTTGTGAAATCCAGTGTGCTGCAAAGTACAGAAATATTGTAGAGGCCGACATCCAGTGCCGTTGTGGCAGTAAGCCTGAGCTGTTCCCTCACCAGAGGAATGGTGGTCTTTAAGTGAGGACTGCATGGTACTAGTCCATGATATGACGTTTCCCTCATTCTTGGAGGTTTTAGTCTGTGGTAAACTTTGTCAGGTTTCTCGGGGCTTTGAACAATGATGTGAAGATGGACAAATATGGGCTAGTTTCTGTATTTCTTCTGAAGGTTGTTCATAACGTTGTACTGCTTTTTTAAATGTTGGGTGAATGAATACTGCCAATAACTAGCATCTTTTCCTTTTACACTTAATAAGCACATGTAGCATTTTGCCTCTGAGCAACTTCATCTTAGCAGTGGGTTTGCCTTTGTACACTCTGTCATTTTATATTCATTTTTCCTAATTGTTTCCTTGAGTCATCGTTGCCCTCCAGAGAGAATTAAGAACCATCCATGGCCTCGTAGTCAGGCCTGTGACTCCCCCAGTTCACATCATAACTTCAGTAGGATTTTAGCTACATTGCAGCGTGGGAGTCCTTACACTGTTAGCAGCCAGAATCCGGGGATACAGCAGTATCACTAATGTGCTGGACTTAGGCACTGAATTGGTGTGAATCCACCAATAGCTGGGATTGATTTGCCTTACTTCTATGGGCTAGTGCTCATTGGACACCGTGGATTTTGTTTCTGACACTCCTTAAAAGGTGCCATTGGTACTTTTTCCCAGGGTGTGAATGCAGAAGAAATGAGGTGTAAAGCCAGTGCATTCCTTGCCCTGCCAAGACACTGCCCTGTGGTGTGAGGCAGCACCCTGTGCACATCGGCCAGGCTGCAGGGCGTGCCAAAAGCGTTTCCCTTGCTCCAGCCTGGCACACTTACCTCAGCGAATTTGACTGGCATTTGCCCATTGCTAGGCATGACGTAGAACTGATGTGGGGTGCTGAGCAATCTCTGTTTTTTTTCTCTCTCTTCAACTCTGCAATTGCTTCTAACCTAGCTCTCTTCCCTGCCTCTCTCTGCCAGAGATGGCCATATGATTGTTTCAAGTACTCCAAGCTGTTTGCCTGAAACTTACTCCCTTGGGATTAGATGGGAGGGACTTTGTGAGCTCAGCAGCTGTTAGGTGAGGGACCGTGAGGGTAAACCAGAGAGGGTAAACCAGAGAGAAAATCCTTGGATGCACAGGATAAGTCCTCGACATCCCTTCATATGACCAGCATTATGCAGGTGGGCCCCAAACTGTCACTCTCACTGCATAAGCAAAGTAACTAAGGACACTTAGGATAGTCTGGGATGCTTTGCATACCTTCCAGTTGGTCTAAGCTAACATTAGACTGCTTTACCTCACTGTAGTCCTGCAGCTGTGAACAATGTAAGCGAAGAGTATTAATTAATGCTTCCTAGACATCTGGACCAAAATGTTTGTGTCAATAAGAATCTTTTCCAGTAATTTCACCACTCTCTTCCTTATGATTACACATTAAATGAAACCATGACTGTGAAAATAGTTCATTTATCTAGAAATCCTGTGTGGGATCTCTGGCCAGAGCAGCTGCAAACAATATTAAAATGTATTGACCTCATACTAGAGTTGAATTTAACAGATTTGGAGAGCTTGAGAGAATCATATCATCACTGACATGTACAAACAGCCTCTGATAGCCTCTTTCTGTAACCAGAAAAATGTGGTAACTTTTTTTAATTAGATGCTGAATTCAAAAATACAGAATTCTTCTCATTCAGTATTTTCTGCTCTTTCTCATAGGCAGAATATCTGACCACACTGTTTGAAAAATACAAACCCTACAGAGCTTTGGGGACAAGACTTTACTTCCAAGAAATACACCTGGAGAGTATCTGGCATTATCTCTTCACTAAGGTCAGGCAAATATTTGAATCATCACTTTTCTGGTACAATTCTTCTTACACCGATGATCTAAAAGTAAGTCATATTACAAAACTTTAACCATTTTACTTGACTGTGTATTCTGGTGAATTTCATAAGCTTGTCTTCATAAACCAATAAAATATTCAGCTCCTTTGCCATTTGGCTGGATCTTTTATACTGGGAAAAGAAAATGTTTTAAAGCATTAGAAATGACAGTTTTTTTAAAAAGTCTCACAAAAACATTATGTTTTGCATCCAAAGAAAATGCAGTATCTGAACTAAACCACTTCTCATCCTTTAAGCCTAAAGATTTCATTGTAAAATTCTCCTGGAATTGTGGATTAATTTTGGTGTTTTATCTGCCCAGATTCACAGCGGTCATTTCAGAGCTATTGAACTGGAGAGAGCCACACTCTCACGCACCTGCTTTCCCCAGTGGCAAGTCCTGGCTGGGATGCCATGCTTTGTGGCAGCGTAACCTGGAGACTACACCACTTCTATCGCACGGAACATTGTCGGTGACTAGGGACATCAGAGTAGACGGCAACTGTTGCCTGCTGCTTATAAATTCAAGTCCAGATCACACTGCTAGCAACAACATTTTCTTACCTGGGGACGTGTATTTCACCATGTTCCATGCTAGAAAAAGTGATTCCGTGCCCATGGGCACCCCTTCTCCACTGCAATCAAGATATTTTCCCTGTGACTGTGGTGGTGATGGGATTTTGTCACCAGTAGCTCTAAATGTACACCAGTTTGTGTGTCTGAAGAAGAGAGACCACGGTACAAAGGGGCAAGAAAAACAAGTAATTTCTAGCAGTTGTAGGAGGTCAGGTTTGAGTAGCATGGAGATGGAGGATGCACTCGTATGTTTGTTACAGAGATTTCATGGATGCTTCAATGGAAGATCCAAGCTGTATGTACACAGAGACTATCCATGACTGGCACTTTGTACCCAGAAATTAGTAAAAAATTTACAGTGATATTAAAAATAATAATGAATCAAAATAGAAACGTTTTTGAGAGAGAAATCACTGAAAATTTCAGTGATTTTTATCATCTTCTCATTTCAATAAAAAGAATAATAATTTAAACTAGACATGATACATCAAAGATGTAATTGTGGTAGTTTTAGGGTATTACAACAGGGTATTAAAAGTTTCAGACTTTTCTTAACCAATTGGCAGAGCTAACAAACGTGCACATGAAATTTTGGAATAAAAGTTCTCCATGTATTGCAGAACAGGGCACTATGTTGAAAGCTCTAGAAAATATTTCAGACATACAGTATGAGGTCTTGGAGCAAACTATTGTTGTTTTTCTCTTGCTGTGTTTATTTCAAAAGTCACATGTGGTGATGAACTCTTTAAGGAAAAGTACTGATAGGCTGCATTCAAAGGGGCTAGTATTTACCAGCATGCCAACAGACTCTCATGAAAAAAAAAAAAAAAAAAAGCCCCTTTAAAAATGAGAATTTTTGTTGTTTTTGCTGTATTCAAATTATTATTCTTTAAGCATAAATGGTTAGGATGAATGGGTGACATCTCCTTGTTTCAACCAAAAAGGCTGGAGCAAATTAGCACTTGCTTAGCTACACCATAAAGTTTATTACTCTCACACATAAACATTTTACCTTCAATGATCTTTATGAAGTATTTTTATAAAGTATTTTAAAGACTCAAGCTGATCTTTCACAAACACAAAGATTTCAAAGCCATATCTGTAGATTTGAGAAATATTACTTATGAAGCAACACAAAATTTAATCAAAGGAAGTTATGCAAACTTTGATGACCAAAATTAACTACAAATGACTAATCTAATGGTAAAAATATTTTGTATAGTATCTTTCCTTTAAGATTCTGATGATGATTTCTAATTGTAAAGTTGTAGCCAGAAGCTGATGCATAGGTTTTACATAATTTTTTGTAGAAGGAGTTTTACACCTGACTTCATACCGGTATAAAGAACTCAGACAGGAGAAACATAACATCCAAAGTCGTTGTCTTAACAATATTGTCATATGGTGACACATCTTTTATCTGAGGCTTTTATTTACTATATTTTATTACTAGTTTTTCAAAATGAGTGCTTTAAAATATTTAGTGTATAATATAGTGTAACCTAGTGTTGTGAAATGAAATTAGCTCATTAATCAACAGCCCATGATGACTACAAAGCAAAAACACAGGAAGCATTGCTTCAGGTCCAGTTCACCTGTAAACTGAGAGCGCACAAAGGCAAACCCTTTCTTCTTTGTTCACATTGCTATTCCTCTTAGTTTTTTTTTTTTTTTTTTATAGTGCAAGAAAATCTGAATGCAAGGAAAATAGTAAGATAACCAATGTGTGTCACGTCTTAAAGAGAAATATATCAATAATCATGCAAAGCATTTCTGGTGAAATATAACAAGCCTGCAGTACTACTGAAAGGCAGAGGAGTGTAAGCCAACTGGCTCAGAAATGTGCTACCTGGAGAGCCTTATGAAAATGACTTTATACATAAAAAGACACGCAGCAGTCAGACTCAGCTGTGAGCTCAGGAGATCTTATAGCCATAAATATGACATCACCAGCAGCCATCCCAAAAGCATCACATCTGTCACATCTCTCTAAATGTTTCACACTTTACTGCATTTCCTTACATACAGGGTAATTAACTATTAACCAATATAAAAGACTAAAATTTTTCAAGAGAAAGGACAGCAAAGCCCATTCCCACAAAAGACTGTAGTAGAGTTTAGTTATGAGGGGAAGCACATGCTAGCACCACCTCGCTTTTGGGTCCCCAGCTAGTTCTGGTGCTGAAGAAACCAAACCTGGAGTATCCTCCATTTCATCTGTAGCTGGTGGGAATCTGTATACAAAAATATACCATGAAAATTTGCTCTTAAACTGTAAATATCGTATGCACATATCTTCACTGCATGACACAGAGTAAATACATTTAATCATTTTCCTTTCTAATTTCTACACTTTCAGGGAAACCTGGATAGTTTTGGTATTGTCCTAATAGAAAAATTATGTAGGAGTTATTTTATAGCATACGTATGAACTGGCTCCTGGGAGTCTTAGGGTTTGTTATTATTTCCATTCAATGTAACTGATGTGATATATGAGATAAGGATCACATACTGTCTTCTTAGTGCAAAAGGATGAACATATATATCCCATTAATAAACTGAGTTCACTAAAGATAAAGAAATGGGTGTTCATCTCTTGTTTCTCCAGTCATACTCAATTTTTCACAAATCAACAACAGAAATGTAATTAGTCTACAGCAATACAAACACATCTGTGAAGTTGTATCCTCTTGTTGGTGACTTTATTTGTTGTCTGCTTCTGAGCATTTGTGCCAAAATTAATTTAGGATCTTCTCAGCCAGTGACACAGGTTGTAGCTACAGGATGTTCTGATTGCATCTGACTTTTGCAATGAATTATTGTTATCTTTACTGTCTGCTGGCGCTTCTAAATAATTTCTTTCAGTCTTTGTAAATTATGACCATTCTCATATATCTGATTTCAGAGAAATGAAGATAATTAAAAATAGCAAGATAACACAATGCCATAATATTTCCTGCCCAGAAACTGCAAATCTTTCAGGAGAAAGTCGGTATTTGTGAGATTTTCAGACCAATTTCCCGACTAAAGAGCTTTGATAAGATTCGAAACCTCAGGGTGTTTCACCTGAACTAGTAATCTTTTTGAGGCAATCTTTTGTCTGCCACTCACTAATATTTATATGTAATTCTGCTGTGACAGGGAGCAGTTTAAGCAGATCAAGTAACTGAAAACATTTACCAAATCAAGGAGGAATGAAATCTTGTGAAATTTCAGGAGTTTTCTAAGTAATAACATGATGTTGAAGTTCTCTGACATCTCTGCAAGATTGTTTAGACATTTCACAAAGGCTGAAAGACTACGGACTATGTTGAACTTGAGAAATTGAAGAGATCCAGTTCATTGGACTGTATTATTTTTAGTTTCTTTTCCAATGATCCATAAGTGGATTAATCCCTTGGCTTTCAGATATGTAAAGGCGAAATAGTAAGTCTTGCTGTTTTGAGGGTCTTTAGTTTGAAGAATCTGTAAGTGTGCTTGTATTGTTTTCTGATTATTTCTTTTGTACTATTCTTCCATAGAATTTGGAAATTTAG
Organism: Anseranas semipalmata; assembly: GCA_013399115.1. Lineage (NCBI taxonomy): Eukaryota > Metazoa > Chordata > Aves > Anseriformes > Anseranatidae > Anseranas > Anseranas semipalmata. The sequence goes on along the minus strand of VXAA01003398.1, from coordinate 13,054 downwards.
CTTTTCCTAATTTGCAGAATGTTGTGCTCTTCATGGCCCAAGCTTGTGCACCTCAGGAGTACAGCTTGAGGCAGAAAAACCCTGATGGCCAGTGGGAGTATTCCAGCAATTCTAACACTTATGTCATACCTGCCTAATACATATGTCTTGGTACAAACTACTTTTTTCAGTACAACCAAGGCAGAGGACATAGGAAGGAAAACAGAAATATGGAAGCAAGATAAAGTGTTAACAAGGCAACACAAGAAAAAAAGCAACATTATTCGTTCTACAGGTTCTCTCTTTTGCGTGGTAGGCAATAATATATGATAAATAAACAATAGGAAATTAATTACAAATTGTTTCATAATGTGTTATATTTTCTCAAATTTTCCTTATGTGGCATCAGTGAAAGTAATATAGACATTCCCTGCATAATACACGTCAGAAGTCCCTGTTAGCACTTTGAGTTCAAGCATACTGTTGAAGGCTTTTGCTAGTTTGATCACAACTGTTTCAAATATCTGCTCTTTTTTATCAGCCGCTAGAAGGATGGTTTAATTCCTTTTTCCTCTCTCATAGAACCATTCCCTCTAGGAAACAAAACAAAACAAAGCAAAAAAAAAAAACAACAAAACAAACAAACAAACAAATAATAATAATAATAATAATAATAACAATAATAATAATAAAACAACCATAAAGATTGTTGAAGATTCAAAAAACATTGCTGACTAACCTCCTTATTATTTGCTACATTTTCTTCCTTGAACTCAACCCAGTGTGTCTAGAGGTTATTTTGTTTGTTTGGTCAGTGGAATTGCAAATAAATATAGCCTGTATTACACTGATTTATCTACTCTTTAAATCTGCTCACTGTTTTATCAGAAGTACTCAAGCTGAAATTTCAGTTAAAAGGATTGGTATGAATATTGAGTAATTTTATGCAGGTGTTTTCAAGTCCTAAAGATGAACTAAAAATTAACCTGGCATCACTTAGAAATGTGACCATTGCTCACCTCAATAAGATTATGCACTGCATATAGAACATACAGTTGCCAAGTCTTTTTTGTAATGTTTTTCCTCCAGGAAATCTAGCATTCTGGCAGTTTAATATGATTAAAAGAGTGAAAGCCAAGCATTAATGTTACTCTAGTCACACAAAGAAGTGTGTTGGTGAGTACATGGAGAGCTTATTTTCTTCAAGACGTTGTTCTTACAGTGAAGAGGGACTGTGGACTCAAGTAACAAGGGCAAGTCTGGAAGCAGATATTTCTGTCATCCCTTCTGCTTCCCCTTTCAAGCTACATGCTTTTATCCTTCATGTGGAGAATTTTTCCCAGACACTCTAGTATCTGCTGACTGCTAAACACATTGTTCCATGACAAAACAATTGCATAGGCTTCTTCACAGCACTCCTGTCAAAATAGGAAAGAACAGGGATATATCAATCTAACTTGCAAATGAGTGCTATTAACACATTTTCTTATGTTCTTATTAACAGGAAAATTACATATTCAAAGGCTCTAATATAATTATAGTTAGGTTACTGATATGGGAAAAAAAAAAAAAAAGCTAACTTAAAATTTGTCAGACTGTACGGATTTGTCAGTGACATTTTGAATTTTAAGAAACAGTTATCTCTCTATGGATCACTTATCCCCCGGTTCCCATTACAAGGGGCTCTGAACTCTCTCCTCAAGGAGGTCAGCTGAGGTACTCTACTGGAAGTGCTACGTGTCTGTACCAGTACAGTAGTTCCTACTCAATTTATGAACAAAATATGACAGGACATTATCATTCAGGAGCAGCATATGAACCCACAAGCGTAAATAAGTTCAGAATTAGTTACAAAATGGTCATAGATCAAGCCTGCTGATGTTATTCCCCCTCTGAAGGCCTGTTTTGTAACTATACCAAATCCTATCAGACGTCACCAGCCAACTGACACTGCAAAGCTGTAGCCACATTTCTTCTCAGGAGTCACTTCTTGTAAATGCAGAGGCTGTCAGATTGAAGGGGAATATGTGAACACTAAAATTGCTAGCACTAATTACTATGGCAACTCTGAAAATTCTGATGTTAAAATTAGACACTTTAGTTTACATCTCCCCTTTCCTCTGGAGAAAAACATTAATAACATTTTATTTGTCTTACTGATAATGAAAATATTTAAACGTATTTACATTCTTCTCATAGAAGATTTTTAAATCCAAATAGGAATTTTAAACAAATGGATTCAGATCTGAAATCTATGAAAAATTGTAGATATAAAGTGAAATTATTCTACAGATATTTTGCAGGTAGAAAAATGTGGTATTGAAAGTAGACAGCAATTATTTTGCATTCATGCTTACCTCACCAGTAATTAAAATGTCTTGTTTCCAAAATAGCAAACAGCAACTCTCTATGTGGAGAAGTAAAAACTGGTAAAATGTCATCCATTGAAACAGCAAAAGGAATGTCAAGGGTGCAACTAAAAGGTGCAGAACACATTCTTGGACTATCTAGAATTACAAATTAAGTTTGAGAAAGATTTATTTGTGTAAAAGGGGGAATAAAAATGAAAAATCAAGTGGAAGAACATACTTTGAGATTCCACCTTGATATCGAGATTTCAAATGAAGCTGCCTCAGTTTAAATTAAAACTCTGATTTATTCTAATATCTCAGAGGGGATGTAAAAAGAGTAATATAAAAAATCCTTATAGATTTTTCATTGCTAGGCACTTTTGGATAGCTTTCACCACTGTTTTAATGAACGCTATAATGAAGACTGATAAATCATGAAGCCATGCAGGGTAGAGCAGGGAGAAGCAGTGCTTCTGCCAGACATAACTGTTGTGTCCACAGAGATGGTAAAGTGACCAGAGGAAAGGGCAGCCCCTTCACTCAGTGCCTGCTTTCCCTTGCACACATCACCACCAGAGCTGGTCCCTGGAGGGACCTTCTCAAGCTGCCCCACGGGTCCTAGTCATAAAAATGCAGCTACATTTTTACAGGCTTCAAAACCACTGCAAGAGCATTGAGAAAGCTGGGGGTAGATTACTAGTCCATGAAAACAAAGTAATTCTGAACATTCTCTTCCATAAATTTTCGTAATGAAAACCCATCAAGGAGTTTCTGGTTTTGTACAGTGGCCCAGATCACAACCAGGATATGCTATGCTGCATTACCTGTGCAGTTTTCTCTGTTACAGTGCATTAAAATTACATGGGAGGTGAGACAAAGATGGGATTCTTGACAGAGCACAATGCTATGCTTGTTAACAGGTTTCCCCTTCCCCCCTCACTTTGTCACTGTTGTCAGCTCATCTCAGATTATGGAAATGTTTTCAATCTGCCTTTTTGCATTAGTCTGTCATTAGTTTCACACTTTGTTCTTTCATCAATGGCTCTTAATTACTGTAATTTTGTTCTACAGTCTTTGATATACTCATGCAGTGTCTCTTTTTCACGTTTTCATCCTATTGAATTGAAGGTGATAACTCCAGCAGTTGCAAATGGTGTTAATGCAGGACTAAAATACCCAACCACAAGCAAATTATTAGGAGCTCATATCATGGCTCCTACATTCATATTATAAGGGTGAAACATAAATACAATATAAGAGAAAATAATATGAGTTATTTTTGTTATTGGGGTGCATTGCAGACCATAAATGGGCTCAGGATCTTATTGTGCATGGTACAAATACAGGCCTAGAAGTGGAATGGACCCCAGAGACCTACTAGCAATGTATCAAATAAGCAAGGCAAGGAGCAGAACTAGTCAACAATGACAAGCAGAATCCACTCCAGGCAGTTGTAAAAGATGCTTGTTTAAAAACATAACAGTAGAGTTTTGCAACTGTATCGTATGTCAATGATGAAAGAAAGGTGGCGTGTATAGCAGTGAACTGAGCTCTGAAACTGCTGAAAAGCAGCAATCATTGTAGGAAATACAGAAGATGGTTGGTTGGCACTGTGCTCAGTTCCTAACATATGTCTACTCAAAATACATCATGAAGAAAATATTAGTGCATACTGTAGTATGGATGTGCTTGAGTTTCTAATGGTTCTCATCCTCACTTTGAGCTCTAGCGTGGTTGCTACTGAATTTATTAAGCCTTAAGCCTGCCAAGGCAAAAATAAAAGTATTGCCAGGTTTTCCCTCTCAAAATAAATAAAATTACCCTTGTCAAAAATGTACACTTTGGGTGAGTTACAATGTCTTTAACAAAAGTTAACAGAACTGCATTATGCAAAATGGAGCATGTGTTGTCAAGCTGTCAAAGGCTATTCAAGCCAGACAGGTACCCTCTACAAACCATTATTGTTAATTGAAACTGATAATGCTGAAACTGTGAGGGTTTCTACAGGGAGAATGGTGATGATGATGTTGATTCTTAATGGCATCCTATTTCTAGGAAAGGCATCCTGATCTCATAGGTTTTAGCAGGTTGTCAAATTACATTGCTCTGATTAATCTTTGAGCTCCAAACTGATTGTTCCTCTGATCAAAAATATACTAGTTGACAAAGCTAGCCATGTTTGATTCCTTTGGCTTTTGTTCAAGAACAACTCCCGTGACTGGAGAAGTTTTCCACCAGTTTTTGCCAGCAAGGTCCTCTAAGCCATTTTGGCTCTGACACCACAGAGATGTATTAGATTTTCTCAAAATAGTTCGCTAGCTACAGTGACATTTGTGTCCCTACCCTTTCTCACAAACAAGTTAACAACCTATATTCAAGGATAACCAGTAACTTTCTCCGTGACTTCTCACTTTTTATCTGTATAACCACATGCAAGGGCTCTAGGCATGGACCTCACAGAAACAGGCACAGTGTGCACCCTGTCATTTTGCTTCTCCAGCCACTGGGAATCTTAACTCAAAACTCACCTCCAGCAACTTTTCTCATCTCCTTCTTTTCTTGCACCCACCAATGTGTGAACCTTAAAGCTACACCATCTTTTCTTGTGTGACTTTTGGCAAAATAAAATAATCCTTTTCTTCTCTAGGTGAAGGGAAAGGTGGCACAACATCCACCATAGCAGGCATTTCTCTCTGTCACCCAGTGCTTCCTCAGGATGTCCTGTATTTCTCAGGTTTGGAATCACTAGTTGACTGCTTCCAAATACAGTGCCATGGTTGCCTGTGGGATATCAACAGTGCAAGTAGTGATGGTCTGTTAGCTAATCTCATGTGACTCAACCAGTCCTGCTATAAATTAAAGCAGTTACAGGGCTGCTGCAGTGCGTGTTAACTGTGTGAAACCAGCAAAGCAATCCTTTTCCATGGGGTTTTCCTAACCCCATCCCATTCGGGAAAATCTAAAGATAGGCTCTAACAGCCCCTTCACAGCACCACTGTGGGCTGTTGGCATCCACTGTTCCTGCTGCCTTGCTGTACAGATACATGCACTGATAATCTTGCTTTTATCTGCTCAAAACTTTTGAGGATTGGACTGTAATCCAAGAAAGGAAATTTACCTGAGTGGATAGCTCACAGTCTTTTTCTCCCTACAGCCACAGGAATCCTGCTGCCCCCACACCTCTTCAGTTCAAGAAACCTGTCTCCCCCTTTTCTGAAGCTGAGCACAGCCTTTTGTATTCTTAGCAATTAACAAGGCTGAAGCTTCATAAAGAGTGATAGAACTCAAAAGAGAACTGGAATTAAAATCTACCCTATAAACTTAGTTCAGTTTTCAGTACAATTTTATCCAATAATCTTAATATTTTCACAGAATCACAGAATTATTTAGGTTGGAAAAGACCTCAAAGATCACCTAGTCCAACCTATGAAAGTGGAACAGCACACAGCCATTAGCACACCGTTGACAGACAGTGGAAGTGTGCTACAAAATGCACATTACAAACTGGTAGAAGTCACAATAAATTAAAAAGAGCATCTCTTAACTACCAATTTTTTTAGGCCCTTGAAACAGAAATTCTTCTGGCAGTGGGCAATCCTGATCTATTTAGTGATATACACTGTGATTCCACAAATACTTAAAACCACTCTCATATGAGCAGGAACCTTTAAAAAATTGCTGCTTGTACGTCGAAAGGAAAGCCCTGCTTAAAGGTCTGCAAAGGTATTGTTTCCTCTGCAACAAAACCAAAACGTGACATTATACTTTTGAAATGCAGAACAGCAGCAGCTCTGCAAGCAAAGAGCTTGCAGCAGAAGCTATAAAACCTTCCCCCATGTCCACAAAAACAGAAAGCTCCAAAACAAAGCTTAGAACCAGAAATATGATCAAGTCATTAAATGACCCATGTCTATAGAAAAAAAATAAATAAATCAAGATTTAGAAGAGAAGACTTTCATGTGAAATATATTATTTACACAGCTGTGCATAATGGTGAATGTTTTTGCATTTATCACTATGCTTTCTCCTAGATGATGTCCTTTTACACCATTTTCCAAAAGTTGATCTTACCTTTACCACAACAAAAAAGATGTTGCAAAACTTCTAAGACAATTTGGGAGTTTCATACAATGTCTGGTGTAGCTTTAATCAGCCAAATAATGTCATCAAAATGACATTCATCCTTCACTCTATTCTTCTTCCCTGCAGAATTAAATTTTAATAAAACCTCCCTTCAGAAAATCTTGAAAATCCAACATCAAAGCCTTCTTGTGTGTAAATGGCCCATGAAATAATAACAGAAATTCCTTCTGTCTTACTCACCAAGTGAGGGTAGATGAAGAAGCAATTATGATTCACCCATATGACTGAATGAAGTGGCACAGATTCAAAAAATCCTTTCTAAAAGCTAATTTATTAAAATGTTGGATATATCACATCACAAAAATATAGTTTATATAGAATATGGCCTACTGATAGCCATCTTAACAGTTTGATTTATGAATCGTATCTGGATGCAAAAAAGCAGTTCCTGAATCACCCCCAATATCTCACTTCTGTTTCAAAATAGGTTAAACATATCCTGGTCTGAAGGACTGCAGTTCAGTTTCTCAGGAACTGAAGGAGCTTTTGGAAAAGGCAAGCAGTTCAGCTAGCTTGTGTCTCCCTACAACCCACTCATGTCTTCCATTCAGCAAGGATGAGAAAGAACAGGAAACTCCATTTCACATTAAGTTTTGCTGGGGGAAAAGATGGCAGCAAAATACTAAATTATCACAAATTAATGTTTAGAACTATAAGGGAAGGGAAGGCAAGGCAAGGCAAGGCAAGGCAAGGCAAGGCAAGGCAAGGCAAAGCAAGGCAAGGCAAGGCAAGGAAAAAGAAATTGACTGGATGAGCAAATTGAGAGCAGCCCATGGAGAAGGGCTTGTGGATACTGGTGGATGAAAGACTGAATATGAGCTGGCAGTGCACACTTGCAGCCCAGAAAGCCAACCGTATCCTGGGCTGCATCAAAAGAAGCATGACCAGAAGGTCGAGGGAGGTGATTCTCTCCCTCTACTCTCCTCTTGTGAGACCCCACCTGGGGTAGTGCATTCAGCTCTGGTGCCCCCACCCCAAGAAGGACATGGACCTGTTTGAGTGAATCCAGAGGAGGGCCATGAGGATGGTCAGAGAGCTGGAGCACCTCTCCTGTGAAGACATGCTGAGCAAGTTGGGATTGTTCAGCCTGGAGAAAAGAAGGCTCTGGGGAAACCTTATAGTGGCCTTACAGTACCTGGGGCCAGTACTTACATGGGGCCCACAGGAAAGATGGGGAAGGACCCATTACCAGACAATGTAGTGATAGGACAAAGGGTAATGGTTTTAAACTAAAAGACAGTAGGTTTAGATTAGATATTAGGAAGAAATTCTTCAATATGAGGGTGGTGAGACACTGGAGCAGGTTGCCCAGAGAAGCTGTGGATGCCCCATCCCTGGAGGTGTTCAAGACCAGGTTGGAAGGGGCTTTGGGCAACCTGGTCTAGTGGGAGGTGTCCCACTGGTGGGTTGGAACCAGGTCCAATCTTTAAGGTCCCTTCCAACCCAAACCATTCAGTGATTCTATGATTCTATGGTTCTATGATTCTATGACTCTATGCTCTACATTGAACAGGAATCATGTTAGCTTTATGCTCCTCTTTTAGTGCTGACATCCACTCAAAACAGTTTGGAAGTTAAGTTACAGCTTTCTCTGGTCTGACTCATGCCAAAATTAAACAAGTGAACTAGTCAAAAAGATGGTGTGAATATGCCACTGAGTATATTTATAGAGAAAAGCCCTCTAATTCCAGCTGTATATAAAACACACAATCTGTATTGCTGATATTACTTTGTAATTTCAGAAATTGCTACAGTGCATCTTGCTATTGCAAGATCAGTTTCTTTTTATTTGTTGGAAACCTTAGGGCACTTCTATATTGGGTTCTAACAGATGCTTCATTCTTAGAGGTATTTCTTAATAGCTTCACAAACTGTCATTTCTGTCTCCTCCTAACTGTTAAATACAAACAGCAATAATTTTATTGGTTACGTGCTGCTCTCCATAGTTCTTGCACTCCTTGGTCAGTGGGTGAATCTGCTTTGACAGCTTTATGATGAGCCTAATTTCACATATAACTTATTGCCACTACCGATGACCACCATATTTAGCAAATCTATGTGACCCAGAGTAGACAACAAACAGATTCTATAGAACGGTAAATGAAGGTGTCATTCAGTCCCTTTTGCAGGAGGAAATGTCACTGCCTAAAGAAAACAAGCACTGACAAAACACAGATTCTCTCATTTCTGTAATCGCATCAATACATACAGAACATTTCCCATCAGTGTCAGTGACATTCACCTCAGTGCATTTTCTTTTGCAATCAGGATATTACTATTGCTCTTTGATGTTTTAGAATAGGCTCACGGGGACACAATTAAGCCAAACTTTTGTTTCCAAATACCTAGCTTTATTATAAATGATCTTAAAAGAACATGAAAAGGAAAATACATTTGTCCTTTAATAGTAGCTGGGTCTCAGTCTCAGGTTTTCAAATCCCAAATATGTGATGGCTTAGTTTATCAGTATAGGATATTGTACTTAACAGATATTTCTGGCCATGCTGGTAGTCTAGCCTGTCAGTTCCCTGACTCAGTTCAGTCACCAACTTCTTAACAAGAGCAGCACAGCAGTTTCGTGGAAATACCAATAAAAATCTTCCCTGAGATGCTCAGCCCTGGGTCTTTTCCCTCTGGCATCTTTATATCAAAGGGTATCCTGCTTACCACAGCAGAATGAGGTAGGTAAACAGAAGCTTGTAGTAGCTGGTTTGCACCTAGGTACTCACTCCACAGACATTTTTCAATTAACAATCCAGCTGAGTTTTTATCAGTAAAAATTGCATCTAAAAACACTTTCAGGCTACCAACTCAGAGAGAAATCAGTGGTTTCCACTGGAAGGCTGCCTGAATGCCATTGTGTTTGAAAAACTTGTTTTCAGCAGAGTTAAATTCTGACAAAATAAAAGATGTTGTTGAGGAACTTGTCCAGCTACTTCTTTTCACATGTAATTCTATTGCATTTTATAAGAGCAGTAGAATTTAATTGTTTCAATGGAATGTAGTTGAGAAATAAAAACCATTGTGGTCACATTTCATATATTGAGGCTTACATCAGGATCACAACTTTGGACTTCAGGACAGCAGTCTTTGGCCTGATCAGGAAACTGCTTGGAAGAATCCCATGGGAGCGGGTCCTAGAGAGAAAAGGGTTCAGAAAAGCTGGTTGCTTCTCAAGGATAACTTCATCCAAGCTCAAGAATGGTCCATCCTTACAAGCAGAAAGCGAGGCAAATGTGGCAGAAGGCCTGCATGGATGAACAAAACTAAACATAAAAAGAAAGCATACGGGATTGGAAGCAGGGACAGGTAACCTGTAAGAAAGAGGGAATCACTGTCAAAGTGTCCCGGGGTGGGGTTAGGAAAACCAAAGTGACAAATTGATCTTGGCAAATGACATAAGGTATAACAAAAAGGGCTGCTACAGGTGTATCATCAGCCAATGGAAGAGAAGGGAAAATGTGTATCAGCTGCTGAATTGGACAAGGGATCTGGTGATGAAAGACATGGAAATGGTTACGGTACTCAACACCTTCTTTGCCTACATCTTCAATGTTTAGATTTGCCTTTGGGAATCCAGGCCTCTGACACCAGTGGGAAAGTGTGGAATAAGAAAATCTTCCGCTTGGTGGAGGAGGTTTGGTTTAGGGGACATTTGAAAAAAATGGAAATACACAGGTCAGTGGGACCTGGTGGGGGATGGGATGGACCCACAAGTGTTTGGGGAGCTGGATGATAACATTATGAGGCCACTCTTGATCATCTTTGAAAAGTCATGGCAATCACAAAAGATTTCTGAGGATTGGAAGAAAGCAAATGCAAATCATATCTTGAGAAAAACAAGGATCAGTCTTTCTTTGATCCCTGAGAGGGCAATGGAGCAAATAAAGCTGGAACCATTTCCAAACGTATGAAGAAAAAACAGGTGACTGGGAGTAGTCAGCATCTCCTTACCAAAGAGTAATCATCCCTGATGAACCTGATAGTCTTCTACAATGAAATGACTGACTTTGTGAACAAGAGGAGGGCAGCAGATAGTGCTTATCTTGACTTTATCAGTCCAACCAGGACTAGAACTTGACTTTGCAGAAAAGTCTTTGGGGTACTGGTGGACAACAAGCTGATCATGAGCCAGCAATGCGCCCTCACAATATAAGGCCAAAAATGCTCAGTACTGTAACAGGAAGACCATTGCCAGAAAGAAGAAGGATGTGATCCTTTTTATCTGCTCAGCATTGGTGAGATACATCTGGAGTCCTAGGTCCCGTTCTAGGCTCCCCAGTTACAGGGAGACACGGACATGCTGGACTGAGTCCAGAGAAGCGCCACAAAGATGATGAAGGGACTGGAATATCTTTCACACAAGGAGAGGCTGAGAGAGTTGGGATTGTTAAGCCTGAAGAAGCTTCTTGGGGATCTTAACAATATGTGTAATTCCCTGATGGGGGTATAAAGAAGACAACAACCAGACTCTTCTCAGTAGTGCCCATTGACAGAAAAAGAGGGAATGGACACAAACTGAAATACAAGAAATGTAAGAAGAAGGTTCTTTACTGTGGGTCCAGTTAAAGAGGTAGCCCCTTGAAGTTGTGGACTCTTCATCTGTGGAGATACTCAAAACTTGACTGGACAAGGTCCTCCTGACTCTTCTATGCACAGGAGTTTAGACTAGATGATGTCATCTAGTCATGTGAAGGTCCCTTCACACCTCAGTCATTCTGTGGTTGTGTGTGATTATGTAAAATATGAACAGTACATAAACCTGAGAGTTTTCAGTAAGGTGCTTATTCATCTTCAAGGAACCCAACTCCATTGTGAAAAGAGTGTGTGCTGCAGAATCCTTGCTGACCCCATCGTTCTGGGAGTGCTAACAAAACCGGCTTTGGAGTAGAGGCATATGGGTGCATTTTTTTTCTCCTTGTTTCTCTTCCAAACACTTTACCTGACATTTTAATTTATTCCACAAATAATGTTGTCAGATAACACTTAGCAGTTAAGTCATAATAAATCAACACAGTTGTCATGAGTTTTAGCAAGAAAAAGAGTATTATAAATATGTGACCTCACAAAGACTGATATATGTCTTAGGAGAGAAGCACCTCCCCCTTCATCAACATTTTTTTCTCCATTTTGGAGAGCTCACTTGGGCTCACTTGTCTGTGTCACTAAACCCTTTAACATATGCTGGAATCAGAGAGAATCTTGTATGCTTCAACCCTAATTTTACAGATGCATTTTAAAGTCTGGAAAGGTTTTGTGTTTCTCTTACTGGCAAGAAATTCAAGATGTCAGGAGAGGAGACTGAGGGAAGCAGTAATAAAATTCGGGATAGTTTAAAGAGAATTGACAAGCAAATGGAATAGGTTTGCAATAGAGTTGGGAACTAATTGCACAAAGTGCTGTAGTTCAGCAACTTTACACAGCAGTGACATCATTACAGTGTCTAACTTAATCATTCTTGCATGAATAAACTACCAAGGTGTTGAAAAATAATTTTACCTGGAATATATAATATTGGGTTAAATTCATAAGCTCAAAACAAAACTTGTGCTCAAAATTTAATTCTTTTCTCTGACAGTGGCAAGAATGAGATTAACTTCCTTAGCCCTTTATGCTACTAATGTTTGTCATCAGTATCTAAATACATCAGCATCTATAAACTGAAGGACAAGACTGCAGAAGCTCCTTCCAAATGCCAGCTCTTTGTCTGCTTTTGGTAATTAGAGGACATGATAATCCAAAAAAAAAAAAAGAAGGGACACGAGGCAATGGACAATGTGTTAGGTGGGTGGTTGGACTTGATGATCTTAATGGTCTTTTCTAACCCAAATGATTCTGTGATTCTACATTCACTCTTACCATTTACCTATCACCAAGCTTCAACATTTAGTACTACAGACAGATCTCCCATCTTAATTTCTGTGAAAATGAAAATCCCAGTAACACACCATCAGAATAGATATTTATTTCAAGCTCATTACCCTGGACTTTGGGAGAGCAGACTTTGGCCTCTTTCAGGGATCTGCTTGGTAGAGCACCTTGGGACAAAGCCCCGGAGGGAATAGGGGCCCAAGAAAGCTGGCTGATATTCAAGGATCACCTCCTCCAAACTCAGGATTGATACATCCCAACAAAGAGGAAGTCGGGCAAAAAGTAAGAAGGCCTGCATGGATGAACAAGAAGCCAAACTCAAGCAAAAAAAGGAGGCCTACAGAAGTGGAAGCAAGGACAGATAGCCTGGGAAGAATCTAGAAAAATCATCTGAGTAGCAAGGAATCAGGTTAGGAAAGCTAAAGTCCTGTTAGAATTAAATTTGGCCAGGGACATCTCGGGTGACAAGAAAGGCTTCTGTAAGTACATCAGTGATAAAAGGAAGACTAAGGAAATTGTGGGCTGTCTCCAGAAGGAAATGGGAGACATGGTTACCCAGGATGTGGGGAAGGCTGAGGTACTCAATGACTTTTTTGCCTCAGTTTTTACCAGCAAGAGCTGTAGCCACACATCCCAAGTCCCAGAAGGCAAAGGTAGGGACTGGGAGAATGAAGAACCACCCTCTGCAGGAGAATCATAGAATCATTTAG
>VXAA01003395.1:27334-57904 GCA_013399115.1 Anseranas semipalmata | reverse complement strand
CTGGAAAGCTGGGCAGAGGAAAACGATCTGCGGGAGTTGGTCAGTGCTCGCCTGCACATGAGCCAGCAGCGTGCCCCTGTGGCCAAGAAGGCCAACGGCATCCTGGCTTGTATCACGAATAGTGTGGCCAGCAGAACCAGGGAGGTGATCTTCCCTCTANCCCATGCAACACTACAGGCTTGGGGCAGGGTGGCTGGAAAGCTGGGCAGAGGAAAACGATCTGCGGGAGTTGGTCAGTGCTCGCCTGCACATGAGCCAGCAGCGTGCCCCTGTGGCCAAGAAGGCCAACGGCATCCTGGCTTGTATCACGAATAGTGTGGCCAGCAGAACCAGGGAGGTGATCTTCCCTCTATACTCAGCTCTGTTGAGGCCGCACCTTGAGTACTGTGTTGAGTTTTGGTCACCTCAGTACAGGAAGGACATGGAGGCCCTTTAGCATGTCCAGAGAAGTGCAACAAAGCTGGTGAATGGTCTTGAATATTAGTCTGTTAAGGAGCAGCTGAGGAAACTGGGATTGTTCAGTCTAGAGAAGAGAAGGCTCAGACCTTATTGCTGTCTACAATCACCTGAAAGGAAGTTGTGGTGAGCTGGGGGTTGGCCTCTCCTCGCAGATAACTAGCGATAGGACAAGAGGGAATGGCCTCAAGTTGTGCCAGGGGAGGTTCAGTTTGGAAATTAGGAGAAATTTCTTCTCAGAAAGAGTGGTTAGGCATTGGAACATGTTGCCGAGTGAGGGTGGTAGAGTCACTGTCCCTGGGGGTGTTTAAGGAAAGGTTGGATATGGTACACAGGGACATGGTTTAATGGTTAATATTGGTGGAAAGGGGACGGTTGGACTAGATGATCTTGGAGGTCTTTTCCAACCTTAATGATTCTATGATTCTATATAAAGTATTGGGGAAGGGAGAGGAATGGTGTTAACACAGCTTCCAGTTTTGACCCAACATGGTTATCTTCTATATTTTAACCATGCTGTGGACTCTCTAGCTGGACAAGTAGTGAAGTTCACCAAACTGTTAATGTAAATGTAGAATCTGTTTCTTGATACCCTCATATGGCCTGACTCTTCTTGCTTTTCAAACAATCTAATGATCCAGAAAACAAACAAACAAACAAACAGAACCTCTACCTTCTCTTCCTTGCTAATCTCTTGTCTACTCCTCTTATCCCCTGCCAGTGAATTCTTCTGAGTATTCAAAGTACTCTCCTTTTTTTTGTGTGTGTGTGTGTGTGTGTGTGTGTGTGTGACTTTGTGTGGGGAGGAAGTTTGAGGTTTATTATTTTCATTCATTTTTATTATTTCTTCTTGAATCAAGGAGCCAAGAAAAAGACCCAGCCCCTTCCTACTTATTCATGTTGGCACACCTTTCCCCTGCGGTATGTAGGGGACTAGATTAGGAAGTTAACAAATAATGTCTCTCTGGATATCCTGCACTCTATCCAGAGCTCCCATACACAATGGGAGGTATAGACCTTCTACCAGCAAGAGATGAGGCAATGACAATCTCTCTGCAAGGAAGAGCATACACACACACCAGGAGATCCGTGGTTAACTTTGAGTAAAGATAACATGCAAGTGTAGGGACATCTATATTATGTCAGATCAAAGGTCTGTCTGGCCCAGCATTCTCCATCCAACAGTGGCCAAGAGACACCTTTACAATCTCTAGCCTTCTGCAGTCCCAGACTGACTGAGCCAGCATCTTTGCATTTCCTACTCCTTGGTAATTTTTCTTCTATTAACTTGTCCAGCTGTTTGCTGAAGCAATGTTAACTCCTTGCATGTACTACAGCAAGGAGCTTCCACACTGTTGGAATGAAAAATTTACTTTGGTTCATTTCTTTAATCTGCTGTTTTCATTTGATGCCTCCTACATCACCTACTGGAAGACACACTGAACAGTTATTCCCTGTATTCTCTGTTCATCTTCTCCTGTCACTCATGAATTTATAGACCTTTATTATACTTTCTTTAAGTCACCCATCTTCCAGCCTGAAGAACTGCGGCAAGATCCTCTCTGTAAGCTACATAAGTGTTATCACTACGTGGGCCCAGATGAACAGGCCTACGAGAGAAATGTGGTACTACACTAAATAGTGAGACACACTTTGAACCATGGTGGTCATATACCCAGCTGGTCAGAAGGTAGGCTTAGGCAGGACTCCTAACAGTGTCAAATCCAGGCTATGATTTTATTTTTTTCCTTTTTTTTTTTTTTTTGCTACACTGGGTGATAGATTGGTAGCCCAGGATACCCTTACTGTGCACCTTTCAGGGTGTGGGGGTTTAGACAAACACTGTTGTTTTAGAAAAACTGCTGCAATCTCACAGATGCTGTGGTTCATTAGTGGCTGAAAGCCATTGGGTTCACTCTTGGAAAGCTTTGTCATGGTACAACAATGCTTGACAGCTCCCAGGGGTTGAGAGCTTTCTCTGTGATGGCAGGGCAGAAAGGGTGAAACGTGGCACAGGCTGAGGAGGAGGCACAGGGCCAGGAAGAAGCAGCAGAGGGCCCAGGCCCGAGGAGGAGGAGGGCAGCAGGGGCTCCAGGCCCACAGCAGGGATTCCCCGGCAGCCCTGCAGAGCCCATGCTGGAGCAGATCCCCCTGCAGCCCGGGGAGGGCCCACGCCCCCACGCTGGAGCAGATCCCCCTGCAGCCTGGGGAGGGCCCACGCCACAGCAGGGGGACATTTGGCCTTTACCCAAGGATGACCCACCACAGGGGATCTGGACCAGGCCTTGAGACGGGAAGCAGGGTCAGACACAGCCCAGGATGGCTGAACAGGGCTGTGGGGACAGAGAGGGGCCAAGGCCAGGCGAGGATGACAGCCCACTCAGCAGGGCCCAGCTCAGTGGGGCTCAAGTCCAGGCAGCACAGGGCTGTGGTAGAGCTGAAGACCAATGTCCTATGGCATTGCTGGGGCAGGGACTGACAGCCTTGGGGTGGGCTGTAGTGAGGCACCTATGCCCACTGGCAAAGGTGTGGGAGGCCCCAGGTGAGGCAGGTCAGGTACACCAATGGCCTGTGAGTGCCCTCTGGGCCCAGACACACATCTTCCAATTTAGTTCCTTTTGGGAGGAACCCAGTTCATGCCCGCTGAGACCTCTGCACAATGCAAACCAAAGGGCACTAAGTGTGAACAATGAGGAGCTTTGCTTTAGGAGCACACTCTTGATATAAATATGTTTATACTTTCCTAGAGTTGTTTGGGTATGACCTCATCCGCCCATCTGTGCATGGCCACAGCATCTCCCAACTAGTCTTATCAGAGCTGTGCGGTTTCCCATTGCGTCTTTATTCAAGGCTAGGTCAACGTATTGGGTTTATGTGGCAAGGGTTTGGTAGCAGGCAAGCTGCAGGGTGACCTCTGTGAGAAGAGCCCAGAAGCTGCTCCATGTCAGAGAAGAGCCAGTTCCAGCTGGCTCCAAAATGGACCCACTGCTGGCCAGAGCTGAGCCAGTGAGCGATGCTGGTTGTGCCTCTGTGACAGCAGATTTAAGAAAGGGAAAAAAACTGCTGTGCAACAGCAGCTGGGAGAGAGGAGTGAGAAAATGTGAGAGAAACAGCCCTGCAGACACCAAGGTCAGTGCAGAAGGAGGGCAAGACGGGCTCCAGGCACAAGAGCAGAAGTTCCCCTGAGGCCCGTGGAGAGGCCCATGGTGGAGCAGTCCGTCCCCCTGCAGCCCATGGGTACCACACGGAGCAGATCTCCACGCTGCAGCCATGGAGGAGCCCACATGGAGCAGGTGGATGAGGCCTGAAGGAGGCAGCAGCCCATGGAGACCCCCCGCAGGAGCAGGCCCCAGGCCGGAGCTGCAGCCTGTGGAGAGGAGCCCACACAGGAGCAGGGGATCTGGTGGGAGCTGCTGCCTCTGGGGGACCCGTGTCAGAGCAGTCCACTCCTGATGGACCCCGTGGTAAAGACCCATATTGGAGCAGTTTCTCGAAGAGCTGCAGCCTGTGGGAAGCCCAGGCAGGATCAGTTCAGGAAGGATGGCATCCCACGGGAGGGACCCCATGCTGGAGCAGGTAAAAAGTGTGACCGTGAAGGAGTGGCAGAGAGGAAGCATTATGGGGTGACTGCCACCCCCATTCCCCATTCCCCTGCACTGCCTTCGGGGAGGAGGTAGAAGACAGTGGATGGGGGAAGGTGTTTTTAGTTCTTTGTTAGTTTCTCACTGTCCTAGTCCGCTAGTGACAGGCAATAAATTATATTAATCTCCCTATATTGAGCCTGTTTTGCCCATGGCAGTAATCGGTGAGTGATCTCCCTGTCCTTATCTCAACCCTTGAGCCCTTTTCATTGTATTTTCTCCCCCTTTTCCTTTGAGGAGGGGGAGTGAGAGAGCAGTGTAATGGAGTTCAGCTGCCCAGCAGGGTAAAACCACCACAGTCTATCAAGCATCACAATGCCCTTCAAATCCACTTAAAGCACTCGGTGTGTTCTTTTAAATTTTCCTTCCATAGCAAAAATCAGACAACATACATTCTCAAAAAAATAAGCCAACAAAACAACAATAACAAAAATCAACAAAAATAAAAAATGAGCGAAAAAAAAAAACCACCAGAATGTACCACGAAACAAAGCATTCCACCAAATGCCACCTTGAGAGAGAGGATAAGCAAATAAAGAGCATGTGAAAGATAGTACTTGTACTCCTTCATGCACTTCCTGGGGACACTCATGCAACAGAGGGAATGGTCTGGGTGTGGTGGCTTACAGGCCTGCTCTTAGCAGAGGAAAAGTGACACGATAATAACCCCTCCTGATGTATAGTTAAGGAACATGAGGTGCCAAACAGGAGTACAATTCATGATCCTTGTGTTATATGGGAGTGACAAATGATTGATATTATATTTCCACATTGCTTCTGACAGGTTTCCTGTAGAAGGAGAGATCAATCGCAAGTTATGAAATGTGGAAAGATCTCAGCACATGATAAGAAGACAGTAGCTTACATGTGAATATTACTTTACAGTGCAGGAGACCTTCTAAGCAGCAGCTATTCTTCCCTTTGGGCATTTTATGCAGTAAATGCTCTATTTTTCAAGGCATTCAGCATCCTCTGCTTTTCCCTGACTCTCCTCTGTATTCAGGGTATTGAATATTGTGCCAGCATGGACCTTCAGTAAGCCATATATTTTTTAGCAGGGATGTTCAATAATTCACAGGATTGGGCCCAAAATACGCATGATATAAGATAAGAACTTTTCCAGTCTCTATACCATGTAATTTCAAGTGTGAAGAGCCTCTGGTTTCCATGTAGTAGCAGCGTTCCAATCTCCAAGCCATATAAAATGCTTGGCTAATTGGACTGGTAGAGAAAAGGGGGATTTTTCTTTTTTCTTTTTTCTTTTTTTTTTTTTTTTGATAAATTAATCAGTGAGCACTGCTGTACATTTACCACTAAAATCCTTAATTAGACATAAAATGACAAAGAATGGGATTCTTTCTATATTTTTAGCCAGGAGTTTATTTTTTAATTGAAGGGATGACTTTTGATCCTCCATTAGCAAGGAGAGAAGAAAGCTTTTCAAATGGAAGCAGCACCCCAGCTGTTGCTTAGCATCTAAGAGGTTCAGCACTGCACTTCCATGAATCCCAGGAGCCTATTGATACTTAGCATAAACACACTAAAAGGATCAAATTGACATTCACACAAACCAGAGTCCACGAAATCGCAAAAGCTTTTAATCCAAGCCTCTGTGTAAAAGGATAGCTTCTAATTAGCAGTCTAGACTAATCATGAATGTTTAGCTTATAAAAATGAAGCTATCAATAAAGAAAGCAAAATCTGAAATGTTGGTAGAGGCCAGACATAAACTGGAAGATCATTTAGTCATTGTGTCCATTTCTTTCTTGCTCATTTTTTCAGTGTTTCTAGAGGTTTTTTAACCAGTGAAGATAGAAAAATCTCTGAGGCTCCATTGGTTACAGATTTCATAGGAAATAAATAAATAAAGCAACCAGGGCAACAACCAGGGCAAATGAGGATATCCTGTAAGAATCCTCTATAGGTCTTTACTCCTGCCTTGTACTTCTCAGATGGAGCTAACACTTAGCTAGACCCTTAGGCAATGTTATAGGGCAGCTGCAAGTCAAGGTGAAATGCCACTTATATTCTTTCATTAACCCTCCTGGGCCTGTCATTAAATATGGCAGGCTTAGCATTTTTCACTTTGGATGAAAAAGCACCACTAATCCCAGGAGGCAGATTTTTTTCGGTGCCCAAATTGATGAACAAGACAAGGTCAGCAATTTTCAGTTTATTGACAGAACTCTATTTACCTTTAGAAGTATTGAAATGGTATTTCAGATGCCCTAGAGCAGAACTGTGACCAAAACAAAAAGGGAGAGGTTTATGAGAACCCTTGACGTTATGCTACCTGAAATATTGTGAGTGGCTTTTGTTTAACTTGCCATAGTAGAAGGATGTATTTTGTGATTAGAAAATATTTTCATAAGAAAAGAACTTTAATAAATGTGACAGCACACGATACATGGAGACCAACACAGAGATGCAGAACAATAGAAAAAGAGCAGAAACTGCAGCCAACCAGCCATTTAGAGTTAAATACAGGATTGGATACAAAAAATGTGTGTGAGCTTTCTGCTTTGTTTGAGGCTTGCTTGTTTGCTTAGGCATGATTATCATTACGAGGCTGACTATCTGATCTAGATTTCAGTGATGGAAACAGAGCTGACCGTCTGAAATCTGCCAGTCCCTGTAGCAATTCACTAATGACAGTTACTGAAAGCTGCTTTTGACCTAAGTTAAATCATAATAGAAAATAATAATAATAAAAAACATATTTCTGAGAGACCCAGGAACAGTTCATAAGAACTGGATTTTCTCCCTTAACCATTACTCGGATGTGTTTGCCCCAAAAGATGGCTTTGCCGTGAAAGGCACTGCCTTCAGCCAGAAAATAGTTTTGTTTTGTTTTGTTTTGTTTTGTTTTTTAACAAATACAGATTACCTGAAAGTAGGCCAAAAAAAAAAAAAAAAAAAAAAAAAAAGAAATGAAGAAAAGTCAGTAAATGTTGCTAATAAAGATTAGCAGATCTAATTAAAACCTGGAGCCCACAGAATTTAGTTCAACCCACTAAATTAGTAGCAGACTGATGGTGGGTGGAGGACTTGCAGCCATACAGTTGTAACTGCATCTCTGCCACTTAGGCTACTTGGTAAACTGGCACTCAATCTTTTTTAAAACTGCCAGAAAACATGCTACCTACCTTGGTTTTACTGCAAGTAAACTAATTTCTGCTAGCTAATTTGAGTGAGGAACACACATTTGTTCCTAAGAAAGATGGAATTTAAGGACATATACCACCCTTTCCTTCATACAATGTAAATAGTTTGTTTTGGGAGAAGGAGAGCTGGGAGCCTTCTGTATTGCTAAGCTAACTCCCTCTGAATGAGGGTTTATTTCTGGTGGAGGTTGTCCTGCAGGCACCCTATCTTTCCTACCAGAAGCAATTGGGTTACAAAGCCCTTGAAGTAGGTAGCATCTCTGCCCTCGCAGTTGCTACATTCTGGTTTAGTCCCACCATTAGGATGTCTGGAAAGATCTCCTTTGTGCCAGCAAAGAAAGCAACACCAAAAATTTTGGGGAAGGTGACTGGGGTAGCATTTGTCAAGTCTGAAACATGCTTCCAGTACTGCTTTTCCACTTTTCACAATGGATCAACTGCCTTAACTGGGTTTTGAAATGAGTTTGGCTATACCCCTTATTTCTGCATCTGTGACAAGTTTTCTTGACGCCACTGAAACGTTTAGAGAGAAGGATATCTACTTTGATGGGTCTGAGGAAGTTTTAGAGAGGGAAAGCTGCTCAGAGCCAGGAGTTTAGATTTGCACAGACTATCTTTTTGAAAATGTGGGGACTAACTGGCATTAGGCACCTGATGAGCCAGGAAACCTGGGGGGCATTGCAATTTTTGCCAGTTTGCCCTTCAAAGGTCTTGTCTGGTGCTGAAGTGATGTGTACAGCAGCTGGCAATTAATCTCAGAGAAATTTCTGAGTAGGAAAACATTACTTTTGTCCTGGGAGACCAAGGAAGTAGATGATACGAACTGAATTTATGAGTGATCCTTCCAAGTAAAATTCTTGTAGCCTATCAAAATCAGATTTGTGATTTTTAAAAATGTGGTCAACTCTTGTAAGGGACCAGCACCTGATTTGCATGCTGTGGGCAGGGAGTAGCTAGGATTTTGTTGATGATTCCTGGTTTTGCTAACGAGAGTTTTCTTCATGTCAATGATTCATGTCAATCTTAACTAAATTCTCATTCCATTTACCCTAGAGTACATCTGTGGGCTTAGCAAGTCCATGTTTTTTTCATGATATCTTTCACACATGTATTTACCAGCCTGCTGTTATCTGGCTGCAAATTTAACTTGGCACTGCAACTGTTAGCCATCGACTGATGCTCTCACAGACACCAGAAAATGTGGCCTCCTTCCTTAGTCCTCTCTCCCTACCATGTCAAACTACATTCCTCATTCCCACCAGCAGTCCTCTGGGTAGGGAATGCAGGAGCTTGGTACAGTGGCACCTATAGGCAGAACTTCCATACGCAGGGATAGCAGGTGAGAGACACAGCATCTCTCAGATGCATTGACATATTCAATCCTCTGGCACCCAAATAAGCAACGGAGCTTCACCTCCCTCCTGCACGCAGTCACTGATACCCTCACCCCAACTTCCAGATGTCTTACCCACCTCACTTCTTTGGACATGTTGATGTGGCTATATAATGTTGTATGCAAATTCTGGTTCTATGCAAATTTCTTATGGTATGCAAATCAATGCATTAAATAACTAGCATAAAATAACACATATGGAGATGTGCATAACTTGGCAGCTATAGATGTGGAATCATTCCACTGACGTCAATGGTTTCACTTCTTATAGGCTCCAGTACGGAAGGTATTGAAATCTGTCCCTATGATATTTTAAGTCAGCTTCTAAACACAAACTGAGGAATGAATTGTGGTCCAAAAGAGAAAATGAATGATTTAAAAGCCTGAATTATTATTAATGGGTTTTGGTTGTTATTTCTTTGGGTTTGTGCAAACATAGACGCAAAAGTGAATTGCAAAACATACTTAATTTCAACTAAATTGACATTGGTCATAAATAAAGAAACTGTGGTTTATCAGATCTCCGGAGAGGCAGTATGAATCTGATCCACTTCAGACGTGATCCCATAATAGTGTCTCTTTTGAAATATCTAGGGCAAATGCAGGATGTATGCCAAGAAGCCTTCAAAGGAAGATGTACACCCTAAAGTGTTTAAAATCAATTTTGAATGGGGGAATGAGTATAGATCAGTTCAGTGTTACATGCTAGATATTTTTGATCCAGGACTGAGTGCCTAGAAGTATATGTACCGTCTTGTCTAACCACCCCCTGACAAGGATTTGCTGTTACTGTATGCAAGAAAACCAGAACGTGGTAAAGGTTAATGCTGTACATGGCAGAATCACAATACTAAGCAGGGTCCCCGGTTGTTGACTGCCTCAAGAGCTGTGCAGTCATTTACACATTTGCAAATGTCGTTTTCACACAACAGAATTTCCACCCACTTTTGCCTGAATGTAAATGACTTCAGGAGATGCCAGGCATTAAGTGTTCTTACAACTGCCCCCAACAACCCATCACTCAAAACCAATGCTTCAAAACAATCCTTGAAAAACTTGTAAGACTTTCAAAATATATCTGTTTGTGCTCCTAAAGCTTTGTGGTCACTGGTGGGGCTAAGCTCAGATTCACCAGGATGCTGAACTACAAGACATGAATTGACAGCAAGGAGATTCAGCAAAGCCTGTTAATGAGAGAGTGGAAGAGTCACGCTCTGCTCCTGCTGTCCATTCGATCTGTTCAACTCACCTTAAATTCTGTTGCATTTTGCATGAGCAAAAAGCTACAGGAGATTTTTATGGTGTGAAGAAGCTTCCAGATTTCTGATTAGTTGACTGAACTAGCATCTGAGATTATCTATATACATATAGAAACAATCTGAAGTGTGTGAATGTCAGTGTGTATCCATACATACAAATTAACATTTATCAAGTGTATACAACATTTGTATCAGTATTTACTTTTTTTTTTCTTTTATTTTGACATCAGAACCATGAAATCTTTATGTTTGTGTTGCTATAACTAACTTCTACTTCAACTTCCAAGATGAGACCTTCTTATTATAGCTATCACTTTGGGAATGTTTTTGAGTTTGTTTGGGTTTTTCTTTTTTAATCATAACAGTCTCCCTGCAGACCTAAACTGACATCAATTTACCACTGTCTTGACATCTTAAAGTTGTTTCTTATAAAATTTGCATCGGTGTCATTTTGTTTCAAGCTGATATTGTGACAATGTCTCCCTGGATTTATACTGACAATTTATTCTCATTTTGACATAATGTTATCCCTATAGCCCTTCAGTAGCATCTATCATAAATCTGTGGATTTAAATGAAAAATGGTTTCATTCTGTAAACTACAGTAACTAGCGGAGGTTGCTCAGTAGCTACCTTTCTGACCTCGATATATATTATTGATTGCACTAAAGTTTTTATAGAAATATCAAAAGTTCCTGTGCAGTGCTTTAGGCAGCTCTTCCATATGTACCCAAATTAAACAAAAGCTTCTCTTGAAAATACAAAATAATTGCCATTAAGAAAGGCTTGAAAGGCATGTTTGTAACAGCAGCATCTAACAAACAGAACTAGGGAGTGTTGGCGACATTGCTTTGAACTGCTGAAAGCTGCTGATCCTCTTTTTCTTTCACTTAACTGGTAAGGACCCTTTTGGGACTGAATGCTCAGGTTGTTTCCAGGCATCTCCTAGGACAACACAAAGTCCTTAGTAACTATTTATTCGATATGCTGTTGCTACTTTTTGAAAATACCCAAACTGACAACAGGCAAGCTCCGGGGGGAACCAAGGGGAGGGAAGATTCCAGGAAAGTTCCTGTGTGGCAGGTATATCTTTGAACCTGGTTTATTTATTATTAAAAGGCAAGCAGGATAGTGTGCAGTAGCACAAATACCTTGTGACCCTTGTTGAAGTAGAGTCATTGTGTGATATAGCTCAAATCCCCAAGGACATGTTTGCAAATTATAAAGCAAATTCCTGCCTGTGGTTATTGAATATTCCTAGGATTATCCATGATCCTGACAGAGTGGCGTGTGTTATGTGATTTTGCAAAAGCTATAGCTCATCAGAATACAAGCATGGCTTAATGAGGTATTTGCAGCAGTAACATAATTTATATGTTCTGGTATAAATTGTTCAGCTCCTAAAGAACTTCATATCTGGTAAATAGCAGTACAGGTACAGAGAAATGGAACCTTCAGCTGCAAAGATTACTCATTTTTAATGAATCAGCCCATCAAGTAATGGTGATGGTAACTTGCTTTCACCGATTTGCATCAGCAGCAGCACCTAGGCAGAAGCTATACCTCTGGGTTTAACCAAAATTAAGAACACAGAACGGAAGCTTCCATGCATGTGGGAGGTTATTTATTCTGCCCTACTTACATAAAGGAGAGTGCAGTTTGATTGCCTAAACAATCATGTAGTCATAGGTCATTTGAAAAGACCCCCAGCTCTTGCTCCAGAAGTGCTCCGGTCTCCTAGAGGTCCTGTTGTCAGACCTGTCAGCCTCATGTGGATGTTTAGATACTGCAGCAGTAGATCTCTATCTTCAGGCAATGAGATCAAGCTCTAAGTGTGACAAGATCAGGACAGGAGGCATTTTAACAACGGTGCAAGTAAAGACAGATCTGGGAAGGTGGTGTGTGAAACTGGTGAGAAGGGTTCATCTTAAAGCTCTTCTAAACAAAAATGATGAGTTTAATACAAGTTTAAATGAAACTTTTAAATTTACAGTGGGCTCAATTTTGAATTTCAAGTCCAAAATTCAAAGGTGAACCAGACAGAAACTGGTCACAAGAGTTGTACAAAATGTGGATAAGCAGTGTCAGTTCCTATAGATGGTTTGGACGAGGAAAAAACAGTATATAAACCAACCAGAAAAGTGTCATCTAAATCGCTAACCATTTACTGAGTATTCTTTTCGTGCCCTTTCAATATCAAAATACATTGTTGTTGTTAGAATTAACAGGATATTTTGACTTTAGCACACTTCCTGGTCTCAGAAATATCATCAAATCATATGGCAATAAATTTCATGGTCTAATTACATGTTGTCTGTCAGATTGGGATGCCTGTCAGTAATTCTTGTCTAAAAGGGAAACACCACCACTGGAGATAGCACTCTGTTGCATTCAGCATAGCAATGGGCACCCGTATTAGTCTTGCATTTTAACTCTTCCAAGCACTTCTTATCTGACCTTAAAGATGGTCTTTCTGAGTAGATGTTTGGAAACTAACTTTGGATTTTTAGGGCATATCATTGCGTGACTGTTGTTCACAAATGTTGATCACCCATAACTGGTGCTAGATACAAATGCACTTATGGAGCTTCAGCATATTGTGCAGGGTGCCAAAAATTTATGAATTTTTTTGAAATGTGGCTTTTCTCAGTTGATGTTGAGTGTTCTGTCTCTGAACCATGGATATTATACTAATTTATCTGCAAAGGATACTTTGCAATATTCTGCATATTGCTACAACCTGTACCTGGCAACAGAAATGCTAAGAAATTTCTGCTGCCAAACTCAGGGATCACAAAGACTGGAAAGCAACTCAAAAAGTATGAGTGGCACAGAAACTTGGCTCTTCAGAGCACTGAGCAATTAACATACCCAGTCTCACTCTACTGGAGCAGGGGCAGTCCTGTGGAATCAGAAATGGGACAAGACATTCATACTCCCAGTTCGGGGTTTCAAACCTTTGTAGCTAGATATAGGTGAGGGCTTGTCTTGTTATACATCCCACAGAAGTTCTCCAGGGCTAAGGTTTATTGTCCTCAAAATATACATCTGTAGTGATTGCAGTTAACTCTTAATTAACTTTTAATTAATTTAATTATTAATTCCAGTGATAAGCTATGGAATGGCACGTCAAAATTTGAGAGACTGCATGCTAGTGAGATCCTTCAGTCTGCTCCACGAAGTGCTGGGTACAATGAAGCACATTTGAAATGTTTTTACACCAATGCATGCAGCATGAAGAACAAGTAAGAGGAGCTAGAAGCCTTGGCTCCGTCATTGGCATAAGTGAAACCTGGTGGGAAGCGTCCTGTCACTGGTGTGTTATGATACACGGTTGTAGGCTCTTCAGAAAAGAAACGCAGAAGGGGTGAGGAAGGGGGGTGGTGCTCTATGTAATGGAGTGGCTGGACTGTACTGAGCTTGCAGCTGGTGATGACACGGTTGAGAGCCTCTGGGTAAGGATTAAGGGACAAGCAAATCAAGAGGATGTTGTTGTGGGAGTCTACTATAGACCACCAGCCAGGATGATGACACCAATGAATTTTTCTTTAAGGAATACCTCTAGATCAGCTGTCCTTTTCCTTATGGAGAACTTCAACTTGCCAGACATGAACTGGGAGTACCATACAGCTGATACAAACAGGTCCATTTCCATGTTATAGTCCAGAAGTTTTAACTTTGTGAAAATTATTTTCATGTTGTGAACAAACTTTCCAGACAATGTGCAGGAAGAGGAGTGTAATACAATTGTACATAACATCGCTTCAGCTTCTCTCTATCCCATTACTCACAAACTCTACTTCAATTAAGTGTTAAGAAAATAAAAATGTCTTGGACAAGAAGAATAAAATCAACAGTAATTAATTGCTTCAATATTTCTCACAGCCATTCCCCCTCCATAGGAAATTAATTTCCATTCATGCTACAGAGAAGATACAGGAGATGGAAGGGGAGAAAATTAATTTGGCTGATGTCATTCTGTCGTTTAATTCCAGCATTAATATCCTTTGTATAGTGACTGGGAATGATATCTGGATTCAGAAGTAATTCTGTGAAATTTGAGGCTTTATGGAGTTGACATTGTTCTGGGAATGAAGACGTTGTTCTGGGAATGAAGACATTGTTCTGGGAATGAAGACATTGCAAGCTTCCTACCATTTCCAATAGCCAGTAAGAGCAAAGAATCAAATGAAAGCTGAAATTCCAGTCCCCTTTTCTGAATTACACAGCTGTCATCATCTCCCACTCCTAGTTTGTAATGATCAGATAGACTTGCCAAGATATTCATGTCTGCCATTGTCTCTGTTTTGATGGATGAGGCCTTAAAAAAAAAAAAAAGTTTTGTAATATGCCTGAAGGCTAAGAAATGAGCAGCAGTTTCTGTGTGCAGTTTTTACACTGAGGCCCATTTAGAGAAATTCTGGTCAGAGAAGAATGCTAAACTTCAGAGACATGCCAGGGTTAGGGATAAAATTGCCTTGCCATGTACAGAGCTGCCAGGTCTCATGCCTTCAGCCAGAGATTAAATTAAATTAAATCCCACCTCATTTTACCCACAGTCAGCAGGAAACCTTCTGTGTACATAGTCACGCAGACAATCTGAAGTCTTTTTCCACCCAGAGAGGGAATCAGGAAAGAGGTGGCTTTGGGTTCCTACCTGCATCCCACTCCAAAGAAGCTTCCTTATAAGTGCATTCTCCCAGTACTGACTACTGCCTTGACATGGCTGATGTCATGCACCCCAGCGCATGCTGCATACCTGCATGGTTGCTTAACAATCTCGAGGGCTTGCACATTGACAGGGAAAAACGTCATCTGCAGCTGTGCCACTCTGGGGGAATGCTGTCCATTGAGGTTACGCTGGGGCAGTTCAAATCCCAGTGGAGCAAAGTAGCTTCAATTTTAGAATCTAACAACTCATCTACAGATTTTAAATATTCCACCATTGTGATCTCCAGGAAGTTTCACACTGTGAATTCAATGCAAACTGATTAGGCTTTCTTTTCCTGAATCTCAAGAGAGTCTAAACTCCCACCTGAGTTTCAGTTAGATTCCTTTTATTATAAATGCTAGTGTTTTAAGTATAAATCTAAAGGGACTTCACTTGTATTTGCTGGAGGGATTGGTATGTATCCTTCTGACACTCCGATTTAAAGAATCATCTTTAGAGCCAGTGTATTTATTTCTGTGTTCTTTTTGGAACATTATGGGGATTATTGTTTAGTGAAAAGTGTTCTCATTTGCATTATTGTGTGCTATGTGACCTTCCCCAAGAGCACCAGGACATTTCCAAGCACAGTTTAGCTTTGAATACTGGCACTTGTGAACCCATTCTTACACCCTGGTAAGATGATTACTGTACCTTGGAAAATCACCTAATGACTTGATACGCTTTCTATGCAACCTCTCGTAAGGGGAGAACAGAAAAATATGAGATGTAATTTAAGGGAATGAAATGGAGCTGAGACAGAGAAACCCACTCGGAAGTGTTGACAATATAGTTGTGCCTGAGATCCATACAGTAGAATCTAAAAGCATGCGTGAAATAGAGTGCTATTGGAAGAGATCCCAATTACAAGGAGACACCTGGCTGATGAGGGTGTTCCATCATTAGAGATTGGTAGAAGGAACAGGCAGAGATTTGTTTAGTCAAGATATTGACCTGGAACCTTGCTTTTTGTTAGAACATGTGAAGTACTTGATGTATGTGACATCAAAATGTCCTGATTTGAGTCCATTGGTCTCTTCTCCAAGAAGAAGAAGAAGAAGAAGAAGAAGAAGAAGAAGAAGAAGAAGAAGAAGAAGAAGAAGAAGAAGAAGAAGAAGAAAAAGAAAGAGAAAAAGAAAAAGAAAAAGAAAAAGAAAAAGAAAAAGAAAAAGAAAAAGAAAAAGAAAAAGAAAAAAAGAAAAAGAAAAAGAAAAAGAAAAAGGAAAAAAAAGAAAAAAAAAGAAAAAAGGAAAAGAAAGAAAAAGAAAAAGAAAAAGAAAAAGAAAAAGAAAAAGAAAAAGAAAAAGAAAAAGAAAAAGAAAAAGAAAAAGAAAAAGAAAAACAAAAGAACGAAGGAAGGAAGAAAGAGAACAAACAAACACAATCTTCTTCTTCAGTCAGTATATGCATGTCTGCCAAGCTTTTTGCCTCTCTTGGTTGTTTAGTGCCTCTTAAGACCCCCTGTACAATATTTTGAAGCAAGGAAGCCACACAGAAAGAAATGATATGCCAAAATATTTGGGAGCTGTCATTCCTCCCTTGTGAATACTGAACTTCATTTGTAGTAGAAGAAGGGAAGTTTGCTAATTGGACCACACTCTAACAGTGTGAGAGAATGGCTAAAAAGCCATTAATACAATATGAGAGTGTTTATTTGTATTTCATTTTTATGCTGTGGTTCCTGATGTCAGTGACAATCTTTATTGACATTTATTAATTTTGGTGGCTCTAATTCTTTAAGTTTATAATGGTAACATTAAAACATCTGTTCTAACTAATGGCATATTTCTGTGATTCATTTTTTAATGTTAGGATGTGACAGATAGTGCTTATCTGTGCATTCTGGATGCCCTTGATGTAACTTTAAAGTACATCTTAAGTGCAACAGTACTGTATAAATTACTCCAACAAGCAATTTCAATCTCAAATCCCCCATGTGCTCAAAAAGATTCTCCACTCTTGTAATTACAATTCCTGTCCCCATTTTCAAAAGCCTAAGAGACAAATGAACTTCTGCTAAGTGCCCTAAATCATCACTTATGTGCCTGAAGGTGTTAATGATGGGTCATATTCTTTTCACACATGGAGTAGAGCATTATTTCTTGAATTCTCCTATTGATTTCAGTGCTGGCAATATACAATGATTGTCACTGAAAATTTGTCACTAATCGTAGAATTTCCAACTCTCTCTCCATTGTTCCAAAAATAATAACTTGCAGTAGTGCTCATCTCACTGTCAGTTTATCAAAGAACAACTTCCAGTTGAAAAGCCGTGAGATGTTATTAGCCTATATTGTACACAAAAGTTAAAAGTAATGTGTCATCTGGAAGGCAGAATACATTACACTCCAACAGCCTCATCAGGATGGGGTATGAAAATCCTCCAAACAAAACAGTGCAGTCGACGGGCTTATGTAGCCGATTTTGAAGTATCATCAGTATCTTTTATTATTGCTATTATTATTATAGCACGTTGGGTATTTTTTCTTCCATTTGACAAAAAAAAATAAGTAATAATGATTTTCTTTTTATTGGCTTGAGAATATCCAGGGGTGACACAGAAGATGCTTTATAATGAAAAACTACTAAGAGGCATAGCCACTTTTGGCAAGGTTAAATTATGAAAGCAATTCAGCAATTCCTCCAAAGAAAATTCATGAGTTACATACCACAATGAAAAAAAAAAAAAAAAAAAAAAAAAAAAAAAAAAAAAAGACAAAAANAAAAAAAAGAAGAAGAAGAAAAGACAGAAGAAACACCACCACCATCACCCCACCCCAGTTTGTAACATTAACTGGGTACAGATTTAGAGAGTTGGCTGGTTATTGGCAGAGTTCAGGACCTGCTGAGTTATCTGCTCCTCTGCCATTGTTGACACATAGCCTGAAGCTGACATTGCTCCCTTAGGACATTTTGGAAAGGGAAGGCAGCAAAGTTTTCCTCTGGCACTTGCTGAAACTACCATATCCTTTGTGGGGAGAGAGAAGGCATGTTAAGGAGAAAACAGGTTTTGTTTTTAAAATACATGCTGATACCAGGTTAGTCTGGAAATCAAAGAAGTGTTAAAAAGACAAAGTTCCTCAGTGCTTTTAAAGTGGGACTTGTGGATTTTTTAGGTATTTCAGCACTCTTCCTTCCCCATAGTGAGTCACCGTCTCTCAGTACAAAAGTACAAAACACTAATTCGTACCAATAGATACCCTCAGTAATGCAAATGGTCAATCAGTGAACATAGTTGAGAGATTTGCAGTGTGCAATACAAATCTATCCTTTTCCCTTCTCCCTGTCCAATTAGGTCACAATGCTACAAAATCTATACTGTAGGTTTTCAGTTACAAAAAGAAGATTTTTGGGCCCCATCAGATGAAAACTAGGCATGAAATGATTCCTTTTGTTGATAAGGATTTTTTTTTTTCTTGAGTGTGGTTAGAGAAAACTACAGCTATCTTCTGCTTCACAATATGTAAATAAGCAGTGTTATATTGAACAAAACAGAAAGAAATTACTCATCAAGAAATTTCTCAGCAAGCATGTAATTAGAAATGGATTCCAGATGAAAATGCAGCCAGAAACCACAGAAAGCCACATGTAGGAGTAAACAGCATATAACTGCTTTAGGATAAATATTCTGCTATGCTACAGAAATAAAAAAAAAAAAAAAGAAAGAAAGAAAGAAAAAGAGAGGGAGAGAGAGAGAAAAAAAAAAAGCATGCGAGCTGCAGTTCTTGGTACCTGTGGTTACATAAACAGTAGCTAAGCTGATCTTAAGACACTCAAAGAATCTGCATTTAAAGATATGCAGTAGACAGAAAAATAATTGATCTTTACTGATATCAGTCTGAGAAGCTCTGACCTCTGTTTTCATCAGCAAACCTTTCCAGAAGGCAACAAAGAGTCAAAAGAAAGTCTTGCTGTGAGATCTGCTAAATCCACTGTGACCCACATTCATGCCATCTGATGTTGGGAGTTCAATTACAGCACCTTTACTAGGAGCACAGTCACTCGACACTACCAGGATGATCTGCAGAAAGTGATACACACAGGCGCGGCACCTGACAAAACTCTTCTGTTCCCAAAACATGAAAGATGCCTCTTTGACTATGAAAATGCATAAATGTTTATAAATTCCCAAATTTGCTTGAATCAGGGCAAAGGCTTTAACCAGAAGTTTGTGGTTGGTTTCTGGCTAGGAATTAAAATTCTGGTGAATATTTAACACTGTGCAGTAAGCATGAGCTTCATATATATCCCCTCACCTTGTTTTCTTCCCTGACCATGGTGTTCATGGAAAAGACATGGATGGACTGTGCTGGCTGCAAAGGAAGGCTTATGCTGCAACTAAATATTTTAAGTCTATAATGAACACAACCTGCATCTTCAGCTTATTGAATTGAGCACTACAGAAGGACTTGTGATCCACTCTGTTGAATAGATACAGGCTTATCAGATGATCTGACACCATCCATCACTGTGTTTCCTTAAGCTCCATCCACTGATTTACTGAGAAGCTCTTGACATCTTAAGAGGTTCTCCATCCCGAATTTGTGACTCTGACCTATCTCTTTCCTGATTTGTGCAAGAAAATCATGAGCAACTAATGCCACTCTAAACCCATGCCTCAGTCAAGGGGAAATAATTTCCCATCTTCCATCAAACATGTTACAATCCACTGAACACTGAAGAAACTTATCTGGGATTTACTGGCTGTAATTAAAAAAAGTAGTGTCAAACCTGCTATTCATGAGAATACCCATGGAGAACTCACGGAAAGGAAATCTTTAAACCTTTATAAATAGTAAAAGTACAAGTAGCAATGCAGGCACAGTTTTGTCTGGATATGGGTCAGGACATGATATTGTACAAACCATATTAATGTCATTGATTAATGAAATTCTTCTGTCAACAGATAAAAGGTTTTATTAGAGGCCTCTCACATACTTTTGCAACATCTGATATTGTCCAGCATAAAATACTGCTTCTCATCTGAGAAGCATAGCCAGGATCCATAATAATGTTTTAAAATGGCAGGACATCTTCCTCAGATAATGCACGCACTGAGTTGAGACAGAAACTAAATTTCCATTTCTATGCTACTTAACTGCAGTATACCACTAAGACCTACTCTTTTGTTAGCTCTAATCAACAGCCAAGTGAAATGGACAAGTAGCAGGAACTTTAGACTCATAAATATGAAAAAGACAAATTGTTCTTGTTCCTAGCTCCATGTCATGTTACCCTTATTATCAAAATGTTCCACTGTTCCATCAGTATATATTACATGATAGGTAGTTGTGATATGCTTCTTTCATTCCTTTCCCAGGAAGAGAAGGGTGTAGTAGAGTGCTTTCTTTCAGCTTTTCAAGTTTTCTTGCTCTAACATGGCAGATACAGCAGGGCATGCTGAGTACTTTCAGAGCTAAAAAAGAAGGGATAAGAGATATGGCATGGGATCTGTCTGGAACAGATTAGACAACCCATTCAACCATGTTCCAAACAGTCAAACTCAGAAGAAATGGCATTAGGATTTGAAGTCTGATGCCTCTACCAGCAGTGATGGGTCAATAGAATGCCCTGGGGATACTGCTTTCTGACCCTTCATCCTGACTGAGGTCTTCCTGGGGTTGTTCCTATAGGTATGTTGACTATATTTTCACTGGCTCTTGTGGAGGTCATACCACAGGTATGGGAATCTTTTACATCCCACTTTACTTCTCTTTTAAAGACCTTCATGTCCAGCCACAGGAACACTAAATCTCCATCAGAACAAACCAGGAACTGGGCTCTCACTTTACTTTGAACCTTTGAAAATCTTAGCCTGGGTTCTACTTTCTCGTAATTTCTGTGGTGTATGTTATTTTTTCCTTGTGGATCTCTTGCTGCCATTTTACTCCCCACCTGAAACAGCTGTCCTCTCTAGGGTCATTTATCCTAAGTGCAGGCTGTCTTGTTGGGACCACCAACCCTGCTAGAATCTCTCAATAGCTAAACAAAAGCCTTTGTGATTCCACATTTGCATTTTTATTGCTTTTAGATTTTTCAGCTTTTCCTCTCCATCCCTTGCTGCCTCCTGCCATCCCACCACTTTTCATGGAGCACTAACAACCACCTGCATGTACACACAAAGCATTAACATGGCCCTGAATTCACCTAAGTCATAGGAGTAATTCTTAATAGGCTACTACAGCAGTAACACAAGTTTCCCAGTTTAGCCATGGAATCTCCATTATTAAAGAGGTATATCCAGAAGGACATGTGAGACATAAACTTTTAAGAATGAGTTTAAGAATCAGTAGGACAGAATATGTCAAAGAAAGTCATATTTCCTGACCTTACAAGCACAAAATGTTACTGGAGCTTACATTCATGGAAACGCCTGCCATGTATCTTGAGGAGCTGGGGATGAAATGGAGTTCCAAGTGTACTCTGGTGGTGGGAGATAAAGCCATTCCCACATGCAGCTTTTAGCAGCTGTTTTGCTTCCTCCCATAAACAAGGAATTTATGTTATCCAAAAGCTCTGCTCATCAGGTGAGCAGCTTTGACAAGACACTAGAGCACAGGAGGTGCGTACACCTCAGAACCACAGGCTCCATGGTGCTGCCCATAACAGCTTCTTTCTAGGTTGATTTTCAGCAATAAGATGCTTATTTATATTAACTAAGCAGGGAAGGTTAGAGAAAAAATGTAATTAAGACAAGATTCTTGTTCCAGGGAGACACTGGTGTCCTTTGAATAATAAAATAATTTTAGCCAAAGGTCTTGTCATCATCATCATCTTTTTTTTTTTTTTTCCTTTGGATATTAGTAAACGTCACAAATAACAGTTATAAAAAAAGGAAGCAAAAAAAATATCCACCCTTAATTTTAATGGTCTTCCAGATGTTGACAGTGTCTCCCTCTCTATTCAGCATGGTTTTTCTTTATTACTCACATGGCACATGAAGTAGTAACTTTCCTCATTGAGTATTTGTCCAATGCATGAGACTAAAGCTAAGTTTATATCTTATCCAATTATAAGAGGGCCATTAAGTTCAGATAACGTGAGATATGAATTTAAGAGGAATTCTAGGGAAATCATAATTAGGTGCAGAGACATTACATGAGTTTAATGACTGAGATTTAATTTCAGTTTTCAGGATTGTATATTGAGAATCCTTATCTGGCTCATCTTTTTTTCTTAATTAATTGGAAATTTATTTCCAAGCAATTAAGGCAGAGAGTCTTTTCAATCCCTAAGTGTTTGTGAGCTATATACTAATGTTCTCTACCTTACTTTTAAAATTCTGTCCTGCCAATTTATTTGAGCTCTTTCTCATAATATGATAATACGTGTGTGTGTGTGTGTTTATATAAAAAGACCAAATTTCTCTTCAGCTTAGATACTTTGTAGGAAATTAAGTTCCTCAGGATTTAGAACTGTAGCATTCCGTAAATGCTGATAGATTAGAAAGATAATCCCACACAAAACCATACAGAAGAAAAAAAAATTAAGAAGTAGCATCAGTCTACAAGTGTCTGAGAAAATGGCTTGCTGAGATGTTTTGTTGTGGTGTTTTATGGATTCTAAGTTACACAGCCTCAGCAAGTACAAGTGTCCCACTTTTAAGCACTTAGGCTCTGACTCATTTCGTTTGACTGTAGACACATTATGTGTCTATCCTAAATCAGTCATCCACTCTCTGAAATGAGGAGTGGCATCACCAAGTAAGGAAATCTGATCCCTTTTGATGCAATTGGTTCTTTGCATTTCATATATTGACAGCAGAGGAATGATTCTACACACCAAACCTGCACGCCATGGGGGCACTGAGGTGTGATATCCAGTGGGCTGGTATATGCATACAGGATCTCAGCGGCTGGTTTTCTTGTTTTCACCATATAAGGAAATCCAACCTTCTCTATCCAAAAATTCTGCAACAATATAGGAGTATTTTCAAAGGGAGAGCAGGTACATTATTTTGTTTTTTTTTCCTCAAGTGTTGCTCTAATGAAATATGTGGGCTGCACTGTCCTGGTTAGGTACAAAGCAAACAGCACAGAAAATGGTCTCACACTATCCTTCTGGACAAAATGTCCAGCAGACAGGAACATAATGCAATGGGTGAATGATTGGCTGACAGGTCACGCTTAAAGGGTTACAGTAAATGGGATTACCTCAGGCTGGCAGCCAGTCACTAGCGGGGTTCCACAGGGCTCCATTTTACAGCCAGTTCTTTCATATTTTCATAAATGACTTGCATGCAGGACTAGAAGGTGTTTTGAGTAAGTTTGCTGATGATACTAAATTGGGAGGAGCTGTTCACTCCATCAAGGGTGCAGAGGCCTTGCAAAGAGATCTTGACAAATTAGAGAGCTGGGCAATCACCAACAATATGAAGTTTAACAAGAGCAAGTTTTGGATTCTGCACCTGGGATGAAACAACCCTGGCTATATGTACAGACTGGGGGACAAGAGGCTGGAGAGCACCCTTGTGGAAAGGGATCTGGGGATTTTGGTCAACAGCAAGGTGTATATGAGTCAGCAGTGTGCCCTGGCAGCCAAAAAGGCCAACCATATCCTGGGGTGCATCAAGCACAGCATTGTTAGCAGGTTGAGGGAAGTGATTGTCCCGCTCTGCTCTTTGTTGGTGCGGTCTCTCCTCGAGTACTGTGTGCAGTTTTGGGCACCACAGTGTAAGTAGGACATAACACTATTACAGAATGTCCAAAGGAGGGCTACAAGGATGATGAAGGGTCTAGAGGGCAAGATGTATGAGGAGCGGCTGAGGTCACTTGGTTTGTTCAGAAGGAGAAGAGGAGACTGAGGGGAGGCCTCATGGCGGCCTGCAGCTTCCTCACGAGGGAGCGGAGGGGCAGGCGCTGAGCTCTGCTCTCTGGTGACCAGCGATAGGATCCGATGGAACCGCATGAAGCTGTGACGGGGAGGTTGAGGCTGGATGTTAGGAAAAGGTTCTGCACCGCGAGGGTGGTTAGGAACTGGAAGAGGCTCCTCAGGGAAGTGGTCACAGCACCGAGCCTGCTGGAGTTCAAGAAGCATTTGGACAATGCTCTCAGACATATAGTCTGATTTTCGGGTGGTCCTGTGTGGACTCAGGAGCTGGACTCAATCATCCTTGTGTATCCCTTCCAACTCAGGATATTCTGTGATAAATGATTACAGCCTGCTTCTTTAAATGAAAACCTGACAGAAGCCATTTTGTCCAGAAGGCTACTGTGAGAAACAGTATCAAAAGCTGTGCTGAAATCCAAAAAGATTACATCAGCTGGCTTCCTTTGGTCAACTAGGTGGGCAACCTTGTCATAAAAGGAAATTAAGTTCATTAAACAGGACTTTCCCCTCATGAACCATGTTGGCTGTGACCAATGACTGCACTGTCTTTCAGGTGTTTCTCAATAACTCCCAGAATAATCTTCTCTATAATTTTATCAGGCACTGAAGTGAGACTGACAGTCCTGTAATTACCAGGGTCTTCTTTCATTCCCTTCTTGAAAATTGGAACGTTTGCCAGCTTCCAGTTGATTAGGACCTCTCCAGATTCCCAAGACCACTGAAAAATAATTGAGAGAGGTCTCATGATGACATCATCCAGCTCTCTGAGTACACTGGGATGAATCCCATTGGGCCCCACAGACTTATATGCAGCCAGATGGAGCAGCTAGTCCCACACAAGTTCAGGGTTGGCTGAGAGTTTATCGTTACTGCAGTCACGATACTCCAACTCAGGGCTCTGGGGGTCCCAGAGCCCATCATCGGTGTTGAAGACAGAGGCGAAGAAGGCATTAAACATCTCTGCTTTGTCTACATCACTATTTGTGAGGTGACCATCACAGCTATTTTTAAAGCACCTTGAACTGAGACCTTACCTCTGAGTTTCAAAGCAGAAATGAGATTGCTTACTTT
Organism: Anseranas semipalmata; assembly: GCA_013399115.1. Lineage (NCBI taxonomy): Eukaryota > Metazoa > Chordata > Aves > Anseriformes > Anseranatidae > Anseranas > Anseranas semipalmata. The sequence goes on along the minus strand of VXAA01003395.1, from coordinate 33,384 downwards.
CAGTCACTACCGGTCTCACTTTTACTGGCTGACTTCTTGTTTTGTTTGAAAAGTATAAATAGGTTCCAAGTTTAACTAGACTTTTATTTTTATGTGCTCCTCTCTTCTGGCTTCTGTTGCTTATTCAAATGATAAGTCTTCCCACTTAATTAGGAACAATCTATTATAGTGATATTAATACTTACTAGGAGCTCCGATGACAGATCACTACATCATTTTACTGTGTTTTGAAATATGGCTAGAAATATGCTCGCAAGTAGAAATATGAGCCCTACCCAGCAAGATTTCCAGTTTTGGTTACAAGGTAAGAAAAAAGTAGATGAATTTGCAAAGGAGAAGAACACAAGGCAACAATTACAGCTACTGTTGTGACAGTCTTTTTAAGCCTCTTTAAATATAAGGTAATTGATCTGTATTTTTGTTATATGTAGCAGCATTTTTGTCTGCCATTGATGAAAATATGATAGACTTAATCTGGTGGATCAGCTGATGTAAATTAGTGTAGCTCCATGGATATTGTTGAAATTTTCCAGTTTACCCTCTAAAGATCTGCACCTTATTTTTTATTAAGAATTTGTTATATTATAGATTGCCAATGTCTGTGATCTTTATCTTTTCCTAATACAGTTATCATGTACAACCAGGAAAAAAAATCACATTATTTCAGGAAACATATTCATTCTTAACAGACAGTCTACGATGAAGTCACATAGTCACAGGCTCCCACAGTAACTGCAACAGTTTGTTACCATTGCTTACCTGTTCATCACTATGCCCTCTGAGACTACAACAGCTGAATATGTGTTGTTTCTACTCTCCTTTAAAGCAAGGTAAAACAGACCCGTTCTCTCCTTTGCAGAGGTGGTTTAAACCAGAACAATTGAGGCTGATTTCCATGAGCCCGTTTCAGTTTGCACTGAAATGAATTAAAAGGTTTCATGTGCGCACTTCCATGTGTCAGTTGAGAGGATGAAGCAAACAAACATCTGAGGGTCAACTCCAGAAACTATTATAGATGTTCCAGGAAAAAAATAAAATAAAATGGTGATTATGCATTTAGAAAAGGCATGACAATGATGGATGCACAGTGTACAAAGCACATAAAAAAGGACAGCTCCCATGTGTCATATAAATGTGTGAAAGGTGAAGACATAACAGATTTTTCAATAGTGCAAGGAGGAAATGCACCTGGGGAGGTGCAGCTGATCAGTGTGCCTCGCTCTGAAAAAAGAACTTCATATCCATTTGCACTGAATAATGCCCTACAGGAAATTGCTACGGAGAAATCTTTGTTAAAATAGAGTTCCAGTGGAACCCAGTTAATATGCCAACATTGAACTTTCTAATGAAACTAGGCAACTTCTAAAAAGCAAAACCTGAACTGTGAAGTTTTCTCAGTTGGAGAGTTCAGAGATTCAGACAGGGAGCTGCCAATCTGTTTTCTCATACCATCAAACTAACACCCCCTCATCGCACACATACTTTGTCCCATTGTTGGGATCTGTTTGTTTTTGTTTTGTTTATAAAGTTCACAGTAGTTTCTTGGGTTTTATTTTTATTTTTTTATTTTTAATAAAGATAAGCTTTGTTGTCATTAAATTATACTAAGGATCTTTGAGCATTACTTATAGCACTCAGTTTTTGGACAACACATATTTTTCCTTCAGTTATTGATGATTATATGATGACTTAATTTTAGGTAATCACAGCAAGTATAGGCAAATGACATTTTAGCTCTATCATTTGCAATTATACAGAATCTAAGCATAGCATTTCATAACACATTAAGGTGTTGGAATTTCCTGGTTTTTTTTTGGATAGGCTGTTCGAATGAATCTTGAGATTTGAGTCAGCTGCCTTTTCAAAGGTGTCAAGTGTTATTTGCAACACCCACAGGTATCTGAGACATCTTCATGGGACTAGCAGCTATTACAGAGAACCTGTGGGATGGCAGTGCTCAGCTGGAACAGCAGCTGGAAATTGAGCAGAACTGCAAATGACATTGCACTGGCTACCTATCCATCCTGGGCACCTTCATCCTGACCTTACCAGGTGGAATTCAATTCAAGTTTAAGAACCCCAGTTATAAGTGTCTATATATAGATACGTTCTTCTGCTCTTGGTGTCTAAGATTCCATTGTAACCAGTCAAGATTTAAGAGTCTTAGTTCAGTTGATTGAATCATAGAATCATAGAACGGTTTGGGTTGGAAGGGACTTTAAAGATCACCTAATTCCAACCCCCCTGCCATGGGCACAGACACCTTGCGCTTGACCAGGTTGCTCAAAGCCCATGTCATCTCCAATGCCACAAGATACCTACTGCACCCCATTTTGCCTCTGGCTTCCCCTCCCAAAGGACATGTATCTCTTACAAGTCCTATCTCATAGGTTCTTGGATAGCCTTGGGTACCTTTGGGTGTCTCAGATGCCACCAGATAACTATCCATAGGCATCCAGTTGCATTGCTCATCTGTTCAGCATAGTCTGTGGATCCTAGAGAGCAATTCAGCTGACAAGTCAATCTACTGTAGAGTGAATTAATGTTTTCTCCAGGCCTCACTGCTTATATTGCATAGTGGCATTATTCAGACACTCTCAGGTAGGTATGCAGGTATTTGAGACAGCATAGACATATGGGGCTGGCAGATATGACACAGGACCTGAGAAGAAGGGCCCCAGCATGCATAACAGTTGCTTGGAAAGACAAACACCATAACTCCAAATGTTCCTTCTTCCTTCTCCTTTCCATGAGCTTGTATTGCTGTGCATGATGCCCTATAGTATGGAATAACTCAGTCTGGGTTAGCTGTCCCAGCTATGTCACCTCCCAACCTCTTGCCTACTACACTTGTGAGGGTGTGTGAAAGAGGGAGAGAAAGCCTTGACACTGCGCAAGCACTGTTCAGCAACAGCCAAAACACTGCTGTGTGATCCACACTGTTTTAGCCACAAATGCAAAACACAACACCATACAGGCTGCTATGAAGAAAGATAACTCCATATCTTCATCCCAGCCAAACCCATCATTCTTCCATATAGTTAGTAAAAGGATATAGTGTAACAAACAGTAAAAATGCTTTTATAAATATGACAGCAAAAGGAAGATTAAGGAGACTCTCCATCTCCTATTGGATGTGTCCTTACTAGTAAGGCCAATTGTTCTTGTGGTACCCAGCCCCCTGAGTTGGAAGAGGGTGACAGGGAGCAAGATGAAGATCCTATAATCCAATAGGAAACTGTAAGTGACCTTCTACATGTTTTGAATTTTTATAAATCTATGGGGCTGGAGGTGATTCATCCAAGGGTGCTGAAGAAGCTGGTGGAAGTGCTCAGCTAGTCACTTTCAATAATTTAGCAGCAATCCTGGCTAACCAGGGAGGTCCCAGTTGACTGGAGGTTAGCAAATGTGACTCCAATCTACAAGCAGGGCAGGAATGAGGATCCAGGGATTTAGAGGTTGGTCAGTGTGACCTCATTACCAGGGAAGGTTAAGGAGGAAATCATCCTGAGTGCCGTCACACAGCACATATGGGACAATCAAGTGATCAGAAGCAGCCAGCATGGGATTATGAAGGACAGGTCCTACCTGACTAATCTGATCTCCTATGACAAGATGACCCACTTAGTAGATGAGGGAAAGGCTGTGGATGTTGTTTACCTGGATTTTAGTAAAGCGTTTGACACCATCTCACACAATATTCTCCTAGAGAAACTGGCTGCTCATGGCTTGGACAGGTGTGCATTTCACTGGATGAAGAACTAGCTAGATGGCTGGACTCAAGGGGTCATAGTGAATGGAGTTCAGTTCAGTTGGTGGCCAGTCACCAGTGGCATTCCCCAGGGCTCAGTACTGGGGCCAGTTTTGTTTAACTTTTTTATTAGTGAATGAGGGGATTGAGTGCACCCTCGGTGAGTTCACAGATGACACCAGGTTAGGCATGACTGTCAATCTGCTTGAGGGTAGGAAGGCTTTGCAGAGGGATCTGGATAGGCTAGATCGATGGGCTTAGCCCAGTCACGTAACACTCAACAAGGCTGAGTGCTGGGTCCTGCACTGGGGTCATAACAACCCCATACAGTGGCATAGACTTGGGGGGGTTTCAAGACTGAAATAACAAACCTCCATGCTAGCTTGCCTATCCAGTTTCTAGTGTCCAATATTTCACTCATCCACCATCACCAAAACTGATGATATGTTCAAATTGTATTAACTAGGAAACAATCATTTCTAATTATGAATTGCTGTATGTCATTTTCAGTTAGCATAACCTGAATGGTTATATAACCAATAATGCAAACTGGGTATATATTATATTATATTATATTATATATTATGGTTAATTGAGTGGTCAGTGGTATAAGGTCTAGTTGGAAGCCAGTAACGAGTGGAGTACTCCAGGGGTCAATACTGGGTCCAGTCCTGTATGGCATCTTCATTAATGATCTAGATGATGGGGTAGAGTGCACCCTCAGTAAATTCACAGATGACATGAAACTGGGGGGAGTGGCTGACTCACCAGAGAGCTACGCTTCCATCCAGAGGGACTTGGACAAGCTGGAGAGGTGGCCAGACAAGAATCTCATGAAGTTCAACAAGAAGTGTAAAGGCCTGCACCTGGGAAGGAACAACCCCAGGCATCAGTACTTGGTGGTGGTCACCCATCTGGAAAGCAGCATGGCAGAAAATTACCTAGGTGTCCTGGTGGACACCAAGCTGAACATGAGTCAGCAATGTGCCCCTGCCATTTGATGAGGGCAGTTACAAAGGCAACTTGACTGCAATACAAAAGTTCTGACATAAAATGATTGCTAAGACACAGACAAAAGAAAAGTCTGTCAGCCCAAAAACTCAACCTGAGAACCATAATCCTTGAAGTGTGACTGAATACCTCATATGGGTGGCATCCTGAAGATACCAATCCATTGATATGAACCAGGCAAAGAAGGAAAGAACAGTGTATTGCCTGAGAAAGGGAGGAATGATTTATCACTTGAGAAAGGGGGATCAACATGAGGATTATATTCTTGTTGAAACAAGAAATATTATCTATTGACTGTCTCAGGAAGAACTAACAGCACCTATTGTTTACCTAAGTGGTGATGTCCTACTCCTTCTTATGTCTCAATGATATAAAAAAGGCCTGATTTTTACCCAAGATGTAGCTTCTCTCTCTGAGAAACTTCCTGTGCTACATTTTCTCCTTTTTTTTTTTCATTTTTTTTTTTTTTTTTTTTTTTTGCTTCTTTTCCTTCTTAAACAGGCTGAAGCTTCACTGAAACATCAAGTTCACTCTGCAGTTTGACAACATTAAAGCGTAAGCTCTGTAACACTCCACAACTGATGACGCAGATTAACTTTGAAGTGAGACTGTCCATTACCCTATTCTTTTCCTGGGCGTGGTTGGTTTTCTTTTGGTAATTGTTTTTGAACCCATTTGGTGGTAGATTTCCTTTTGGTAATTGTTTTAGGACCCATTTGGTGGTCATTTTTCTTTTGGAGATTGTTTATTTGACACCACCACCACCCCTTTCTCCCCCCTTCTTTTCCCCTTCTAGGATAAATTTAATGCATTTGGTACCAGTAATTCCATGAATATGTATGTATATAACCTGTTATAAGTCTGGACTTGATAAGTTTGTAATCATAAGTATTTTCACTGTCATAGTGTTCTTGCTCGTGGTAATTTCCTTTGATTTGTAATAAGTACGAATCTTTAGTGAACAAAGCCTCTGTGTACTTGTGTATCACGTAACCCTATGAACTCTCTATTATGATTGCTACATACACACAGGCCAGGTAGCTCCCCTCCCCTTTCGAATCATGACACCACTAAGAAGGCTAACAGTATTCTGGGCTCCATTACACCAGCAGGTATCACTAGCAGGTCAAGAGTGGTGATCCTTCCCCTCTATTCAGCATTGGTGAGGTCACACCTGGAGTGCTGGGTCCAGTTCTGGACCAACCAGTACAAGAGAGACCTGGACATATTGGAAAGAGCCCAAAGTAGGGCCACCACGACGGTCAGGGGGGTTGGGAGGGTGGGAGGG
>VXAA01003395.1:4808-27323 GCA_013399115.1 Anseranas semipalmata | reverse complement strand
GGAGGGTGGGAGGGGTGGACGCAACATGACACGACACGGACCTCCAGAGGGGGTTGGACATCCAAGGTCCCTTCCAACATTAACTGTTCAGTGATCCTATGATTCTGTGACTGGAAAATGTTTATGAGGTACAAAACATCAGTATTGTTTTTGTAGTTCCAAAGTAGTCTCCACGTTTAGTTTAGACAATCATAGTTTAGTATAACAGATTTTTTCACAAAAACTTAGACTTCCATCCTACACAACTACTGCCAGGAGCCAATTTGTTATTGGATGGTTGAAGAGCATTGTGATATGGCAAACATAATCTTGCCTGGATGATAAAGAATGGGTGATATAACTACAAAAAAAAAAAAAAAAAAAAAAAAAAAAAATCACACATACCTAAAATAAGTATTAACTAGAGACTGTGATGAGATTAAAAACTGAAGTCTTTTACTTCATGAGCAACTTCCCTAAAATACGTGGGAATCAGTTATTGATTTAATTTGTTAGATTTTCTTTGTGTTAGAAACCTTGAACAAAAGCAGAACCAGGAGATATACCGCTCCTGAAGGGTGAGCTCTCTCACCATCACCTCCACATTACATACTGCCAAGGAAGATAGGAAAGTGAAATATGGCATTAGTATCTGAGAATCCCATCTTCCTGGGACTTCCATCTGAAATGGAACCAGGAAATATTAAAATAAAAAGGATGAGGTACTAGTATGATGGTACTAGAATTCCAGATTTCAGGCTAGCAACATTTGGAAAGAAGGCCACGAGGTGACCAGCTGAACATTTAATTCTATAGTGAGATTAAGCTGAAGCCCATGACTTCTTCATTTTTCCCAATCGAGACAGAAGAAAATGATTCTTATGCCACTATTTCCCTCAGTGACTTTCAGCTGTTTTGTAGCAATATTGTTGTTTCTTTTTTCTTTCCTGAACACAGCCAATCTCCATTTAGTTGATGTAACAGTGAAAGATGTATGCCATCATAAAAGCATATTTCACTAAGGATTCACAAATCATAACCATACTTGTCCACTATCTACTGACAAACTTGCCACTTGTCAGTTAAACCAGGCAAATTATTTATTCTTTTAATACTAAAGGGGAAGTCTAAAATTCCTTCTTAATGCAAAGCAGACCACTGGGTTGTATGTTGCTGATTGACCTACTATCATAAGAAACTGAGGAAATGAAAAGGGGATTACCGAGCACACTTGCTTGAGTTGAGCTTTTTTGGCACAAGATTCTTGCTAATATTTCACTCCTAATATGTCTTACATGACAGAGGTGCTAAGAAGAAAAGAAAAAAAAAGGAAAAAAGAACAGAAAATGGGTTTATATTGAATTTGGGTAACTGACAGTGATCTCTATCAAATAACAGTTTAAATAATGCATTGTTCAGCAGCGTAGACACTGTGCTGAGGTATTTAGAGCATTTACATACACAGACTAAAATCTCCTGCATTTCTCAGTTTCTCTACCTGTCTGGAATACAGATGCATACACTGAAACTCCATCATTTAAAAACAAAAAACAACAGCAACAGCAATGACAATTACTTCAGTGGAGGAAAAAAAGTTGAAACCATGATGATGAAAAAAAATTTTCACAGAAACTGACTGGATACAGCATGTTTGTTTAATTTGGAGAGGAAGCTCCATCTAAGTTTAAGGTAGCAATGTGAATCCAAAGCACGTGGGTGAAGGTATCTGCTGGGTTTATACCTGCTTTAAGGGCAGCATCCTGAAAGGGCAACTGCATGTTTAAGCATCCTGTGATTTTGACCATTGTTCAGACTGGGGGGGCAGTCTGTTAAGAGAGAGAACATCTGTCGTTACCTCCTTCCCCACATGGTCCTTGCTCTATCATTGCTAACCTGTCTGTTTTTATAGCAAAGATTTAGCACAGTTCTAAACCATAATTCAGTCTTCCAATAATCACCTGCTACAACACTGCACTGCTGGCACTGGCCATCACAGGAGATGAATTTGCTAGCTGACTACGCAAGATGGACTGATGTTGGGTGAGAGATGGAGAAGTGACTTACTTGCCAGAGTCAGACAAACACAGGGCTCCATGCGGTGCCTTGCCAACTTTCCCTGCAGAATCCTGCCCACTAAGCTCATTAAAGTTCACAGCAGAATTTGGACTCTAAAATGATTAATTTTAGTAATATAGAAATATATTAATTTACTGTGAAAACTCTATTAATTCTAGGAATGGTAACACCAAAGTTTATTAATAGTGACATGAATGTATGGGGAAAACAGCAATTTAGTAATTTGGTAAGAAGCAAGCTAAAAAAAAATCCTGTAAAAATCCAGTAAAAAGAGCCAAGAGGAATATTACAGTGTAGATCTTTTCTGTCTCATATTCATTAATCACAAGTTATCAAGGAATTCTACATGCAGAGGGCACTGGCACTCAAATATATGTCATATTTGATATAAATGAAATGTATATAACAGCAGTAAAAACACTACCATTACTAGCCTGGATAATAGTCGCATCTAGTCTTTACATCCCAAATCCAGCCCTCATGTCAGAGGATGAAGCTCTACCAGTGTCAATGAATTGTGGATGAAGGGGACTTTGTCTTGAGTACAGACATATTTTTTCCTTATGAAAACAAATAGATATGAAGATGACAATAAAGGTACTGCTGTTTTTCAGGCTGTCCAGCTATTTTGCATCTTGTTCTTTTCTCTTTCTCTCATGAGAAAGAAAGGAAGAAAAAGAAATTAAAGAGATTTGTCTCCTCTCCAACACATATTGCCAATCCAGCCATACAAATACTTATGCCCAAACTGTTTCCAACCTGGACAGACTTACAGTGCCCACCTATACACAGCAAATGCCAATATAAGAAGATGAAAATGCTCTCAAATGTGTGTTTATTTGAGAAAGGAGTGTCAATGCACTTGTCTCCGGAGGTTTATCTTGCAATGAAGATCTAGATACATAATTTAATATTTTACATCAATTTTATTTCAAGACTGACATTTTGAAGGGGAAAAATTAAAATAAAAATCTTAAGAACATAACCTGACAATGAGTTGGCATTGACATTTAAACTAATTGACTTTATTTTTTTTAAAGCATCTGTAAAATTTGTGATTGTAATCATTTGTCTTGTACTAGCTCTTTCCTTCTGATTTTGCATATACAAAGGCAGAAATGGAAGATCTAATTTGCCAAGTTTTGAGGCATTCAAAAGTAATTTATACACTGAAGGTGTCTATTAGGAAAAAGTCTATTATATTTCCTGCAATGAATGTATTTTGATAAGACTGCAGTACGCAACACTCATGTGAAAGCAATGTAAAGCAAGTGTCAGAGCCAGATAACAGTCTGAACAAACTTTGATTACCAGTGAAAACCTAAAAGTTGGTAAGGGTACAATTAAATTCTAACTATTAGATTTTTTAAATGGATAATAAGAAAAGAAAAGTTAATTTCTTTGAAATAGTAGCGCATAAATGGCATTCTGACTGGTTATAAATTAGACAGAATTTTATCAATTAGTCCTAATGATAATTACCCAATATTTATAACTGGGGTAATCTAGTAAGTATAAATAATAACAGGTACTTATTGGTGGTATTGATTTCACAGTTAAGACTAGTTTTTTCACTCAAGGATATGACTGTGAGGATGACAGTACTTTTTTACATATAATTAAACTATGTTTCGTCATTGGCAAAAGGTAAGACATATAGAGAATATGATGATTCCCCTCTTTATGTCTTGTGTGCTCATAGAGCATCCTTAACAGCATACACAGGAGTATATTCTCTGGGTTGCAGATGGTGGAGGCCTTATTTCAATGGGACTGAATAAGTTAAGTTATTAAAGGACATGCTGTTAAGAAAAGGTTCCTCTAGCAAAAAATAGCTACTGATGACAAGTCAGATTGAAAGAGTTCCCCTACCCATGACAGGACAGATTTCAAGGAGAAGGATCTCCAAACTTACATTCAGACAGAAAAGATTGAGATGTAGTCTATCTACTATTTCTCTTCTGAAACCACAATTAATGGCAGTTATTGAAAGCGAGCTATGTGCACGCTCTTAAATCAAAGACGGTTGAAAGACAAAGCAGAAATATGAGCTAGCGGCCGTACACTCACCTGGAGTGACAGACATCTATTTGCAGCACTGTTTGCTTACACAAAAAATAACTCTGAGGGGATCCGGATATCAATGAAAATGAGTGCAATGAGGAAGGAATATCTCAAGTAATGAAAACTGTAAAAGATTGGAATTGTGGTTTTTTTTTGGCAAGGAGACAAGGGAGATGCAACAAATATTTCAGGAACAGGCAGGAGAGTTGAACTGGAGGAAATAATACTACTTAAAAAAGGAAATGCATACCTAATTGGACTATGAAACTCTTTGTCATAGGATACTATTGAAGCAAGAGTGTAACAAGCTCAGAAAGCAAAATGATATTTCAGTGGTCATCAGAATAACCACATTGCTAATAATTAACTTGATTAATATTTTACGTTGCTTGCTAACTATTTCTTTGGTAATGAATTATTATTAGCAAACATTTGTCTTCCAAACATGCCATCTCATATTATTCTCACTGGAAGTGAATGAGACCGTCAGTAAAGATATATCTTTTCAGAAAAGACTTTTGGAATTACCTTTCAAGTTTTCCATAGAAATTAAACTAAACTGCCTATGGGAAAGATGGTGGCCATTATGCTAGAGATAGCAGGTGTTTAAAAGTGTTCCTGCTGAGCACAATAGAGGATTAAAATTTTATTGGGTTGGGAGAGGTGTAAGAACACATTTTGCTGAATAGAGCGCCAATATGATAAACTGAGACATTTTTCCAGTTATCCTGAAGTGAATACAAACTACAGCTACTTCCTAAACTACATTTGAGGGCTGCACTGAATATTTCTTGATGATCAAGTCAGTTGTTAAATGTAGTAGAAAGCAAGTTTTAATTTCTTCACTCTCTCAGTGTGTTCAAGGATAGATGACAATAGAAAAATACAGAGACAGTCACTGGCAACCAAAAATGTAATTAGCTTCCAGAAACGTTACTGTTTTATTTTTCCTTTCCTGTTCCCTAATGAAAAAGAGCTAATAAAAAAAAAAAAAAAAAGCTGTGTGTTCAAAGTGTTTTGAATTTCAGTTAAGTCAAACACAAGCAAGAAATATGTTTCACAGACTGAGTTTGGGTAATATGTCCTGAGGTGTTAACACAGTTACTTGTTCAGTAAGTGAGGTCAAATTATGTGTGAGGCAGGGACATTTAGTATAAAAACAGTATTAATAATTCATGTGGCAAGCAGAGTAGTAGAATGATAAGATATAGTGATGAAGGAAAAAAAGGTAGACAGACAATGGAAGAAAAAACTCATAGAAAACAAAAGCCAACAGGATAGAGAGATGAAAATACCAATTAAGCTTTTTTTGTTTTTATGAAATGCCCACACACCTCCAGTCTTACAATATGACAGTGATTCTTGTTTCTGTTATTTGCTTGCTGTTTATCTCAAGCCACAGTAACTCAGGCAGAACCTCAGATCATATCCCACCAGCCAACTGTTTGCCCTGCGGAATAATAAAGAGAAACAAAGCTATCTGGATATATAAATACAGTAGTACTATGGTAGGAGGAGAAGGGACAAGATACTTCAGGTCTAAAAAAAAAAAAAAAAAGGATTTTGCTATTCTGGCATTAAACTCCTGAGGATTTATTTATGAAACTTTCTCAGAAGCCTGAAGTGTCCCATGAAGTCTTGAAAGGGCTGAGCAAGCTGGCATGTAACTTCCCCAGGCTAAAGAAACAGAGTTCACTAAGCCAGGCCTTGGCTATCATGGTATCCAGCATCTAAACCACCTCCATGGGCCTCTGCTGGAATTGCTCCAGTTCATCTATCTCTCTCCTGTACTGGCAGACCCAAAACTAGAGACAGCTCTCCAGGTGCAGTTTCATAGTTGCCAAATAGAGGGGAATAATTACGTCCTTAGATCTATGCTTTTACTAAAGCAGCCCAGAATGTGGTTCAGCCTGCTGTCCACAACGACCCCCAAGACATTTTGTGCTGAGCTGCTCCCTAGACAGAGAGGCCCTGTCCCGTACAGTTGTATGGGTTTATGCCATCCCAACTACAAGAATTTTTGTGTGTGTGTGTGTGTGAATCTCCTGCGGTTCCTGTTAGTCCATTCCTCCAGCCTGATGGATGCCTGTTTGGCTACATTGCTTCTCATCTCCAGCTCCATTTTCATCTCAAGAACTCAGATGAGACCTTCCCAAACAAAAATTCTCCAGAGGGAGCTAGTCCATTGTATCAAATTATTCCCCAATTTGGTGTCACCTGGTAACTTGGCAAAGGTGTGTTCATATTGCCCAGATCATTTGAAGATGACCGATTAACAACCCCACTATCAATCACCAAGGAACTTCAGTCATAATTGCTTCCAGGTAAACTTTGAGCTGTTGAACATTACGTTTGAATCTGACAATCCAGTCAATTTAATACCCATCATGTAGTGTACCCATCCAGTACATATATCCTCATTATGGCTGCAAGGATACTAAAGGAACTGTGACAAAAGCTTTCCTAAAGTCAATGTAAATGATTTAACTCCCACCCTTCCCATGTCCACAGAGCCTGCCATTTTGTTGTGGAAAGCAATCAGACTGGTCAAGCATGATTTACCCTGATTTATTACCCATGATTTATCCAGACACTGTGTTCACAATCACCTTGTCCTTCATGTGCCTGGAAATGGTTTCTGTGTAGAACACCTTTTTTTTAATAAGCTTTGGAAAAAAATGCAAGGTCTGGGATGCAGCTCTTGGCTACGTGCTCCAGCTACCAGTACAAGAATTCACAATCTTCACCATGGCAGAGCTAAGGATTTTGTATAAAGTGGAATACCTTCCAAAGAGAGGCAAGCATTGTGTTCTGTCCCAGAACAGTCTGTGGTTTGAGTTGCAGTAGGAGGGTTTTTCAAGGACTTATGTACTCTACAGTTTGGTACCTACAAGAAAAAGAGTATAAGACACATCCTTGCCTAGACTATTGACTTTTGCGAATACTGGTTTTAAAAGCCTCTAACAGGCTTTTGTGTTATAATGCTTAAATTTGTCACTTTAATCCTTAACTTTAACCTCATTTGTGTACCACATTGATACTTCAGTAATGCCCTGTGTACTTCAATGGTATTCACATAGTAGGCAGAATTGAAGGTGCCACAAACACTTATTTTAATGATGAGAGGAGTAGAGCTTGAGGCTGGAGTCAGGAAAACCTGTCATATGTGTGCTTAAGTAAATATGCAGCCTGGAGTTAGACCTTCAGACTTCTCACACATTATCAGGGCAGAGGATGCATATCAAAAGCCAGTAAACAGAGACTGGAAAGATTTAAAATAGCAAGCAGGAAATTCAGAGAAAGTAGCAAGTCTTTGATCACGTGTACAACTGAGTTAGCAAGGTGACCTGATACAGAAAGATGCACCTCTGTTACTAGGATTTATCTAAGGGAAGATTAGGGACAAACTTCTTGTTCTGAAGACTTTCTAAACTCTTTGATTTGGGTATGAGGTTCCCATGTTCTACTGACACTCTGGACTTACATGTTCACAGTTACAGATCATTGCCTGTGCAGAGAACAGGACTGTGCTTTTTACAAATCCTTTAGTTTGTGAGCATATTGGGAGTATTTAGAAGTGATAAAACAATTTTAGAGGCATTTTCTAGTAATCAGGGGAAGGCTGTGTAGAGGAAGATATTTCTTATTTTCCGTGGTTTGGGCTGATTTGGGTTAAAGATGAACAAAAAGAAGAAATGTTTTGCTCTTTCCTCCTCTGCATTTCTGTGAGTGATAAAACTTGAGCTGTGCTGCCAAAATAATCACAGCTTAGAAAGCCGCTTTGAGGGATGGGGATTATCTCCATTATCACCGCTCTTCCAAAGGTATGAGCATAGAGGACATCAATCTGATAAGACAAAAATCCTCGTATTTGTGTTTCCATATCTATAAATTCTATAATGCACCCAGAGGCACAAATAGAGTCACACTCATGCAGTGCCTTATTCATGCAAGAAAAAGATTACGATTATTTGGTGTCCTGAAACTGTGGAATGGTGATACCTAAGACCAGACTGGAAATTACTTGTCCTTTCATTTAGATGCATACTGCAGCTCTGCCACAGCAAAAGTGGCCCTGTCTAAGTCCCAGAAATACTTCCAGTAGCAGACCACGATGCAGACAGTATCTAAGGTCATCCTTTTGCACTACAATGGTCATAAAATTGTGCACGCTACAGTACTTACAAGTTTCCTTCCCAGATTCAGGTACAAACTGTGCTGGAGGGACTGTCAAGAAGATGCATCTCACAGACAGCTCAACTGTACCTGTGCATCTCTGGTTGCAGGTCAAACTGTTCCTTGATGCACAGTGGAAAGACAGACGCACTGCTGATACCCAGGCAGCAGAGTCTGAGCACTGTCTCCAATCTGGAGGATGACTGCTTAATTGTATGATGTGTGCATATTTTTCAGATAGCATAAGAGCACTTGACTTGCTGTCTTCTCTGTTCAGATAATTATAATATCCTGTTTCTTCTGACTTCTGCCTCTTATAATTAATTCTTGCACACACATAACATCACACTACTTACCTTCCATACATATTCCAAAGTTTATATTTACAAATGGAATTACAATGTGAATTGTAAAGCTTGGCGGACCAACAACTGCATGTGACCATAGCACTTTTACTTTCTGTGGCAAAGCTGGCAAAGCTCTAAAGGTTTGACAGTTACAATTAAAATCTAAGCCCCTGAGCAGGCAGAGATGGGGAGAAGCGGTATACCAGGACCCATCTACTCACCATGAAAGTAAAATCTTGCTTGGCTGTTGCTTTTGTTCTGTTCTCATTATTCTTATCCAATTAAACAACTGTAACAATGGGAAATGACATAATTGGTTGATTGGATTTCTGGAAATATAACACAAGTGCCTTGTGACCCAAACAGACTCACAGAGCAAGCAGACAGAGGAAATAGCAACAAGAGACAGAATCCTGTATTAAGCTGGAGTCAGGACAGAGTTGTTAAAAAGGTAAAGGGGAAAGAAACTTCCTCCATGGCCTGAACATGTGTATACTTGAATTATACTGATATCCTTGGCAAATGCTTTGTGTTCAGGTTCCTCAATTATACAAAATTGTCAAATCAAATATTAGAATAATTTAGTAATCCTGCATCTGTTCAGCACTCAGGCTGTCTCTGGATAGATGCTGTAATCCAGTTCGCAGGTATAACTATACTAATGATGATGTGTCTTCTGAGTAACAGGATGCTACTTTAGCCAATATAAAAGGAAAAGACATGAGCTGATTCGGAAAATAAAAAGATAATAATAAAAACAAAACAAAACAAAAAAATCAGAGGAGACAGGTGGGGCTGAATACAGCAAATGATAAAGCTGGGAGAACTGATGAAGAGGACTATCTTTTTAAAGTTCAAATAAGATTATTTCCAGCAAAACCATGGGAAATGGTTTTCCTCTCTTGTATGGTGATTCAGAGAAAATGTCTATGCTTGTGTAAGATGTCAAACAAGTCAATTTTCTACCTCTCTATGAGACCAGATGCTGGTAAGCAGAACAGCAGGCCAAGGGACAATGTGGGAGCAACTGCTTAAAGCATCAACATTGTTACATTTGCCATCTTCTCAACCAACTCCTTTCTCTCCCTTCCATCATAAGGAAGGGGACTGGCAGAGGAGAAAAGAAAGAAACAAAGTATGTATCATTAAAAATATAATGAGGTGAGGGAAAGATTACTTGAAAGGCAGGAGATGGCAGACAGGCCAAACTCGCAAAGCAGTGGAAAGCATTATTGATAGGTGGTATCAATAATAAATGTGAATAGGAGATAAGAAGCTGAGAGGAGGATGCAAGCGTGGGTTTGCACTTAAAGAAGAGGGATGGAGCATGTTTGGGCTAATGAGGCAGCAGCTACTGTGCCAAGGGCAGGAGGTTACTTGCTCTGACTTCTCTTCTGGCTTTGCTTATGCAGGGAGGAACTGGAAGATTATGGGATCCTCTCTTTCTAGTACTGCCGCTGGAGAAATCTCTCCCAGTGTGGCACTGGGGCCAAGTTATTCAATGAGCATCAGCTCTTTCAGATAAAAAGCAATGCTAAAGTCTGCAGATGTGGATGGTAGAAAAGCCAAGTGTAGAGCTGGAGAATTGGTCAGAGCACCAGCTCTGCAGGGACGTGTGTTGCTTCATGTTATTCAGGGAGTGCAGTGTAGTTCCTGGTAAGTGTCCCCATGCTCGCTGTTGAACGAAAAACTTTACTGTTTCTAAACAGGAATATGAAGAGCTGAAGAACTTATGCCTATAGTTACCTTCACACATCCACATCACAGTGCTGTTCAGCAAATATCATACATATTTCAGGAATATCTTTGGATACCCTGAATGTTCTAAAGATACAAAATTTGTCCAGAAATCCCATGGGATTTTCTCAAAAGACCTCAGAAGCTTTGAAATTCCTCTCAGGATGGAATGGTAACAAATAGATTGCTGTTTTTGTCTTGTTTTGTTATTTCTAGACAGGAATATGAAAATGCAATAAGGAAATGAAAATCAGCAGATCTCTCCATCAGAACTTCCCGGAAAACAATGTTAAAAAATAGAATATTGGTACTTTAGTTAAAGACATTCTAACTCTTTAGTGAATCACTTCTATTTGCCTAAACCTTATGCCTTTTGCTATTTGTTTCCAAGGAGCGCTGCCCTTTCTCCTCCACTTGCCTGGTTAAGGGCTGAAGACGTGAATTCCTAAGCTTAGATTCAGTGCACCTTTCAGAGTCTAAGACAATCTTTGAAAATTAAGGATGAGGAAAAAAGTTCTCTTCAGTGAAAGAACAAGAAAGACCTGTCACAAAAGCAAGATTTGAAAACCTAATCAATCTTTGTAAGGATTGAAACGATTAGTAGTGATGGAAATATGTAAATAAGTGTGCTTTCAGCAGCTGTTGTAAGCAGATACTCTTCAAACAACATTTTAAAATCACTTATTTTAAATAGGTATTTAGTCTATGATATATTCACTGAAATTGTTGTCTTTCCTGTTTTCTTTATGTTTAGACACAGGTGAGAAAAGTTGGATATATGCCCCCAGATAGCGATGTTTTTTCTGTTAACATAGTATCTGCAACTGGATTTCCTTTAGGGGAGTTTTTCTAGGGTGTAATTTCCATGAAACGAGAGAGAAGTGGAATTATATCTTACCTCAAGCTAAACTGAATTTATCTCTTACTAAAATCTCAGTTGTTTCTTAGTGTTGCCTCTAGGCTTTGCAGCACTCTCTCCTACTTGTGAGGGCTCCTTTTTACCCTTGAGAACTTCAGATAATTTACCCCAGAGAAGAGTTGTCATATAGGATTTAAACAATGATTTAGGGCCTAGTACCTAGAATAAAGGGGAACAAAAGCTCTGATATCATCTAGTCTGGGCACCAGTGAATGCAGTGTTGTGCCTTTTAGATAACAGTTAAGTGTACATTATGTAGTGTCTGTCCCCTGAGAGCATCTTCCACTGTCTAAGCTACCGCAACACCCAGGAGCATTTCCTGACACTTACTGTACCACTCGCCTCATTTAATATCATCCCACTACTCTTAGTTATGGCCTCTTAATTCACTTTTTTTAAATCCTCACATTTTGGTACATAAACCTGCCATATATGTACAGGCAGATTCATGTTGTGTTATCCAATACACAAAAAGCACAACACACTCTGCAGAGGACAGTGTCCTCACTTCAGGTTGTGAAAAAGAATACAGAGTAAACGTTAACAGGCTGCATTTGACTACATGTGGATGTAATGAACGGAGTCCAGGGTGCAACTCCTCTGATCCCGACATACATATCCAAAGAAAGTTGATGTTATGTCCTAAAAGTGCCCACTTCTCTCTATTGTGTGTAAAGAGGTTCTTCTCTGGTTAGTTTGCGTAAAACTCCACATTGCAGATACGTATAGCTGGGCAAGATATGTTCCACCTCAGTTCACTGTTACAAACCGTCCCACAAAATAACAGATATCTCAGGAGCAGGGTCCTCTCCAGCACTTAAAAGAGCAGAACACAAGGAAAAGGATAACAGTATCTCATACCTCCTCATTGTGACTGCTGCGTAGTCTGGGTCATCACTCCCATCATTGCATAGTTGTGTCATGGTCCACATCTGCACGGTGTTGACTGCTCTACTTCCAGTCTGAAAGTATCCCCCCATGGCATCAAAACATTCCCTGTGCTCACAGTTACGCACTTGGGCATTTAAGGGAGAATATGAACAACTTGCTGGTTCTAGCTTTGGGACATCTGTCTTTATACAACCCCAACTGCAGGTCTGACAAGCACCAAGTAGTGTTTTCACATATAATAAATCTGTGTGTAGAGGCATGAGTTTAATCATTCTTTAATCTTACAGCTTAATTTGATATAATAATTAATAGTAGAAACACGAAGGTTAAGAGCCTGTGTTTGATATCTTACAGTAGCAAGTTAACTAATAGAATACTAGAATACTACCTGTATTCTACTCTTGCTAGCCATATAGGGAAAATAAACTGGACTTCCTGACACTGCTTCAGTCATCTTTTTTTCCCCCTCGCTGAGCTTTTTTTTTGTGAATGTTATCTATATCTTCAAGGAGAAGCTTGTGTTATTGTAGCCAGACCAAATGTTTTAGTATTGCTGCAGCATGCTTGCCATTCCTCTCTGACTTCAGCCTATGTAAAGATTACAAAACTTGCTATCATAATGCAATTTTAAAAGTAACTTTTTGCTTGCTGAGGGTCAATAGGACAAAAGGCCATTCCATGGCAATTACTTTTCCTATGGTTTAAAAAGGAAAATTCAGGTCATGTTACTTAAAAATACATTTTTTCCCCCTAATATTTCAGTTGCTCACTTCCTGCCAATCATAATTCACCAAAGTTGCCTCAGATATTGTTAAGAGCTGTGCGTTGTGCTGTTCTTCTGACCTGTAGGCAAAAAGTAGTTCTCATCAGAGAAAGAAACCTGCTTTTCTGTAAAAAAAAATATCCCCAGTAGGAAAAAAACTAATACTGAGGTGAGCAGATATTTTCAAGAACTCACTGGATTTTTTTCTCTGCAACCAAGAATGTATCATTTTAGAAGGAGAAAGTTATACTGGTCAGCTTTCTGACTGCCGAGTGTCATACTAATCCTGACTTCAGGTGGACACTGTGACAGTGACCCTTGATAAACCATTTAGTCTCTGTTCAGTCTAGTAAAAAACCTTCAGACTCTCATTGCACTGTGGTGTGGCTTTAGCTGATAAATCAGGCAGAGGATCCTTTTCCTCTCTGCCCTCCCTTCACCACATTAATATTGATTATTTGGAAGTAAGGAGTCCCAAGGAGTGGAAGTGGATATGCCTCATTGCCTTGAACAATTCTTTTCCCTCTATTGGGGCAGTACAAGGTAAATTAATAGTGTGCTTGCAGACACTAGATAATGTTAATGTACTTGCTATTGATACAGTGAAATAACATGAGTAGCTTCAGCTTTACTTAAAACAAAACATTAATTTTCTAAGGCCACTAGGATTTATGCAGCTGGTCAGTATTGTGCATACAATCTTTGTTTTTAAATAAGCAACATTTCCTTTTTTAAACATGAGGTAGGATTTTATTGCCAGGTGAAAGACAAAAGGCGATTTCAATTCATTGCTTATGCTTTCAGGCTGTTGTCTGCCTTTAATTTAAGTCCCTGCTTGATTTTGTGGGTAAGAAGATGCCTTTTATACAAGGTAATAATGCATAGCAACATTATCCCCTGTGATCCTCTGGCTATGCAAAAGTACAAAGTTTGTAGTTTTGTATATGTGTCAAAAAAAAAAGAGTTTCCATATGAAGAAAATGTGTTGGCAAAGAAGGAAACCCCACTTCCATGTCAGTCTATTTGAATGTTCTGGGAAATTATTACAGTCATATTGGATTAAATAGAGTGTATTTAACAATAGACTGGACCTCTGCTAGTTGGAAGCACAGATGGTATTGGAGCCACAATACTTTCTTGACCTTGAGGCATATTTAAAACATGTGCACTCTATCTGAAGGCTTCCTCCCACAGTTCCTCCTGCCTTTCCTGCATGAGGACCACCTTCCACACTGTGATGGGAAACTTGGAGGAAACTGCTAGTGCAGAGTATTGGTGAATCTAATGCCATACTGGTGATGGCTGCACTTCCACAATGCAGTCTAACAGGGATCACAACACAGCAGCGTGGGCTAGGAGGCAGTGAAGGAATTGCCATGCACAGTCAAAGTATCGCCACTTTACCTTTTCTCTTCTGGCCCCACCAACTTGCTGTACAATTCTGTGCAACTCATCTGAACTTAAAGTTGTTCAACCATCTGTAACTCCAATGTAGTAATAAATTATGGGTAGAACTCGAATTACAGCAAATTTCGCCCTGCTTTTCTCTTTGCACTCCGATCCTAATTTCTACAAACAAGTTTCTAGCTCATAAATATTTACGGAATAGCTCATGTAAACAATTTTTTTCTACGTGTTATTCATGCACTGTTTGCTTTGATTGTGCAAGTTCCTCTATGTGTTACTTATGGTGGGTGAACGGTCATAAAAGTCACATATTATTACTTCTGGTACCTGACTGGGTGACTGAATTTTCTAGACAGGAATATAGCAAACAACAAACTGTGGATAATGAATAGCAAGTAACAAATAACAAAATATACAGAATGAATATTTGGAGGAATAATTATTGGTGCTGAAAATCATGAAACTTTCAAGATTTGCCAGCATTTTTTCTCCCAGACAAACTGGTATTCATTTGAAAGCTCATGAATGATAGATAATCTCATCTCACAAATAATGACAGTTCAAACCTCAATTAAACAAGCCTCACAAAACCCCTGGGAGATAGGCAGTAATAATAGTTTTATATTACTAAAACTGATACGTGAATATTTTCCCAAAGAAGTATGGCATTTGAGGGGTATTTTAATACCATTGAAAGAAATGCGCTACTACAAATGAGTGAAAAATGCCATTATTATATTTGTCAGATTCCAGCATGCAAGAAAATTAGATGAAGGACACTCAGGAAACCATCTCTGGTGGACTGAATAAGGAAAACAACATCATTTATTTGTGGCAGGTCAGCACAGAGCCTCTTCCAGACTCGGTGAATCCTACATTTACTTGACAGCCTGCCAACCCACAGAGTAAATGTCAAAAATTCCTTCTCACCATGTGCTGTTTCTTTAAATGATTAACTGTAAGCACAAAATGTAGATACTCTGCACCTATCCAGCCCATCAAGGGAGAACAAAACCTGGTTTCTCTTGCAGGAGTTACAGAATTATAGGTGGATCTTACAGAATTCATTATTTGTTATTTGTATTAAGGTGGCATTAGTCTCCAGGGTCATGCAAATGGCCAAGGCACCTTTCTGACTGTTTGATGGTGTGACTCATAGTTATAGTGCTGATAGCTCTAGTCCTAACCACAGTCATATTTTTCTGACTCTGCATCTACCTCAGAGATCTATGGTAAAGTTGCATTACCCACAGTATGCCCACAATAAGAGGAATCCCACAGTACAAATTTCTTTACAGATGCAGAACTCGATGTTTATCTGAGAGAACTTACGATCAAAGAATAATGTTTATAAGAGATCAATTTTCATCATGCTTCACCACTGTAGGGTCAGAAGTGCTGAAGAACAAGTGGCAGGAATATAGCAAACCAAAACTTACTGCAATCCTTCCAGCAGTCCCTTTGTTGCAGCACTTTGGACACCAAACCACTATGCTCTTACTGTAGCCTCTTTCCTCAGGATTTAATAGGGAACTTCATTAGCCACAATATTAGCAGTTCCTCAGTTGTATGCAAAGGTCCTGTAAAGCACCTACAATGCTCCAAACCAGTTTTGGATGTTCTATACTCTCTGTACTCAAAGAAAGTTGTAAAGGGGACATTTTTAAGAAGATAAGTAATGAGCAATTCCCAACCCCTCAAAAAGCCTTCTTATGTAAAGAGACAAAAAAAAAAAAAAAAAGTATACAAAGTCCCTCATCTTCTAAATGCATGCTTCAGTGCACAAATGCAAGGATAAACTCATTTATGTTTGGCTTCTCAGGAGGGAGGGAGAGAACACAGACAGTTGGTGGGCAGAAGACAGTGGCATTGCAGTGACAAGTATCAGCACTGAAGCTGGTCTCCTTCATGCTATTGTTAATCTGGAATAAACCAGTGTTTACCCTGATATGAATGGGACCTGAATTACGCTTGTTTTCTCTACATCTTTCAATTTTTTTCATCCTTCTAATCAAAGATCTGTTCTCTTTACTGCTGTATTAACAATCTTGCCCCCAAACTCCAGGAACAGTTTCTGCAGCCTGACATTTGTCCAAAACACAATATAACCTTTGGATTAGAATGATTTGCTAAACTAGATCAAGGAAATCCTGCTAGCCTCACAGAGCTAACAGTAGCTCTCTTTCTGATGCACTGTCAACTCTCACCAACTGCTTCTACCTCTTCTTTCTCTTCCCAGTAGGTGAGCGCACTTAACAACCTTCAAAGTAGCCATGCTTCTTCCTTTCTTTCTTATAGAAGGTAATGCTCCCCATTCTCAAAGTAGGAAAATTGTGGGGTAAATTCCTATTAAGCCAGTACAGTCCTTCTTAAAATCTCAAGTCATCAGCACTCCTACCCTCTTGAACCTTTAATACTCTTAACAGCTTGTGTTTTTCACTTTTCTTTTACAGCTAGAATTTTTGAAAACTTTTTTCTTTCCTCTGCCTGGAGACATTTATCTTCCCAGAATGTTTAAATTCCCTCACACTGCAGGATAAAAGAACTGGTGCAAGTTTGCAACTTTATCAGTATACTGTCACGCTTCTACCTCAGTCCAGTGAGTGCTAGGAAAAGAGTCTCAGAAATGGCAGAAAAGTCTGTGATATGGTACCTGGGAGGAATGCACCTTGTACTTCCAGAGCTGCACTGGGAGTCAGACACCTCAAGAGGTCTAGTTCTTTATATGTCATTGATTTCTGCTCTGACCTTTTGTCGCTTGTTAAATCCCCAGTTTTCAAAGGTGATGAATGACTGCCACTATGTAAAATCCTGTATTTAACTGAGGTCAGTAAGAGCTTTGCAGCTGGAAGCCAGGATTTCATCTGCTCACTTCAGCTGCAGCTGTGGGTGCCCAGAAAATCATGCAGATGGGGAAGGTAGACTTGGTAAGGGGAGAGGTTAAGTCAAAACCAAGTTGGAAGTAGCTTTGTCTGTGTTTAGTCAACTTCAAGATATGATTCTGTCCCAAATGTTGTGAGGCAGATTAGTGACTGATCTGATAAGGTAATGAATTACTTGTCAGTAAAAGCTGTGCCATCCAGTCTGTGAAGTTGATCGATTATAAATGAAACACAAGAGCTTGGTACCTGACCTAAGTCTTGTTAACAGGGGAGATAAAGGAATACCACATGATGTCTTCCTGAACTCTGGAAGGTCCTTGGCACTGTCATCCATAAGATCAGAGGCTGCTGAAGCAAGGGCTGATGAGCAGGCAGTGAGGTGGATTGAAAACTGGCTGAACAGCTGGGCCCAGAAGGTAGTGGTCAGTGGCGCAAAATCTAGTTGGAGGCCAGTAATGAGTGGAGTACTCCAGTGGACAATATTATGTCCACTCCTGTGAAACATCTTCATTAATGATCTGGATGATGGAGTGGAGTGCACATTCAGTAAATTCACAGGTTACACAAAACTGAGGGGTGTGGTTTATTGACCAGAGGGCACTGCAGCTATCCAGAGGAAGCTCAACAGGCTGGAGAGGTGGGCAGACAAGAATCTCACGAAGTTCAACAAGGAGAAGTGCAAAGTCCTGCACCTGGAAAGGAACAATCCCAGGCATCAGTACTTGGTGAGGGCCATCCACCTGGAAAGCACCATGGCACTAAAAGGACCTAGGAGTCATGGTGGACACCAAGGTGAACATGAGTCAGCAATGTGCCCTTGCCACTAAGAAGGCTAATGGTATTCTTGGCTGCATTAGGCAAAGTATTGCCAGTAGGTTAGGAGAGGTGATCCTTCTGCTCTGCTAAGCACTGGTGGAGCATTGTGTCTGGTTCTGCCCCGCCTCCCAGTACCAGAGAGACATGGACATACAGGAAAGAGTCCGATGTAGGGCCACCAAGATGAACAAGGGACTAAAGCATCTCTCCTATGAGGAGAAGCTGGTAGAGCTGGGACTTTTTAGCCTGCAGAAGAGAAGGCTCAGGGAGGATCTCATCAATGTATATAAATACCTGAGGGGTGAATGCAAAGAAGACAGAGCCAGGCTCTTTTCAGTGAAAAGAATGCCAAGGCAAGAGGCAATGGGCACAAATTGGAGCACAAGAGGTTCCATCTAAATATCAGGAAGCACTTCTTTACTGTGCAGGTGACAGAACACTGGAATAAGTTGCCTAGAGAGGTTGTAGAGTCTCCCTCCTTGGGGATCTGCAAAAGATGACTGGGTATGGTCTCGGGCAACCTGCTGTAGGTGTCTCTGCTTGGGGGTTGGACCAGATGACCTCCAGAGGTCCCTTCCAACCTCAACCATTCTGTGATTCTATGTCACACCATAAAATAAGGCCATATGAAGTGGTATGCACTACTGGATATTATGGGGGATGTCATCCAGAGTTTGTCAGTGTGGATAAGATGCCATCTATCAGGGAATGCATTCCACTTTGAAGATTGAAATCCTAACAATTAAAGTATCTGGAGTATTTCACGGTCAGGAAGAGGTCACTGAAATCTGGTTATAAGTAATAATTCAATTGAAAGCTATATTTCGATTTTTTTCTGCTGCCAAGTACTGTTTATCTGTCTCCTTTCTCTCACGTGTGTTGAGCAGTGGAATGACCCTCAAGACTGAAAAATATAAGCCAAAGCAGGCTCCAGTCCCGTATATTAAAGTAGTGCCTTGCATTTAGTACCAAAATAATGTTTAATTCAGTCAAACATCTGAATATATTTTAATCTAGAAGTTTATCAATAGCTTCTTTGGCATTAAAAAGACTGCATACACTGAAAGCTAAGAATATGAGAAACTGCATTTCTGAATAAAGGCTAACTGGAGCTGAATGGAGCTGAGCTACAAGCAATGTGAGGGGACTTAATAATTCACTTAAATATAATGAACAATGCTGGAGAATGGGTATAACAAAAGGACACACATCACCCAACAGAGTAGCCAAGTTGTTTGCAATAAACTAGTGAAAATATGTGCTTTTCATCAGTTTTTCATCTCAGAAAAATCAGAGAGAGTCTTCACAAACTACAGAAATGAGAACACTTCCCACATCCAAATTTAAATGCATCTTCTTTGCCTATCCTCAGTTATAAATAGAACTGGTTGACATTTTTCATTCACATTGCTTGTCAATAAAAAAAAAAAAGGCCTTTCAGTTTTTTGGTTTTTTTTTTTGAATATTCTGGCCCTCTTGATGTTTTGTTTGCACTTTATTTCACCCAAACAAAAATGAAAGCAACTTTTCCTCAATGAACACTTTTTTTGTTTAATCTCTCTGCAAAGTGAAACACTTTTAGATTTTTCCTAATGTTTAGTTTTTCACATCATCACAAGATGATGTAGGGTATTTTGCTATGTTTCCCTAATCAAAACAGATCATAAATGTAATTCCAAAAAAGGACTGAACATTTAGATAGCTAACAAGGCCTTGGCTAATTTAACCATTAGCAACTCAGGATTTAAACTGGCAATTTCTAGTGGGGATGTTAGTTCATATTGGATATCAGGAGAAAAAATGACCATGTGATTGTATTCTGGCTGAGGTTAAGTTTTCTTCCTTGATGCCCAGAGGGCTGGCAGTCAAGATACAAAGCAGCAGAGAAGAGGGATGATACCTCTGACCCTGAATGGTATTTCAGATCAATTCTTTGTGAGATTTTTATTTTTAAAAAAGTTAAGCTGCCTTATCTTCTGACCAGCTCTAATTACAAATCTCATCTGTGTTCAGAGCAGAATCTGTTCTGTAAACTGTTTTCTTCTAAAAACAGCTTTAGCAGTTCTGATTCCTCTCCTTGAAATCTTCAGCTTGACTTTCCTGTTTAATCTTTTTGTCTTCTTCATCTTTGTGCTATTCATCATAATTTCATTGTCAGAATAATCTTCACATCTTTTCCTCACTGTTTTGGTAGATCTGTGCCTCTCCTGATGTGTCTCTTATGATTCACCGACCCTCACAATATTTAGCAGGTGAATTTAGCAGGGAGTCACCTGGAGAAGCTCTCTAGGGGAAACACAATTCCTGTTTGATAGGGAGTTGGAACAACAATACAGATGAAATTACACTGAGTGATACAGGAGTGAACATACACCACCAGAAGATGCTGGGGACCGGGACATTCTCCATTATCCTCTTCTTTCCTCGCCACCTCCCAAGCAAACCCATCCCCAGTCTCTCAAATTGCTAGGATTTAGCACGGTTGGCAGTACCAGGAAAACGTCCTTTCTTGTGGAGTTTTGTCGGTTTCGTAGGTTCAACCTAGTTCTTTCTCCGGCTTTTCATTTCTGTTATAGGGAGGATGTCCGGGATGAGTTTCACCTCAACACTCCCAGATCAGCATTTGTATTTTCCTCTATCATTTCATTATTTCCCTTCCCATGCTTCTCTCCACTGCAAGCTTTCCCTTCCCACGCTTCTCTCCCCCTCCTTGTATTATTTGCCTGTCCTCTCTGGCATCCATAACTCCTCCCTGTTTAATATCACATGCAGATTTTATTAGGGTGCCTTTACTCCCAGTTTCTGAATCATATAAAATAGGGACCAATACTGTTTGCTTCATTTCTGCAGTGGACAGTTCACCTAAACTCAAACGCTTGGCCTTTGTCATTCTTTACCAATTCTTAGCAACATTTCAGAGAGAGGTATGTTCAACAGCCTCAGAGGAACCCCTCTACTTGCATCTTTCAGGAAACATTGCACCATTTTCATGAAATAGTGCATCCATAGCCTGATGTTTAGTCCCACTGAGAGGAAATGGTTGACAACAGATATATGTAAGAAAACAGGCTGCAGCAGAAGGCATCTGTGTTTTTTTTTTTTTTTGTTTGTTTGCTTTTGTTTTTGTTGTTGTTGTTGTTTGTTTTGTTTTGTTTTGTTTTTTTCACACTGGAATGAGTTAAGGGGCATGAGAGCAAAATGAAACACAGTACCTAAAAGGAATATGGAGGTAGAGCCAATTCAGATGCAATGACTGCCCAGGAGAGCAGCAGATATGCATTACTATGAAGATAGGAGGTCTGGCAGTAGGCACAGGTCAATTGAGCCTGCCCTGGGAGCAATGGAATGTCATGGCCATTGGTGAGAATGCCTCACCTGGAGAGGAAACCAACTGACAAATGCCATGTTATTGCCTCTGTGAAGAGTGTGAAAGTGCTGACTTTGATAGCAAAAGGTAAACTTTCACTGTAGTTGGTTCATAGAAACTCGTCAGCTTCATTTTATTGTGTAGAATCACAGAATCATAGAATCATAGAATCATTTTGGTTGGAAGAGATCGTTCAGATCATCAAGTCCAACCATAAACCTAACACTATCAAGTCCACCACTAAAACATGTCTGAAGTGCCACATCCACACGTCTCTTAAATACCTCCAGGGATAGTGACTCTACCACTTTCCTGGGCAGCCTTTTGCAGTGCCTGCCCCTCCCTTTACATGAAGAAATTCTTCCCAGTATCCCATCTAAAGCTCCTCTTGTGCCCAAGTGCTGGCACAGGCTGGCCAGGGGCTGCAGGGCCTCTATGGGCAGAAGCTGGGGCTGCCCCATGCCAGACACAGCCGGTTACAGCCGGTTCCAGCTGGCTCCAATGGCCCCACCGCAGGGCACAGCTGAGCCCAGCAGCCAAGCTGGCGGCACCTCAGGGAAAACAGATTTCAGAAAGGGCAAAGCGGGCACAGGCCGAGGAGGAGGCACAGGGCCAGGGAGAAGCAGCAGAGGGCCCAGGCCCGAGGAGGAGGAGGGCAGCAGGGGCTCCAGGCCCGCAGCAGGGATTCCCTGGCAGCCCTGCAGAGCCCCCGCTGGAGCAGATCACCCCCCTGCAGCCCGGGGAGAGCCCTCAGGCCCTCTTATTGTCTTATTTTCTCTCCCTCTCTTGTTGAGGAGGGACAGCGAGTGAGCAGCTGGATGGGAGTTTAGCCCTTAGCCAGGGTAACCCACCACATTGTTATTCATCTCATATCTAGGAGCACAAAGAGTTTAATTTATCATCTTCCAAAGGGAGGGAAAATCGGCCTAGTTGTGATTTGCGAATGGAGTGAAGAAAAAATGGGCCAAGGTCTTGGCTTACCTGGTTCATACAAGAGGGCTTAGTCCGCCTTCCAAGCCCTCTGTCAGACTGTCAGTGCCAATCCATTCAGAGTACTCGCTTTACTTTCGAAAGCCAAAGTTCTACTCCTA
>VXAA01003394.1:242462-262073 GCA_013399115.1 Anseranas semipalmata | reverse complement strand
TGATTCTATGATTCTATAAGTATGTTTATGTCCTTTATTGCTTAGCTGGTCCATGCAGACACTTCTGAAGTTTTTCTCTAACCTCAGTAGAGTAACAAAAGATCCAGAGACAGAAGATTATATTGGTATTCAGTCTACATCTTACAAATACTTTATAGGCTCAATTACAATACTACCCAGTCATAAGAACTCTAATAAATAGTGGGAAAACCAGAGAGTAATGAGCACAACCTGTACTTCTACAAAGCAACCATGAAACCTGACCTGTGCTATTGTCAGTGAGAGTTTTCGTAGCACCTTTAACAGCTTTTTTTTTTTTTGCATAGTCATAGACTGCAAGTTCTTCAGCAGTTCTTTGATTTTTATTTCTTATTAAAATAAATTAATACATACATGATTATTTATACTATCCTGCTTGAAACACGTACAGGTCTGAGTATATTTATAACTCACATTAGGGAATTCACTGATTCTTCTTCACACATAACTGTAAATGTCCCTTTCTCTTAGCTCTGAACCCATTACTGTCCTTTTTGATTACAATATTTATTACCTATTGGACATTCCTGATTATCCATTTCTTAAAAGAAGTGTAAGATTAAATTCCAGTCAGCTTCTAAGGTGTTTGAACGAAAGTCTCATTTTTGCACATGTACCAGTAACTCAGGGCTCTGAAAATGAGACCTTGTGTTCGAATGCACTTAAGATTAAAAAGAAGACACTAGGAACAACTCTGGGGATTCCTTCCTACAGCTCAGCTGAGTGTCTGGCCCAAAAGAGGATCTGTCCAGGAAAAGACAGAGGTAATGCTACCAAAAAAAACATTAGATTTCCACCAGATAGGAACATGATAAAAGTAGCTGGTTTTAGATAATTTTTCCTGTGAAGCAAATTATCTCTTCTGCATTCTCCCTCTCTAGAAATAGTTGTTTAAAATTTGAATTGTCTCTCTTTAAACCAACATAGGAGATTTGAAAATATTCTCTTCAGAGTACAGACAGGAAATATACAACCCATAGATTGCAAAAGGACAGCCTACAATTAGCTCAAAATATATTTGGGATGTTTGGAACAGGGCAAACTTCTTGACATTCAGTATCTTGGACAAGTATCTTGCAAGACTCTACTTAAAACTAGCTATTAATTCCAGTTGAGTTCTTAGATTTGTTTTCTTTCTTCTGCTGTAAAAGATTTACAAGAACTAACACTTTGATGTTTATTGAAAAATATGCTTATTTGCTTTTACAGTGACCTTCTCTAATGCTTAATTTTTCTCAGCAAGGAATTACTGCCAGTTATTTAGTAATGTGTGAAGTAGACATATTGCAGGAAATGCTGGATGCTGTGTATAAGCAGGTAGAGAATGATGTTCAACATATTTTGGGAAGCTGGAATTGAAATGTAGTCATTCTGGTTTTGAATCACATGGTAAAAGTTTTGGGAATAATCATCTTTGGGAATAATAATTTTCTAAAATTAATTCTTCAGTATTGAAGTGAGTTTTGAAATCAGTAAAATCATGAATTATGCAAATGACTGATATGTTTTATTGTCATGCAAAGAAACTTTACACAGTACAAAAGAAAACAAAACTTCAAGGAGAACAAAGTAAGAAGAAAGGAGGAAGAATGTTTTGGAAAAGCAAAAGGGACCGGAGATGACAAGTCTGAAGACCATAACTCAAGAGCAGAAATTTGAAATTTATGCAAACTTGTTTAAAGCAGTTACGTATGAATGTGTGACATCCAGAATCTGTTTGGTTTCTGAATCAGTTCAGAAACCTGCCCAAAGAAGCAAATGAGAATTCTGATGACATTTACTATATCCTTTTCAAGATAAGATCTCTAAGCTCCGACTTTACAAAGGCTAAGAAATATCTTTTCCTTTTTGTTGATGTGGCAACAAAGGTGAAGAAAATTAACTGGTTATTTCTCTAAGGTTGTTTTCCAAGGAAATGACTGTGATTTGTACTGAAATAAGCCACTCATCCTACTCTGATTAGACAGGATTTTATTATCTACTTCTGAAATACTGAAACACCTTCATTGCTTCCTTTTATATACTTCCTCTGGCATTTGTGAAGATTTCATTGCTAATTCTTCTTAAAAAATTCTGCCTATGAATTGTTTAAAATAAGTATGCTCTGAACACTGTCTAACTGTCTAATCTTCCACCTAAATAAAACTGTTGTCTTGTATCATAAATCAGTTTAAATGGGTATGCTGGGATGCTGCTATGTTTGTCTGTCCTGCCCATGCTTCCCTGGAGTTTTTGCAACCTGTTTGATATGAACAACATGCATTATATGGCAAGAGGTTATAGTTTATGCAGTCAAAGTAAATAGCAACTGTGAGGGTGAGATGGGTCAGGTTAACTTGCTGCCACAAATGTGAGAGAAATGCCAGTTTTCCTGTTTATCAACTGTGCCCTTCTCGTAAGTGATAAAATTTTGTTTCCTATTTCTGGGAAGAAAAATAATAAAAAGTATGAGATTGTTCAAAATCAGGGATGAGTTGTATCAACAGTTAGGTGGTGTTAGTTTTGTTCAAATGAAGTACAACGGAGAAGGAAAGTAATTAAACAGAGATCTACCTACTTGGACCAAGAACAGAAGAAGAAATTAGGACCGCATCTGTCTCTGTTTTGTAAAGCATGGTTGAGACAGGCCCTTCCGCCTTCATGCAATAAGCACATCTGTGCCATGATGGCAAGACCAGTGCTGCAAATGCAAGGTAAACATTACTGCTTATGTTTAGCTGCTTACATCCACTGAGGCTGAAGACCTTATGTATGAAGCAGCACACGTTACATAGTTTACACAGCTTTTTATGACTGCAAACTGGATGCTTCCCATTACCTGGACACAGTAGAAAGTTTCAGAATGAGCAGTGAACAGGACACCAGTAAAATGAGAAAGCAGAAACAATCTCTGGCCTGCTTAAGAATATCCTGCCATTTCAACCCACTGGCTCACAGAGCCAGGAGAATTGTTACTTCAGCTTCTATGTTCCCCTGTTCCCCAACATCATATGTACGGCTCCACTGTATCTTTGACTCAAATAAGCAAACTGAAGGATGCAAATTCTAGATCAGATCCTAGCTAAGCGATATCACATTTTCTTGTCAAATATAATCTTCCTTGGTCTTTGTGTGTGGTACACTACCTACCACTGAGAGATTGAAGAAGCCTTCTGGGTGTTCCTCCTGTACTTACAACAAATTGTCTTTGCTTGGCTTCTCATGCAGCCTACTGCCCACTCAGTTGGATTAGCAAACTGCTTTGTTGTGGACAATCATTTTTATCTTTTTTTGATGGATCCATTTTTCTTGGGGGTGGGGTTGGGAAGTCCACTGATTAGAAAATGTTGCTCAGTATATGACATTTTCACTGAGTCACAGAATTTTAATGACATTGTAGCAGAAGCTGCTTGGAGATTTCTGTGTAAGACCAATATAAATTCCATGGAAGAACTGCTTCCATAGAATTTTTTAGTAAATCTCTAACTACTAGGTAGCTGGCATTACAAAGCAGATGTTTACTTCTCTAATTCTGATGAATGAACCTGAGTTAAACTATTAAGGGAAGATGTATTTCTTCGCACAATATGACTTGATTTCATATGAGTCTGATAACAGAATGCATAAAAAGTAAGGCAACATGTCAGGAATAAGACAATATTTAAACATAATAGCCCCATTTGATTTTTAATCCTGATTTTAATGCTTGACAGTTATGCTGCATGATAGCCTTTATAAAAACCCCCTACCTTTCATTTTTGACTCATTTTCTGCTGCAAATTAAAGATATTTGCTCCTTCTTTAATAAATACGAGGCGATGAATGACCAGCAGAAAAGGTCATTCTGACTTATTCCAACAAGTAGGAAGGAATAGAAAATTATAATTGTTTTAAAAAGTTGAACTCCCGACTTAAAATATAGCTGTCACTTCCCACATCAATCCCAAAGAGGGATTTTTTATTTTTTAATTAAAAAGGAAAATGAAAGAGATCCCTCAAAGTTTAGGAAATGGTAGCATCCTCTGCCTGGAACCGCCTGCACCTCTGCCGCAGCCCTCCAGGCACCTTCATGGAGCACCCCGGGCCCGTGCTGGGGGTGCCGGTTCTTGGCCCCCCGTCAGCAGCAGCCCACTGAGGCTGAGGGCCAAGAGCTGTCCCCCCACCAGCCTCCGCCCGAGATCTCACCTCCCAGCTGCTCCTGCGGCTGGAGCTGCGGGCTGGTGAAGCCGCCTATGGCACAACGGGGAGAAGCAGTGCTTTGCTCCCTGGGGCTGTGCCTGTTGCTGAACGCTTACACAAGTGTTAAATAAATAATAATAATAATAATAATAATAATAATAATAAAATAATAATAAAACAGCATGGTAGTTACCTTGGAGAAACAAACACAAACAAACAAACAAACCAACAACAAAAAGACCACTCTGTGGACGCATTTTAAAGATCAAAGGAAAATATAATACCAATTTTACTGCCTACTCTGAGTTTCACAGCACTTATATCTATGCAGTTTTAAACCTCCCTGATATTTCAGGGAACCCTTCATAAGAAATCGGAAATAAGAACAGAGGGAAATGGCCATGACTGCCTAACGTCACTGCAGTTGTCGAAGAACTGTGACAGAGTTGCTGAACTATACTGAAACAGAGATGACTGGACAGATCTGGTTCAGGCTTTTCAAATTATAGCATCTGGTTCTGGTTCTGATATGCAAAGGTAGTGACCTAAATATTTTTTTAATTCCCCCTCTTATACCAGTGTGTGAATGCACGCTTTGATTCAACTGGTAGAGTTACTCCTTTTTCTTTTTTTTAGTGAATTTTCACAGTTTATATGCAATAAATATATGAATTGAGACCTCCTGAAACCAAGACATTACAGCACTATAGTGCTGACAGGAGATTATTCTCAGAACTGTCTTTCACACTTAAGTACAATTTTGGCAAAAATATTTTATACTGGTTGGAATTTATTTTTGCTGAAACATTTCTGATTTCTCTCACTTCAAAGACACATCTCAGTTGATTAGATTCGGATCACCACCTCAGCTTCTGTAGAAAAAAAACGTACCCAAACTTTCTGAATTGCCTTTAAAAACCAGACAATCTGTCTGTACCCTCTCAGAGAGCTGCAGCTCGCATAAGAGCATGAGAAGCATGAACTGTTTTCTGAGTGGACACATGAGAAAGGCTGCTAGAAAAAAAAAATCAAATTGGGAAACACCAAATGTTTTACACCCAAAGAAAAGCGAAAGCCTCAAGGACATATTCCTCAGTGATATGCCCCTTTCTAGCTCTGGAAATGAAAGTTTCTCGTTGCCAGCTGCCTTTTTGTGCCCACAGCTGAGCCAGCCTGGTTGCCTTTAGCTGCCCCAGACACTTTTGCTGAGATCACTGCCCCCGAGATGTGCCAGCATACCTGCAGGATTCATCCCTCTTACCTGGGTCTTGTCAAAAGATCAGAGTTAGAAAAGTTTGCCATTAAAAGAAATTAAGTGAATCTGTATCAGTCAGGCAGAACCAGGTTAGAGAGGCAAATAATGTGTGTAGCACTTGCACATCTGTGAGAAAAGTAGCTTCTGGCAGGAGGGCTACCACTGCAATGGGCAGCCGAGGTGCTGACAGCCCCGGAGGTCCTCTGTAGGCACAGGAGTGAAACAAAGTGCCAGTCAGAGTACCATGTGAAGTCCAAGTTAAACTGGGCAAAAGTAGAGACAGGCAGCCCAAAACAAGGACTGTAGGTCATATTTAGGGGGTGGAGGTGTCTGTCTTAGGATGGAGTATCTTTGGAAAGCATTCTAGGGGAAGGGGAGAGACGAACGTTGGTCACCGTGGAAAGTAAAAGACAGGCTTAAAGGTGAAAGTGTGGAGAAGTGGCCAATACAGTGCTTAGCCATACCAACATTGATGCGAAGAAGAAGAGAAAGATGAGATACTGTCTTTATTTGGTACAGGGAGTATTATGCCATTTTCATGTTTTTACAGTATAGCCATAATCATAGAAGATTCAAAAAAAGCAGAATGACAACTTTAAGTCTGGAAAACAGGCATGTAGATAGAGATTTGGGGTGAAGGGAAGAGATTGAATATATATTCTTTAGCAAAGAAAAGATTAGAAGCTTTAAATGTCATTAGTTTATGAATATCAACATAAGGCAAAAAAGAAAAAAAAAGTTTTAGAAGAAAAAGCTCTTTGTCCAGCAGACAGTAATGCAATTAAACTGACAGTCTGAAGACTGAATTAAAGAAAAACCACAATGGAAATAAGACATCAATTTGTAGCTAAGCCGTTGGAACAACTTACCAAGTTTAAAGGCAGGATCTGCAACACTGAAACAACTTGTAAAGTAGTTCAGATATTTTTCCGATATATTCATCCTTGCTCAAATGGGAATTAACTGCAAATAGCATATTTTAAATTATTTTACAGGAGGGCAGGCAACTGCTCTCTGTTTATCTACGACCTTTCTAATCCATGAGAAAGCTGATGCCATAGTTAGGAAGTGTGGTACTTATCCCTTTGGACAAATCTTTGTGTCATACATCCAGACTTTGCAGATACAGTGACAGAAAGGAAATCCTTGAACTTTTGTGCTTTGTGATGCTGAGTATCTCAAAGCAAGTAAGGCAGCAAATAAGAAAATACCCACTGAGAGGTGATTTACTTAATTTCTTTCTATTCTTAATATTTAATAGAGAAAATTGACGGTTGTTTTTGATTCATAACAGTTTTGACTCATAATCAGTGACACGCTGCAACCTTAACTGCTCTGAGCTGCACAAAAAACACTGTATCTGGTTTGGGACAAGTAATGAAAGAAAAATAATGGCTCTCAGTTGATTTGGAGGATGTTTACCTGGAATAGAGAGATAAGAAGAATAAGTATTTTGAATTAAGATTTATCTGGAGCAGAGCCTAGTAGTCTGGACTCTGTGTATTCTTTCTTTCTTGTTTTCTCTTTTTGGTACAGTGAATTTTAATTATTTCAGGACAACTGGAAGAGCATGAAGAGGAGATGATAGAGTTCCCCAAAGTGCCCATGGTTAGACCATGCTCATTGCAAACTCCCTCGGGCAGCACAGATTAATTTATTCCAAGTCTACCAAACCCATAGAGAAGCTGGATATATCAGAAGAAATGTCATGATCATCTTTACTTTCTAAGAAAGGCAAAGATGCTTTCTAAGAAAGGCAAAGCTGGAAATTATTGGGGGTGGGAAGGGGAAGGGAGGGGAGCAAATGACACTAAGGATATGCTGACTTGGTGGAGGGAGCTGCCTCCCTCCCATACATGCTGGGAGCCTCATTCCCTGGCAGAAGCAGGTCACAAATCCTTCTCCTTAGTATTTCTGGCTTCTGCAGGTTTTGGTTTTTGGCACAGAGCTTTCTGTATGTGGCATATGGAAATCTTATAGGATAGTCTATGAGGGAGGTTGTGTTTTTTTGTAAATAACACATTTTTGTGAATATGTTAGCTTGAGAAATGGTTAAAAAGAAACTTAAAAAAAAATAAAAATTTGACTTAGAATTTTCCCTGTGGCTGAAGTTCAGCTAAAGGCTTTTACTTTATCTAAGGTTATGGATCAGTATATTGATATAACAGTTGCATATTTATTTGGGTTTATTTTTACAAGCTCTTTTTTTTCCCTCCCAGTAGTTTCCCTTGAAACAACCTTTCTTTGAAAGAAAAGTGAGTTTCTCTAGATAATCTATATTGTTGGTCCTAGTCTCTTGTTCTTGTGCTCTGGCATTTTACATGTCAAAAGCAAACATCACATATAATTCACAGGAATTTTACATTTTCATAAGGAATAATGTTTGACAACCTGTTTCTTTGCAAATACATTTCTCCACAGAAGGAAACTTTGTTGTTTCATGGCACATTCAGTGCAAATCCTCAAATGCCTAGTCTGTTTTTCCATTTCCCCATGAAAAGGCACTGCCTCGAGCAGTGGTACAACTCTACACTGCTTCCATCCAGTGCCCTGCTACTATTCCCTTCTTACCTGTACAACACAGCTGGGATGCTTCCCAGGGCTGATAAATAAATATGTAAGGGCTAACCAATAAATATAATAAGTCAATACCACCAGGTGGTGCTGCAAAACAGTTTTCCACATCCTTTTTATTCCTGAGCAAAGTGAAGTAGTCTAAAGATCTACCTAGAAGCTAATTTGAGCTTGGTCAGTTTTATAAAGATTTATAAGTGGCCATTCTCTTTGGGGAGAAGAGAGTAGGAGAGTGTCATCTCTGTCTGGGGACCTGAGAATAATCAATACTTGAGCAAAAATTCCTGACACACGAGCATTTTTATTGGGTTGAAGTGTTCAAAAGATGGAAACTGTGCATGCAGTTTGACAACCACCCCCCAGACAAAGTAAATACATTTCACCAGTACTGCAAAACCAAGCCTGGGTGCAGGGTCCAGCCATCTCCTTCTCTTTGACATAGAGTCAGGGGTGACAATGAGTTTGAATACTGAATTTGCAAAATGGGATAATAAAATAAAATATTTGTTAATAAGTTTCCCCCACCCAGATAGCAATGTTCCAGGTAGATATGTTTAAAGCAAAACTGGAGGAATTGGGATAAAGGTAATAGTTATGAACTCCACTGAAAACACAGATTACCCTTTTCCAACTCTGCATTCTTGCATTAGATGCGCCTGTTGCTCTAATGTGCCTAGGAGTACAAAAGCAATGTAATCCTGGTGTTACATAATAAATCTGTTTTACTGACCAAGTACTTTATATCTGCAAAATATCTAATTGGAGAGAGCTATTAGTAGTTCTGAAGTGTACACCGGTAGCATACAAGATGAGAAATACTAATGGAAATTACAGTACCAAATGTTAACAAATTATTCTGTGCCCTTACAGTTTTTAGCTTATAAATTGGTACTTCAAAACATCCTGGCTCATTCATAGATTGCTTGAGGTAATATTCTTTACAGTAAGCAGTTGTTTATTGCTTGAGTGTGAGTTTTTCATATTACCATTGGCTAGAAGCAAGGGTGCATTATGTAAAAAATAAATCAGTTTCTAGTGAACTTTGCTCAGAGCAAATGTTTCAGACATTAAGAGAGATATTTTTATACTATCCTTAACATTTTGAGAGAAATATAAAAGGTCATTCAGGTATTCATTTTCCTGTTTTTTTTTTTTTTTTCTTCCTTCAAGTTGATTCATTTATGCCTCAGATCGTTTATGATCTTATAGCCAAAGGACTTGCAGGAATGTACAAGGAAAGCCATGATTTGAGACTAGATGAATCTATTTTCCATGCTGACACGGAGTCAAAGAAATATCCTCAGCATTTATTTACACACCTTCCTGCACAGCAGCAGTCATATATAACATAACTTCAGAGCCAAGCACTCTGGTGCCGTGCCTGAAAAACATCTCCTCCCCTTTGCCACTTCTCTCTCTCTCTTTTTTTTTTTTAAGTTTTTTTTGTGATGTATCTATCTGGCAGTTTCACAGATATTCTTTCACAGAAGTTCGTTTGCTTCTCTTTTTTCCTTTTAATATTGATTCTTAGAGATATGGGCAGCAAGCTACCACTTCCTGCTAGGCAAATCAGAGCACATCTGGAAAATAAAAAAGGCTCATGGAGAAACAGGTCTGTAACCTCTAAGATTTCTGGAACTCTAAGAGTTCCAACTACCTTGAGTCAGAATCCACTTTATTTAGCCATCTCTCCTACTACTCACACTGTTTTATGAAAATGATATTGGCTTTAGGGCACAATCTCTATCTGGCCAGTTGGCTACAGGTTGTGGCAACAAGCTAAAATCTTCAGGTGGGGACACCCAAAATTTCAGTGCACAAGCATATTCCATCTGCTCACAAGTTTAATGAATCCACATCTGCAGCCATGACAATATTGTACTGGTGATGAGAAGACCCAATGGACCATAGTGCCAGTACCAGTGCAGATAAGCAAATTCTTTATGACCAAATCTACAATCTGGCTTCTTAATTTTAACCTTTCAGAGCATCAGAACATCTGTGGAGCAGGTTTCAGACACTCTGCTCAGTCAAACTCTTTTGATGGAAACCAGTATGACAACTGTTTTGTGCATGTGAACAAGGTCAAATGTGGATTTCTATGGGGTCTGTTATTTGGCTAGGTAAAATACACTCGTAAAGCCTTTTCAGTAAAAAAAAACAAACAAAAAAAGTATTTCCCATCAAATCCCTCATTTATGTCCTTGGCCACATTATAAGGGAACAATGTTTTCTTCTTTGTGGTCACATCCTAGTCTTGACTGTACTTCAGGTAAGTTCCAGTGGCTGATATAACAAGGATTGATATAGCAGAACTAGTAGAGGCTACAAATTCATATGGGGAAAGATTTCTATCTGAACCAGTAGAGAGGCTATAAAGTTATGCCAATTTAATCTTTTTCAGCTGCATTTGTGTGGCTGAAGCAATAAATTGCAATGTACATCTAGGTCCTCATTCTAGTGTGTATGCCTGATATCTTTAGAGATGTGTGTTATGAAACCCTAGATCTTATTGTGCAAATGTATCCTCCTAACTGTCCTGCATTTGTTAGTTTTATGAATGTCTTTCTCCTCTGAATTTATCTGTGTATCCTTAATTATTTTTTTAATGTTGAGAGATCTGAGGGGTGTGCAATTTTCTTCCTTAACAAGGGGTCTACACATTTTCACTTCTTGGGAGCAGAGGGGCCTGCAGGACTGAGACATAACACTCTGCAGCTTTGGTTTGTGACAGCCAGCTCTTTCCAAGCAAAGGAATAAAGCAAGAATCAGAGTTCACCATGTGTGCAAATAGGACAAGGATAGAAGGTTAACTCAAAATGAGGTAGTAACATAGGTGTCACTCAGAAGGCAAGAGCACATGTGCTTTCTTGCTTTATACCACTGTAGGAAAAGCTAAAGTTATATACACAAAGATGTATAGAGTATGAATTAGCTGGACACATTGTGATATATTGTTTTCTTCATTGAAATTGTAGAGAGATTGTTCCCCCTAATAATTTTTTCTTTCTAGACGATTGTTCTTCAAAACATCAAGCTACCACTTATACTTTTATTTTAAATTAGTTTCGAATAGAAGAGAAGTTAATGATAGCATGCGAACATTCCTATGATTTCATTAGTTAGAAGAAATAATCAAAACTGTTAGGTACTGCTAGTTATTTTTAAGCACTTACAATATGATCTTCAATCCTAAGGAAAAATGTTGAAAGCATCTTCTGAATAATGAGAACAGGAAAAGTACTTCTTCACTAGAAAAGCTCCATTCTTGTAGTTGCTGGCAACTACCAGCAAAGATAAAATGCAATCATAATCATAATTGCATTTCAAACTCCATCTTGATATGAGATCCGTAAGTCTTAGCAGTTAATAAGTTTTTAGATTCCTGTCTACAGGAAACTGGGAAGTATCTCTTTTGAGTTCAGTGAATTTCTTCAAGCCCATGGTGGAAAATTATTTTAAGAACAGTAAAACAATTTCTAACAAGTAGTACATGCTTGTATAGCTCTGCAGTCATTTAACTTTGCTGATGGGTATTAACTTCCTTGATAAGAAATTCAGATTATATATAAATCTAGTAATGATAATTCATATCACTTCTAGGAGAAGGCAATTTATTTCAGTTCAGAGGCATTTTTTTTTTTCTTTAGACTACTTAAAATACAAATCTTTGGAAATCAGAACTATTTTGAAGAAATTATACCGTGACTGAAATATTCAGAATATATACTTCCCACAGCTTTTCAAACTCCTCCTAGAAAGTTTAAAGTTCAAAGAAATTTTAACATACCCATTTCTTTATAACAGGTTAGATAAAACATAACTTTTTTTCATACTGTAATATTAAAATATGAAGTTAAAATTATGATATCTCAAGTTCCTTTCAAATATATTGGCAGCTTAGATTGCAATAGTTACCTAGAACATTGAGATTAGTTTTAATTAGTTTTATTTTTTTCTACACAACTAAATATATTCTTATAACTACTACTGCATTAAAATGGAATAAAATAGGACAAACAAAAATGGAGAACAAATATGGTTGTTCAACTATGCAACTATTTTAGAAGAATATGACAAATACTGAAGGATTAAGTCTGTTAAGTCTTACAAGCATGTAGAACATTTGTACCTTAGATTTAAAATCTTACTGAAAAGCAAATTAATTTTCCAGTAGCTTTCCCTACTTTCTGCATTTTTTTTTCCTTATACACTGTAATACCTGCCTTTTGGGGAAAAGAAATCTATTCAGAAACCTTTCACATATCTGAAGACCTATATCAAGAATATTCTCTTTCATTGGTTGAACAAATCTAGTTCTTTCACTTGTTGGCCATGTTTTCCAAACTTGTGTCACACTTATTGCTGTTTTCTGAACTGCCCTCTGTGGATCCACCTCCTGCCCAATGTCTGCTGTCCTCTTACTGGTGCAGAATGGAGCAAAAGAGGGGCACTACTGGAAACAGGAAAAATGCACTGTGCAAAATATACTGTTTGCAACAACCCTAGAAGGACTGTATTTCACCTCTAAACCGATCTGTGATTTTATTAATTCTACACACTTCCAAAATAATTCAAAATAAACTAGAGTTCTTTATTTTAAAATTAAATGTTCCAGTACTGTCAATTAAGTGAGGTGTAACTATTCTGCTCTAACAAAACAAATAATTCATTTCCAAAGTGAATTATACTTAACTGAATGAGGTCCACTTACACAACGCTAAGGACAGTCTATACAATAATTTTATTAGAAACAGTTAATTATAAACAGTTTTCTGTTTGGACAAGATTTTTCTATTGTGATGCATGAGGTCAAATAATTGACTGACTTCTGTTTGTCACTAAAGAATGTAAGAAACCAAGAACTTTTAGGGTAGAAATAATCCCTGGACATTTTCCTTTGGAGATACACAAGTTCTGTTGGTAACTGGTGTTACTGCATAGGACACCAGCACTACAATGAGGCTTGCTTCATATTGGAGGGATTGTCCTATGACCCATGTAATTCAGTTAAGTAGAAAAGAGCCTTATCTGAGAGAATTTCACATATTTCTGTATTCCTAATGATTGAACAGCTTCATTATTAATCATGAGCCACTGGCAAATTCTATAGTTCAGTTGGTTCCTTGAAAAACTTGTAAGTCTTGTAGGGCATATGTATCAATGCTTTTCACAAACTGTGTTTATGCACAGCAGTTTCTGTTGAGAGTCATGTCTGAGTCTGGTCTCAAGCCTTGATGTCCTGGAGAGGCTGAATCCAGAACCACCAGAAAGGCCCAAGAGAGCCTTTGTGTATACTGCATGGGCAGAGGTAGGCACCTAAGATGGGGAGTTGTGGTAGCCAGCACACCAGGGTAAAGCCAGCATGTAGCTGTTCAGAATTAATGAAGGAGAAAGAGAATTGTGGCTTATTTTAGGGGAATACCTTCTTCTGTGGTCCAGCACGCACTCCTAGAAGTATTTTTTTTTTTTTTGCAAATGACACAACCAGGTTTGGTCTTTTGAAGTACAGCAGCTCTTGCTGCTGTTCTTTCTACCATAAGCATTTTCCTTTATGTGATAGTATAGCGGTAGTGACACTAAACCAATTCTTCCATCAATCAAAAGACATTCTGCCCTCAGGAGGATCTAGTATGTGTTCCACAAATTTCTTTGGCTGTTTGTTTGCACATGCCAAACTTGTGCATGAAAAAGATTGGCTGTAATACAAGTATCCCCACAAACATAGGCAATTTACAGAGTTTAACTTGCTTTTGTGGTCACATTCAAGATCAGGGGAGTTTGAATTCTTACCCCATTATACAGTTCATAGTGAAACTACCCTCCCTTTCTTCCTCTTCTATCCCTTATATGCTGGGATAATCACTACTGAAGGGTTTGAATGCTCTCATAGACACAGAAGTAGTGCACCCAAATTCCTGCAGAAGCATCTTCTGCATTTTGTGGGTGACCTCCACAGAGTACAGTTTTATTTCTGGTTCTGATTTAAAAGAAAAAAGGGATTAAGGCACATTTTCTGGGGATGTTGAGCCTGTCAATGTATTAAACATACATCTTCAGTGAATAATTACAAGATGAGGTGTCTCCAAAAACTTAGTCAGAGGATGAGGTAGCTTTTTGGAGCTTGAGACACTGTTGAGTTTGGCCATGAGTTCTTAGGCATACCAAAACTGAGTAGCTTCTGGGTGTATTCAGAGTCACAAAGCAAGAGGTTTTAGAAATTCGACTGGCTCCAAATTTCAAAAGCAATGATGAGAGAGGGCTTTCAGGAAGCTGTTTTTAGTTTGAGTAGTCTACATTCTAGTAGTAGTCTGAATTTCATTCTCTGAACCTGTCCCTCAAATGTATGTTTCAGTAATGTAAAGAACCATGAGAATAAAGGTATCAAAAAGTGTAAGCATTTGCTAATTTAATCTAGTGTCCTGAGTTTAGTAATGTCTTAGGGAAGGATGACATTTTGAAAGCTGCAGCACTCCTCCTCTGTAAAGACAATCATTTGTTCAGTGCTGTAGATAAACAAGGGACTCTCTCCAGTGGTCTCTCCAGTGAATGAGCTGAAGTATGAGCCTGATGTCTTTTACAATCTAGAGATAACACAGCAAACCCTATTTTCCCCATAACTTCAGATCAGCAAAGCTCCAACTTTTTGCCACCTTGCTTATTTCAAAGTGTATGTAGTGGCCACTGATGTGTTTTCTTCAAATGGAATATCATAGCCTAATTTGGTATGAAATAATATGTTCTCTGGGAACGTGGGGAAGGCCTTGGAGCTTAAGAAAAATGGTGAAATGAATTGTTATACAACAGAAACTCTTCAAAACCACCAAATTTTCTCATGGAATACTGAAATATATTTATATGCAGATTGATGCAGCCTGGTCATAACTTACTGCAGTAAATTAATATATTCTGTGACACTAGCTAATTAAGCCAAATCTTGTAACCTTCTCATAATTAGGAACTGCAATAAGCTTGGTAGTTTATGAACCACTAAACATAGTTACAAAAATCAAGGAAGATAATCT
Source organism: Anseranas semipalmata (assembly GCA_013399115.1). Classification (NCBI taxonomy): domain Eukaryota; kingdom Metazoa; phylum Chordata; class Aves; order Anseriformes; family Anseranatidae; genus Anseranas; species Anseranas semipalmata. The sequence goes on along the minus strand of VXAA01003394.1, from coordinate 247,022 downwards.
AATATAGATCTAGCATTTGGTACATTATAACTTGATCAAGTTTTTCATTGGCATATTCTAATTGCAACTTCAAAGCTTAGCATAATTATGGCAGCAGAAACTACAATAAATTAATTGCAGCCAGGGCATTAAACATGTTTCAGAAGGTATATAACCTATATTTTGGGTTAAATAAAGTTACACAGGCAAAATAACAAGATAATTACAGAAGACAGTGTGACAGTTTTTAATTCTCTTAAAACAACAACAAAAACAACAACAACAAAAAACAAACACAAATGAAAAGACCTGACTTTAAACAACATCACATGTACTTTTCATTTAGAAAATGTGTGACAATGTGATGTTTTGTCGCTCATTAATTTGATTTATTGTGTAACAAAGTATTGTGGCTTTACATGTTCCATGAAAAATTCTAATATAAGCACAGATGTCAATAACAGAAATGACAAGAGTACAGCATGCTCACATAAGAACTTCATATGTAGAAAATGAGAAGGGACACTGTGACCTTTTTGTCTAGGCTTCTGCAAAACACAAGAGGAGGGGAGCATGTTGAGGGGAACAGTTTTTCTCTGCCATGGTCATAGAGACTCCTTTAAAGGTGTGTAGTCTCCCCAGTCAGCTCAGGGCTGAATCTGCCTTTTATAGGTCAGATGCAGACACAGGATACTTTTCACATATTTTTCAGTGCTGCTGTAGTGCATAAGCATCTCAGTTAATAGTGATGGGATATTTCATCCTTTATACAATGGCATTAACTGAAGCACTTGTCCAGGAAGAGGAAACCTGAGCATTCTCAAGCTTAGCAGGTATATATGCCCACATTGCCAGGAAATTTTGCTAGTCATTGATGTGTAGACACATGGAACACTTGGTGGGCTAGCGCTGGTGTTCAGGTTGAGTCTCTGTGTCACAAGGAATGTAAGAATCATAGAACATAGACCAGGAATGTGGGAAAGAGAACACATAATTTTGTCTTTTCTTCAGGATTCTTAGGTGAGGTAGGTGACATCTATGGTTTTGTCCTGCTCCTAGTAAGTTTTTCAACTTTTATTCCATGAGCCTTTAGATAAATGAACCTTCTAACAAATTCTGTGTGGAAATCCAGTCCTGCCTGATCCCAGGTGAAAGTTAGGCTCTATAACTCTTCTACTACACGCACAGTGACCAGCTTCAAGAGATAGTGACCAAAACAGTTATGAGTCCAAAACAGAATAGTCCAGAGCACAGGGATTGCTCTCAGCAGAATGCCATGGATACGAGGATGTCGGAGACATTGGTTTGACATCACTTACCACAAATGAAGATCCTACAGCTGAGGTCTATTCTTCTAAGTAAGTCTCCTAACTGCAAAACTATTGAGAAAGCTGTAGAGTGCATCATCATTTTCTGTTACTAAAAGAGTTAACCATGTAAAGAGTTAAAACTTAGATGTTATTTTATAATGGATTGGCACCACTAGATAGCCTGGATCCCATGTAGCTACAGTCACTATAAACATTCCTGTAGATTTCGTATACTGCCAAAGGAAAGAGGTGGATACTTACCTTAGGTAGTCTGGATCATATTCCAGAGGCCCTTGAATTTCCTCAACGCATTGTTCGTTTAAATCAATCCAGAGAGACTACATCTTGTCTCACAGGGGAGATGGTATAATCAAAATCTACTTCACCTCTCCAATGAATATAAGGACTACTGATCTCTATCCCTTCCTTTTACCCCAGGGTTCTGTATCTGAAATGTAGATTCACTCTCACCCCAGAATGTATGCTGTGTGTGGTAAGGATTTTGAATAGCCTGATTTTCTACTGCTTGGTCAAGAGGAAAGAGACTGTAAAAAACAATAGGATTTATAATGTGGTTATTTGACAGCTCAGTCCAAAGACTACTAAAGCTCTTGAGGGTTTTTCCATCAACACCTTTGGAATCAGGCCACTAATGAGTAGGAGGAAGGAAATTTGGAACCTAAGCTTGTTTAGTTGAATTTTATTTGAATCTAAGTAATGTTTGATACAGATTAGTACTCACCAGTATATCTGGCTGCTGCAATAAGACTTTGGGCCAAGGGAATTTTTCTGTCAAAATAGCCAGTGTACTAAAAGAATGGAGTACGTAGAATTTAGCTACAAGTACCTAGTGGGTTCAGGACAGGGAAATGTGATAGATGTGCTTGGGGAGAATATGCATGCAGTGAATAGTATTGGGTTTCTTTCTTTTGATCTCTTCCATAAATTTGACCAAATTAAAATAAAATAAGAAATTCAATCTCTATATCACATCTTCATTGAGAAAGTGCTCTGTGCTCTTTAAAAGAAGTAATATACTTACGTTTAAATCATTAAACTACACATGGAGATCCCATTTGGATAAGGGGACATATGTTAAGAGATTGACTTTATGCACTCCCATTTTAATAACCACCTAGGGCTCTTAACTGGCTTTCTTTTTACATGCTGGCTATATTTAAGAAATCAATTTTGATTGATCATTTGTTTATTTACTTTCTAATTAACACCATTAAATCCTTGTCATTCTCCAGCAGTACAAAGGACAAAAAGAATGACAACTTTTAAAAGTGCCTTAGAACCTACTGAGTCCCACGTGGAATTATTATAAAAGTGTAAGACAGCATTTTAATGCTTTTGAAATATTTTAAAATGTTTTAATGGAATCAGCTTGAATTTTGTATCCTACGAGTAGAATCTGTGTAACAAGTATACCAATGGCATAAGAAAGGATCACTGTGCTGTAATTCTTTTGTTTGTTCGTTTGTTTGTTTGTTTGTTTGTTTTTCTGGTAGCAAAGGCTTCAGTTTTCTGAAGTTTCTTCCAAGTTTTCTATAATATGTAAATATTCACAATACCACTAAGTTTTGAGCCCAATACTCAGCCCCACACTGATTACAGAGTTCCAGTCTAGACAGTTCACTAAATTAGATTTAGCAGTGCAAGGGTTAGTGTCTTGATAGAATCTGGACTAAATTCATTCTGTTCTGAAGCAATGAAAAGTAAAGGACTAAACAAATGATTATTTTGTCACGGAAACGTAAAATTCTACAGATAAAAGTTACCGAGTGTACACGGTAGAAAAAAATCTATCAAGAGTGTGTTCTGAGGCTCTAAGGAAATCTATCTAACTTCACAGGGTTTTGGATTACTCTCCACAGAAAAGGAGTGAAGTAGTCTAGCTCAGAGACAAGCCCATACTGTTGTTGCATCAGCTATATGCTCATGATAAAGCATGCCTGTGCCTGAGGAAGAGGAAAGGTATGCAAACAGTCTGTGACAATCTGGTCACCGGAGTGCAGAGTATGACAATACATCCAGATTTACTACTACTAGCACATAATTCATCCATTATACCCCATCAGCTGATGAGTCCCCCACCTACATTGCCATAAATTTGGATTGCTTTCTGAGAACTCCAGATGATTTTAAAATGTAATGTTCTCTCTAGTCACCTGAAAAAAAATAGATTCCAGATTTTCTACTTAATCATTTTACTGCTTGGCAGTAAATGCTATTTTTGCTGTGCAGGCTATTGCAGAAACACCTAATTGATTCACCACCATCAGTGTGTTATATCATACTCAGCAATAAACAGCTTGATTCCAATCCAAACCAGCTTTTGTAGCCAGTACACCAGAAAAACTTCTGCAAAACCATCTGTGACTGTCAGCTTTAATGGGTTAGAGGCATGCACTGTTAAAGTGAGCAAGAGTCATCATAAGTGAAGGCTGGGAATCTACATAGTTAAATGCCAAAGTGGATAAATTCTGTTAGCCTAGCAGGTGACTTTATACAGCTGGTTGCTCATCCTCTGTATCTTTGCAATGAACTTTTTTGGCAGGGCACTATATGAACGTAAATTAATATTGGTTCATTAATATTGAATGAAAATGATACTTGAATCCCTCTTTTGTATCCATTATTGAACTCTGTTATTAAGTCAAAAAATGCACATCTAAAACAATACTTTTGACCCCGAAATTCCTGATTTCTTTTTGATGTCCTTTGTGATATATTGTCAAATTTTATGATGAGTTTCTGGTCATACCAGTATGGCTCCAATTCAGAGACATAAATGTTACAATAGTCCCCTTCTGACACCCTGACAAACTCCAAGTCACTATCTTGCTTTACATAAGCATATTTGCTTTTCACGAGCTTAAAGGCCAAAATTTCAATGTTTACTACCTTCTTCCTTGTATATACCCATTGTATATATCATGTGTATGTACCTATTCAACCTGTGTATGTTTGTTTTCATTAACAAGTTGTTTAACTTTCCTATCTTATAAACAGAGGTATCTAAATCTGCAAATGTTGCTTCAGAGCACAATTTGCACAAGTGTTCTTACAGAATTAAGGACTTACCAGTACAAAGGTGTTGCACTAAATCTGTGATATTAAACTGGCCAACTTCCACTATGTTATCACTTCTGTTAGTATAAATTACCCACTGCTAGCAGAATATATAAAATGTATAGATGAATAAGAACTCCACCATATAAAGAAGTTGTTTGACTGTCAGCTTACTATTACACTTTTTTTTTTT
>VXAA01003394.1:175747-229100 GCA_013399115.1 Anseranas semipalmata | reverse complement strand
TTTTTTTTTTAAGAAGAACATATTTCTTATATTTCTGTCTTGGAGCAAAGTAGATTATAGTCAGACAGATAGGTACTTGGAAAAATAATTGATTTTATTTCTATGCTGTATTGATTATTCCCACGTATACCACCATTAGTCATACCCAGGAATTTCCTTGCTGGGAAATGGCAGGAGAGGCTGGTTTAGAACTGCTCTGCAGCTGTTCTAAATTACACTGGGATAAGACTGAATCCTTCCAGTTTTTAGCTGTTTGAAGGTTTAGCTTTTAGCATAAGACCATACCCAAAACCAGCCTCAATTCCCTGTTAAAATGGTTCACTGTTTTGTTGAGGTTGGAATTAGTAACTTATTTGGAAAAAGACTATAAAAAACAAATCCTTGAAATCAGAAAGAGGAAACAGAACAGTGTAAATAGAAGTAGACCAGCAGGAAACTTTAAAATGTACACAATATGAAATGGTATCAAAACAAAAGATCGACAGATGGCTTCAGCATGAAGACTAACACTGTTTCTTAGCTTGTATTTATTTCAGGCGCTCAGTATCAAGAGGTGCAACTTTCCATCTGGTAATAGAATTCTACACATAATTTAAGAGGAAAGGCATAGTATGTATTTAATGATACCTCCACTTTTTTTTTTTTCTGTATTTTCAGTATTTTTTTCTGACCAACTTTTTCTTCTACCAACTTCTTTCCAACTTAGTCCTTCTACCCCTCCCCAACTCCCATGTTGTGTAACTTTGCTTTCTAACACTTTTCCTATACCATTACAAAGACTGTATGTAGTTAATATTATTAGTTAATAATTAACACGTTCCAAGCATAGTGATCTCTTAGGACTTTTAAGCTCTCCTGTCATGTTGATACATCACCTGGGTTCATCTATTAACAGAACCAAGACATTTAATAGGAAATTTCAGGGAATTTTGGAAAGTGTCTGTTTTCTCATGGGCACTATACCAGCATCATGTTTACCCCTGCCTGAGAAAAATTGAAATGAAATGATCCCACATTCATTGCAGATACTTAGAAACCTTCCACTGAATTTGGCTAGACTTGTATCAGGCACATTAATCTGAGATGAGGCAGTATGTGCCTACCACAATGCTTCCTGACTTCATATTCCAATGCTGCCTTGTCAGTAAACACAGCAGGAAGAGAGAAGTGGCTCTCAGCCCTGCTATGTGCTCACTCAGTTCCTGTGTTTTTCTCCTTTATTAACCTCTAATTCATGACTGAATTTAGAATGGCTTAGCAATGTTATTTGCAAAACTCTATTGGCAAGTGCTTCAGCTCCGGTAGCTTTTATATTCGGTGTTGAAAACATCAATCTTTTGATATTTGCGATAGCAAAATGTGGTCCCTGGCACTAGCTAATATCCCATGGTTGCACAGCTCACTACTCTGATATTTTGATTGTTTCCTATATTTTTATTCTTTCCTGTGATTCAATGTGAAAGAGGTTAAATTACATTCTCCCGTACGCTATCAGGAGACATTATGTCCTTTGCCTTGCATACATGAGATTTGTATGAAGTATTTCTGCTGGCAATTACTCTGTACAGACAGATGCAGCAGAAGTAACTGAATCAGCTGGAGTAGTCTGATCTGCAATAAACCTTGCAGAACCCACAATAGTGTCACAGGATAATGGTTTCCTGTTGCTATGCAAATGCAAAATCAAAACAAATGTGAATGATGACATTTTATATAACAAACACAGAATTGAGCCTGTCTCTGATATTTTGTCAAAAAATATTTGTTTCTTAAGCAAATGAAATTAACAGTTTATAAGGTAATATCATGTTGTAGATGAGAACTGAAAAACATTTCAAACTTTTAACATGTCTAGTGAAATGTCAAGAGTTGTCTCTTGTCCTTTTTATAGCTAATCTGCCAAATAAGTTATTTCACCTTTGGTTTCAAGACCAGCAACACACTAGTAACTACAGCATCCTTACAGCTGGCCTGTTACCTCTTTTTTAATCTTTTGACTTTGCACTTTCTTGTGCAATTATTCCTCATCATGCAACAGTTTTCTAGTTAACGTTTGGTGTTTAGCATGTTCGCTATCTTACCTATCAAATACTTTTGGGTCGTATTATGACCTTTCTTTTTTATAAAATGCCCATTTATTAGAGCCAGAACATGTGCTATAGTTTTCTTACTTTGGAAACTGAAGAGGGAAATTTAAAAAAAAAAAAAAAAAAGAAAAAGAAAAGAAAAAAAGAACTAAAAAATAGAATGACTCAGGAAACCAGTTGCAGATTCCTAATCCTGTCTTTTCCCAGCTGAAGCACTGACAGGAGGAGTCAACTTTCTGGTTCACTTTGGCCTTACTGACTTTGATTCTCCAGAAGAGAGACAGGCATCAACAATCTGAAGGTTAGCAGCCTCACCACAGCAATCGACTTATCTAAACTTCACTGTGCTTTCACTGATTTTCACTATACTTTGTGCATAACAGCTGGAGGATATTTTTGCCTTATCTCAAGCCTCCTCATGCCAATTTCAGCTGTTGAAGAGGTCCTCCATCTTCAGGCTGCCTCATGTTCCTTGAAGATATGTTTATTAAACCAATGCCTGATGTAGACAGAGAAAGGAGAGGTGGACAAGTAAACAGGGGTTTGGAGAAAAAGCATACAATACCCATGGATTTTAGGCAACATGAATGGAAGAAGCCCAAATATAAATTAAGAGAGCTGCACATTTACATCACATCTTTCTCTCTGCTTAAGAAAAGATGCACCATTTAATCTGAAGCAATTCCATCTGGTCCCCAATTACAAAACCATCAAAGAAAAGATTAAGACAGACACCCCTTTCTAATCATTAATCATCTTATTTTTTTCTTCTGCTTAATACCACAATCTTTTGAAGATTAAGGCCCAAACAGTAAAGATTTCAGGACACTGAGCAAGTTAGGACTAAATAGGCAACCACACTTGCAGTCTGAAAGAGCTATCACAGCCCATACTTTGCCAAGATACTCTTTGGTAGATGAAAAGGAATCCAGCATGCCTCTTGGCTGCAGCTGGCTCAGGAATATCACAAGAGGGGTCTAGACTCGGCTGCACAGTCATTTAGGGCTTAAAAGGTCAAAACACCCAAATGTCTACTGGTAGGCAATGGAGATCATATGGCAAAAGTGCAGTAAATTTCATAAAGACATAACACTTTCTTAGAAGAGCAGCCAGGTTTGAGGCAGCCAGATTTTACACTATCTTTAGTTTCCAGATGGATTTAAATCATGCAGAGGTTGTTAGAGTAACCTAACCTTGGAGAGGCAAAGTCTACAGATGATGGGTACAGTCACAAAGATGCATAAATTTTTAGAGAATGTGGGTGATATAAAAATAATTAGAAAAAAACTCACTATATAATTGCAACTCAGGTATCAAACCAAATCTCCCCATTTAAACTATAACAGAAAAGAGCAAAACCACATCTGTTCCTTGAATTGTGAATAATTTCCTTACTATATACATTGGTTAATTTCCCTTCCAGCCATCTTTTCATCTTTCTCATGCAGACTAAGGCTCAGCCAACAAGTTTTTATGTATGCACTGACCTGTCCCAATCATTAGATTTTTATTTTTTGAATGCTGAAGAAGAGGAAGAGAAGAAGAAAAAGTAGGTTAGCTACTTTTCACAAAAGCAGGCAATGAAGAATTCAGAAAAGCCTACAGCTCTTTGTGTTCCCAAATTCTACAATCTCCACATAATCCTCTGATATGAAGTGCAATTTTACAATTCTTCTGTTTCCTCTGTGATTTCAGTAATAATACACATTACTAAAGACATATTCAATTGGTGTCACCGATGCCTTTACACAGAATACAGGGAGGGTTAAAGTAAAACATAGATACACAGTTGTCAAAGTAAAGATTGGGGTAAATGGAGAGAAGATATGACATTGTTTGAGCAGTCTCAGTAGTATATGCCCACACATATATGACAGATGTTCCTGATTTCTTCAAGTTTCTGTCTCTGTAGCAATATTCAAATTTTTCTTTGGCTACCACTGCTCTAGCCATATTTTTCCATTTCACTAAAATCATGGGCTTAAAGCTCATTTGGTGAGAACAAGAATTGCTGGAACCCATAACTATCTTAGGTAAATATAATTTCCTGGAGAGGTGCAGCTGTTGAATTCAAGCACTGCTCTGTTTCTCAGGGTTTCATCAGTCTCCACCAGAAATAAGCACACACTTTTAGGGTTCTTCATATCCTTTAAAGTTTTTTTTTTTTTTTTAATTTATTTTTCACAAAAGTTGGATGAATGATAGTTTCTAAGTTCATAGGAAATTTTTTCTGTACCCAAACACATGCTGAAGGGTTATCAAGTTCTGTCAGCAGGATGACATTATATTTGGATGAGTCACTATGCTGTGTGGTCTGAGTGGCACGACCTAAAAGGAAAAAAAGCAGAGGATTTACTTAAAATAAAAGGAAGGAATTGATACAGAAAGATGTAACTTAACTGTGGTCGCTCTCTTGAAAGACTCAACATGGATATCAAATAACAAAAAACAAAACAGCTGCAAACAAAATGAGCTTTAGAAAGGCCATTTACTCTAAGTTATCATCATTATTTTATATGAACAATCTAACCACATGGATGTTAAAATGCAAGCTCTTTTTTTTTTTTTTACTGCTCTTTAAAGAACTTACTTGAACTATTTCATAAATATTAATTTTGGAGTACAATCTTGTTAAGACAAGATTTTGTATTACATCAATCTGTAAATCTGCCAACATTTAACCTGTTTTTCTTATTCATTAATTAGAAGATTAATGAAGAGCTTCTTTTTATAGCAAATAAGTCACAGAAAAAGTGTTGGAAAGATCTTGATAGTGATCTAATCCTTTCCTGACCTGTGACAAGAACAACTGTACTTGTCATTCTTGATTCATGTGTTCAGCTTGTTCTTGAAGATTTCTGAAGTCAGAGGCAAAGACATGGACTACGAATAGTCCAGGAGTTTACTCACCATCCTTCCTTCAGAAAGCGTTTCAAATATGTAGCCTGATTTTTCTTATTTTAATTTAAGCCAAAAGTTTCTGCCCTCTATGTGTAATAGGGATTGGGTTATTCTTCTCTTTTTCTCATATTCCTACCCAAGCCTACTTCAGTATTGTGTTAATACTTATATTACTGGACAATTATTATCATTGTTCTATTGCAGAGTCTTTCACTTTGTTCACATCTTTTTTGAAGACTACTGTCAGAAACTGGATGCAATACTCCAGCTAAACAAAGGAAAGATTGCCTCAAATTTATTGGTAGTTATCCTTGTTTCTGTCCCACGAACTCATCTTTTAATTTTTGTAAATCAAGACAGATTTAACTTACAACCCCCCATAATATCTAGATCTTCTGTATGACTAGTAGCCAACCATTTGTTTCTCACCCTACATTGTTACCACTGGTTATTTCTGTCTAACCATGGTATCCTCTATTTATTCTTATTGAAGTAAATCCTATTTTTTTCAGGTCATTCCTCCAGTTTACCAAGATCATTTTTAATTCTAACCTTGCCCACTAATTTATTGCCATACTTCCTGCATCATCTGCAAAATAATATGCATTTTGATTTGAGACCATCATCCAGACTGGCAAATAAAATTACAGCTGTCAAACTCAGGACAGGTCTTGAGTTCCTTGCAAACTGCAAAAGCCCACTGCTTTGAGAATAGGGAAAAAAACTCTCTGATCAGCATTGTTTTATTGTAGCCTAGAAGGTAACAACATGGTAACTCTAAAAGAAACTACAGAAACTCAGTTTAGCTTAGTTTAATTCTAAAGTAATTTTCAACAGCATATCCTAAGACATTCCTGTAAAGATATCTGATAATTAGTTTGAGGAATGGAAAATGGGTTTCTTCCTGCCATGTGATTTTGCAAACTTCACTCTCAAATTTGGAAGGCTGAGCTGCTGAGGAGTTCCTTAGCAAACAGCAATAACAGGAATGTCTGGTTGTTCACATACAAAATCCTCTCCTTAGGAAAGTCACCTGGAAACTGGGTTTGCTCATCAGAAGCCAAAAGGCTTTGGTAAGTGTCCCCCCACCATTTCAAGCAGCCTCCATGAGTCTCATTTAATCACTAGCACATTCCTTGGTGCAGACATATTAGCGATGCTAGCTCATGAGTTCTGTATAAGGCATCTAGAGCCAGGACCTCATCAGTTCTTCACACATATCTGTGCCTGAGCTTGCTTCATCCTGAAAGCACCATATTTTGCCTCTCTTATGAATATCCCTTTCTCTGTTCTACCAGCATGGCAGTCCCTCGTGTGCTTTCTGGAGTGCCACAGCCTGCCCAAGCCCAGGCTTCAGATCTGCCCTCTGCATGGAGCTGCTTGAGCAGAGACAGTCACTTCCCACTACATAAACCAGACCTGGAGGGTAATATGGCATCTGTCAAACGGTAGCCACTCCTGCTCTGTCCAGGAGTCTCCATCCAGGCTATTCTCCTCCTGAGCCACTTCTTACTGCTGGGAGATGTAACATTCCCTCGGAGACCTTGTGGGGTGTCATAGGCTACATTAATTAAATTAGAGAGTATTAGAGAATACATTAGCTTTAAATATCACCTCTGCAACAGCATTAAACATTCATCTCTGGTGATGTCCTCTGTCTCTCATTGTCACCTCTTCCTTCTACATTTTCTTTACCTCATTAAATATTTTGCTTCACACTTCCTGCTTTTATCCACCTATTTCAGGCTGACGATTTCTCCTTTGCTTAGTCTGTTATTTCACATAAATTTAAACTTATTTAAATTTAAATTATTTAAAACTATCTTTCTATTTTGGAGTGCCTCTTCTCTGAATACATCCTGCTCCTGTCTTCTCTCACCTTTTCTTCTATTAAGGAAGATTTTGGTAAACTCCAGAAAACCAGTATTTTTCATTATTCTGAAGCAGTCTATCAGCTCCATCTTATTCTGGAAAGAAATGCTCACTTCCTTTCTATTCTGTTACTTTCACCCTTGCTCTTATTTGGAGGGGATATGGGGAAGTTAAAAATAGGGAACATGCAAGGAGAGCTGCACAGTAATTGTGGAAAGACCATTGAAAAGTTAAAAGACAGTATGCCTAGCAATTCCCCAGCAGGACATGGGAAATACCTTATGCTATGGATGAAACTGATAAATTTTTGCATAAAGTTAAGAAAGTTAATAATTGCTATCCATAAATATATTTAAACATTAGGTTTTTAACATAGAGCACTTAATTTTCTTGTACATACGGAGCGAGAAGAAAAATAATTTGGAAGAACTTCCATACCTGAAATATTCATAAGGAATAGCTTTTCAAGAGAATCAGCCATGATGCTTAGAAACAAAAGTCTCAACATCTTATGTAACTCTGCTTGTGTGCCTAAGTCTGTGTGCATACTTCATAGAATCATAGAATCATAGAATATCTGAGTTGGAAGGGACCCAAAAGGATCACTGAGTCCAACTCCTGGCTCCACACAGGACCACCCAAAAATCAGACCATGTGTCTGAGAGTGTTGTCCAAACACTTCTTGAACTCCGGCAGGCTCAGTGCCATGACTGCTGCCCTGGGGAGCCTGTTCCAGTGCCCGACCACCCTCTCGGTGAAGAACCTTGTCCTAACACCCAGCCTGACCCTCCCCTGTCGCAGCTTGACTCCATTCCCTCGGGTCCTGTCGCTGTCACCAGAGAGCAGAGATCAGCGCCTGCCCCTCCGCTCCTCCTTGAAAGGAAGCTGTACTTCAGTCAATTGAGCAAATTGACTTGCACAGCATTTCTTTTCCTCCACAAGAAGTGCCTAAGGAACACAGAACAGGTTAACAAACAAAAGCCCCTTTGCTATGGAGGAAGTGGGCTGTCTGATCTGCATTACCCTACAGTATGGAAAAGAAGCTTAAAGCTCTTTGGAAATGTGTAAATCGTTATACCAAACAGTGCAGGCTGTTCTGGAACTCAAATGCTCCTTAAGTAAACACAGTGGGATCCCAGAAACCAAAATCATTTTTAACTTTTTGTAACAAAGACTGCCTATTAAAATACGGTATTTATGACCATAATATCTATTTGACTGGTCCTGAGATAAACTCTGCATCCCAGCAGAGCCTGCAGGATATGAGGCTTGCAGGGTAATTAGTAGCTAGTATTGTAGCTGCTGGACCCAGCATTTGGAAGCATTGAAAAAAATGTTTGTTTGTTTGTTTTTTAATGGATTTGTTGTCATTGTATATACAGGTCCCATTTGATGCTACTGTAAACAATATCCTAGCTTTACATTGAAAGGATATTTTCTTTTTCTTTATTTTTGAATATTCAGTAAAACTGCAGTACAATGTTGCAAAGCAGAAAATAATATTTTGCACTTTTACTAACATTCATGTTTTCTTGTTTCCCATCAGTTTGTGAACAAGAATGTCACACAACGAATAAAATTAAAACAAACAGTTATTCCTCTGAAATTATTTCAAATAGTGGTGTTAGGTAAGCAGAAGGCAGCACTGGCACACTTTTTCACGGCAAGATTAAAGAAGCCTTCTTACAGACACTGTAAAAAAAAACAGCTTTTAACCCTTTCATGCCCACACCTGCTTGGTCTGGTAGAATAAAGTGGTGAACAGTTGCCAAAGATGCTCCAAAGAAATCTTTCTCTTAAATCTGCCATTTATGCCTTAGTTCTGGGGACATTCATACATATATATATGTTACTACTATTAGAATCATGTGTTCACAAAGCATTTAGTGCCCTTTATTCTGTCATTTAACTTCAATGAACATGCACATGCATTATATTTTTTGTCAGCATCATTAAGGTCACGAGAATTGTATAAATATGATATCAACATCTCTGATGTCAGCACAGCTTAAACCTCACAAGTATCTTATCAAACTATAACCCTTATAATTCAATACTATTTTAGACCAACAAGTTAACATATTAAAAAGCTTCTTTCTTTTTTTTATTTAGAGTACCAAAATTCTTCTTTGTCAAAACTGAGCTCTACAACTTCCTACTAGGAAGTTTTCTAGGATCCTTTATGCTCCTTTGCCAACTACAAATATCTCAGCCAGATTTCTTAATTAATTTCTACATTTATTATCATTATTGCTTAAAATACAGTGTTATGTGTTAATGTGGTCAACACAAGAGAACAGTTTTAAACCTGACAACAATCTCACTGAAATCAATAGAAATACATACAGGTTACTGTCGACCTGTTATAGAGATGTTTTGTTGTGCTGGTCCCTCACCACTAAATATCACAGAACCATAGGAAAAGAGACAGGAAGTAAGTTAAGGCTTAAGTCTGAAAATTTAACTATGAATTCTTACTCAGTTAAATGTCATTGCCCACACTGCTTCTTATAACACTACTGGTCCTGAGAACCTGCAGTGAAATACATTGGAGAAATGTATTTTAGGGGAATGTAGCGAAACAACATCATATTCTCAACCAAGATTTGTACTGCATGTTTTTATTTTTTTGTGTGTGCGTTTTTACACATACTTTTCATGCATCTCTGTACAACATAATTGTCATTAGTATATGCACTGCAGTGGCATGCAGAGATAGCCAAAAAGCTTGGCAAAATATGATACATCTACAGAGCACAGACCAGTGCAAAATATTAGATTGGGTTGTGGCAGCCATATTGCCATTAGTTAATTATGATAGGATGTCATGTTGATGTGACTGGGCTGCTTCCAATTTCAGAAGTAGTTCAGAGACCTCTACATCTGTGTCTGCATCTGCAATCTGCAAGGCCATAGAGCTTGTTGTTGATATAGCTTTGATTTGCTGGAAAAAAACTAGGGAAACTTCTGGTCATTCATCTTCAAAATTAATTTTCAAGGCCCTTCATTTTGTCTTTGTGTCTGGAGTCCGTGAAGAAAGTAAGATGGCGTAAGATGAAGGAAAGTACTCATTGCATATTGTAACTCCTTTGAGAGGCAAGATTCACTCAAAATTTCTTCTTGGTTTTGTAATCCACAAAATTTTACTCTTAGCCAGAAAAAAATTGAGATGATATGAAAGGAGGAAATAAAACAGGCTATCCAGATGGGTTCAGAACACATTTTGCAACCTTGAGAAAATAGTCAGCAAACAGACATGTTCAAAGATCTTCTCTCTCTCTCTCATTTATCTAGCAATACCGATAAATTCAGAAATAAAAAGACATCATTTTTATTTACCACAGGCAATAAATGAGCTCACTTCCTAGACCACTATCGGCTTTGTAAACCTGTAGAGCTGTTCTCACAACCAGATAAAAAATTTCTCAAACCTGTACTAATGAAAACAATTCCTACCTAGAAATTAAACCTGTCAACTAAGCATATTTTTATCTTTTTTCTTTTTCCTTTCAGAAACGCTGATTAATTTTCATTTTTGAAGGCTGTTGGCCTTATGAGCACTTCACTGATGAATGTGCTTTAAGGTTGTAGTCTTACCTAGGAGAAGCAGTGATGGTTGAAAGAAGATTTTTTTTTTTCATGTTCTATTTAGCCACATATGAAACACACAAAACCCACAAAAATTGAAAAAAAAAAGTCCTCTACAAGTCCTTAAGAAACCTTTGATATCAAAATATCTATATAAAAAAAAAAAGTAAATGAAATATTCAAAAATCTGTCATCATGATAATTTGTAGTCATAATCATTAATTATAAATTAAAATAACATCTTGCCAGTAAAGCTCCAGTTATTAGATGGCTAAGTGAATACTTTGCCAAAGAGATTTAAAAAGCTCCAACAATCTCTTTTTCAAATATTTGTGCTTATTCTTTATTATTCATGGAGACCTTCAGGCTAGGCATCTCTTTTCCAACATACACAAGTGTATGAAGATTTTTATTATTCTTTTCTTAAGTTCTCAAAATTATACAGGCAAACCTCCTTGGATCCTGCCATTATCTGGAGGAAGCAACACATTAGACATAATGTTTTCAAAATGATATATATATAATTTTTTCTTTAAGGAAGGGCAATGATACTTCTTACTTCTGCAATACTTCTTGCATTCACTCCTTTCTTACATTCCCTGACACCTAACGGGTATAGTAAATGAGTAGTCTTTCCTGGGAGGAAGCTTGTACACGCTTTCTGGCAAGAAAACTTGAAGACCTCCTCTGCCCAGCTGGCACAAGAAGTGGAGTTCAGTGAGGCATATAGTTGCATGCTGCCTTACATATTCATTGTGAATGCTCTCTCTGTCTCTCTTACCTATACATATCTTTGAGAGATGCTATGGAATATAACAGCAGTTGCCAAGGAAGTTTAAAGCGTTCTGCAGCAGAAGTTGTGTATGTGAATCTCTCTCTCTTTTCTCTACAAGCTTAGCTGTGGATTAAGCTGTAAAGGGCTCCATTCTATGAAGCTGCACTGGAAAGCTGTGGGACTTGCTGATGTATGGCCTCATTTGACCAGCCTGGCTCTGCCTCTGGAGAGCAGAAAGTATGAGAGCAAAAACCAAGGAGCTGCGGACTTCCCCTCTTACAGAAAGGACATTTTTCAGGTAAGATAAATTTTCCTATATTGCCCTATAAATCATAAGAAACAAAACTCAGTGGTTTTATTCCTGGAAATATTTGTAAATCAGTTATTTTAACTATTCAACCAGCTCTGCTGACTACTCAGTTTCCTGATACAGCCATACCCTTAGGAAATTACAGGATACTGACCCAGTTTACACAGATGAAGTTAATTAATTCAAATACAATTCAAACAGGATAGTTGTACATGTCTGCCAAATAAATCTTAACCAACTACCTTTCCAGCCCCTCCTTCACTAACCCTTACTCCCCACCCCACTGCACTTCAGCCTGTAAAACAAGCTTTCCTGTCCATTATTTATTTTGTGTGGCTCACCAAGCCTACATTTGGTATCCCACCACAAACAGAAATCCATTCAAACATTAACAATAGATCATACCAGCTCTCAGTCTGCAGCAAGGGCAAGACAAAGTAGAGAGGCTGGGGGTTACAATGCCCCCCAGGGCTTAAAAAATAAAGAAAGAGAGGAAAAGAAAAAGAAAGTCAATACTCCTCTTCGACTGAAATGAACTGAAGCTGCCTGGGACCAGGCTTTAAAAAAGACTGCTTTGGCTTTCCCACTCTCCTAGGGCCCCCAAGACCTCCTGACTGTGCATGTTAACCCACTGCAGCTCTCAATTTCAATGCAGATTTTTGTGCTGAGGCAGAACAATGGCTGTAGGACCTGCAAATGGCCTCCTTTCCTTGGTACTTCTCCTTTCCAAGTCTTTCTCCTTTCACTTTCTCTTCTCTCACCTGGGTGGCTCAAGATCCATTCAGAAAATCATGGCTGTAATATTGATTTACAGAGTGCACACCTAAGTTTTTTGTTTAAAGCCAGATTCAGATGCCTTCTCTAGTTCATTGCAAATGAGGTACACTCAAAGGATTATAGACTATCTTGGCTGAAAACAATAGTATTTTGAGGCTGATTTTTACTGAAAATTTTAAGTAGCTGTCCTGATGTATAATTCTAGTGCAGATGCTCAGTATTTATATCTACACGACTGAGGTAAACCTCAGAGAGGAGGAATTAGGCTAGCTTTAAATACTTCTGCAGGATGACAACTGTTTGTTGACTGTCCAGAGTTGAGTTTTACATTGAAAGAAATAAGACCAGTCAGCTGTCTTGAAATAAAAACACATATTTCTTTTTTGTCACCAGGGAGATCACAATTCTAGTTTTGGGATTTGCAGAATTAAAAAAAAACAACAACAACAACAACAACAACAAAAATAGTTTTGATAAATCTTACAGCAGCCCATGTAGCAACCAAAAGAAGAATAAGAATGCATTGTACCTAGGCTTTTATATGCTAAAAGATAACATTATTTTACAAAGTAGGAAGCTGTTAATATATTCACTTTAAGGTCTAGATTTTAGGAGTCTGCCTGAATAAGAAGGTGAGGCTAATCAGGCTGATTACCGTGAACTGAAAATAATTTTCTGTTTGTCTGAGAATAAGTGAATACAAAAAATAACTTACATAGATTTCACAGGAAATGTTGATGACTAAGAAGCTTGTTTTGAAGAGATTATTTTATATTTGTAAATAAACATTTTTATTCACAACTGAACTTGTTTATTTACAAGCTTAATAAACTGTGGTAGCTTAAATGACACTTGAGTATATGATGAGATTCCCTCATAAGGATGTTATTTATCCTTTGAAGATTTGTAGTTTAGCTTCTAACAGATTATAAAACAGAAATCTGTGTACACCCTGTAAGAAGGTTATAGGACTTCCAATGAATATTTAATTTCAGTTGTTGCTTTTTGGAGTCTCTGTGTGACCTCATAAAAATATGCAGATTTACATTTCTAAATGAGATTTAAATTATAATCTTACTTTTAGTGTAACATACCAGTGACTGCTGTTATTTAAAAGTTCCTCAGCAGAAAAATTTTGCTTGTTATTACAGACGATCAGATTTATTGACCCAGGCATCACATTCTTGTACTCCCAAAGCTGACATCCATGGAAAGTATTAAAACTTTGTGATATCTGTCAATGATTTACAATGCATTCCATATCTGAAATGGTTTGTCTTCTTTAAGATCCTTTCTTTTAAATGGTAGCTCTGCATCTTTACTAAACATTGTCATTAATATTCATCTGCATGGGCATCAGCTCAAAGTAACTGGAAGTAAAATATGATGATAGGAAATAATGGAATTCCCTTGAAGCCTCTATGTTTCACAGTCTGTTGGTGCCTTATTATTTATTTTGCTAATGGTGAAGAAATAACAATATATGACATTTTTAGTGATGGAAAAAAATACCCCCTTCCTCTAGACTCAGACCAGCTCACCTGGAAATCGCCAGGTGATACACCTGCTGTGTGTGGGAATCTCTAGTTCCTCAGTCTTCTTGTTAAGGTCACGGTCCAACAGTTATCACATGGATGGAGCATTACAGCTCCCTGACTGCTGAAATGTCTCTGATATGTTCTTGGCAGCTGCTGTGTAACACAGAATAGTTCTTCACTACCTCAGCTTGCACCAGTTTCACCTACAATTTCTTCTCTATTCTTTACTGGGTACAGAGAAACTTTGTTAAATTGACACAATCAATCTGCTATGGAGGAAGCAAACCATTACATCCATCAGGGGCTTCTTTACTGATCTCCAGTCCTCCGGCCAATATATAGGGAAATATACAGGTATTTTTAAAAACAATTACACACAGGTGGTCTCACTTCCAACTAGGGCAGTAGAGGGGCTAAGGAGTATAAGAGAAAGGGTATGTGCTGAGCTGTAAGTGGACAATGTCAAGTGGTTGAAACATTCAGAGACACAAATACAGAATATGGAGCTGCTGCCTCCCTAGGTTTCTGGCTGGGCAATATCCCCACTGCCAGCAACAGAACTGCTCTGTGAAGGATAAGCTGGTGAATCCTCATTTACTTGCTGTGGCTGTAACTTCTCGGTCGAGAAAGCTCCCTGCAGCCAAGGGTCTCACTAAGAGAAAGTGACCTTGCAGTTAGCTGGGAAAATTCAGCTGCCAGCTACAAGGCTCCTGTTGCCAACACGTTGAACCATAAAGTCAGAGTGTTGTTATATAACTGAACAGGCAGTGTTAAGAGTGAGAACAGGAATGCTTATGGAGAACAGATTGGCCAAAAGCAGATTTTATTGGTGCATTTCAGGAAGCAAGATGCCTGTGTATCCATTATCAGAGAGCAGACAGAATTTAGGATGAGATAAATGTGTCTGTATCCTTCAGTGACTTCAGAGCCCTTTCTCTTAGGCAATATTACTCTTGCTAAGGGTAAGCAGTTCTCTGATTTAAGAAGGCAGGCCAGTCACCCATATTAGCAACTATTCTCAAAATCTCAAGAGGAAGACCACATTCTGCTACATCAGCTGAGATTTCATGTTTGTGAGTCAAGGTACGGTAGTCTAGAAATTCCATATAAGAATTTGAAAAGGGGGCTGAGGGCAAGATTCAAGTCTGAAGGAAGTGCACTAAAAGAGAGGACAGAGAGACAGGGCTGTCTGAGATGTTTCAATGTACCAGTCTGGAGGATATGTGAATTAGCAGCAGGGGTGAATATTCAGTACCTGACATTAATAATAATAAAATATAATCATAAAATGTCAAGGAACAGAGAGAAATGTGTTCCATTTTGTCCTGCATAAAAAAAAAAAGGACAAGAAAGAGACAGGCTGTCTGCGTTATGAACTGTACCTTCATAAAATAAAGTCAGGATAATTGGACTGAGAAAGTAAACTAGACTTTACACCTTAAGATTCTGCTGCTATTTGGACTTCCAAGGAAAAATGGAATTCAGAATTACACGGGAACTTTGCAAGAGGGACAGCCCATCAGCAAAAGCTGAGGATAGACTGGCAGATAAAACAGAGACTTGTCCTGAATAAAAAAACATGGACTGCAGAGACTGTGACAGCCTTGGGCCCTGAAGCAACTTTGCCCTGTCAGTTAAGCTGGAAATGTTGGTTTTACAAGCGTAGCTACTGTGCTCTTGGCACTTTCAAACTTTATGATTTTGGCGTACCTAAAATGTGCTTGCTGGGAGCTGTTATGGTTAGATCCTGCATGGTCTAAGCTGCTACTGAAATGACTTTACCAGTTTTCCTTGGTTTATGACAAAGCAACTACAAAACTTCAGTTTGACAATACAACCCCCCCGAGCAACTTTATTATGTTACACTGACATTCCTGCCTGTTTTGGTTGGTTTTGATGTTCATGATAAAGGTAATAGCTTTCAGAAGGTTTTAGTTTTACATTTATTATTTTTAACAATTGGGGTCCTAGGCAAACTAAAACATAATTTTTTAAATAAAATAACTTGTTTTTTAAAGTGAAAACACTCTATAGACTGGTGAAAGCTTATATATCCATTTACTCTCCATGCCATAAAAACAGCTAAATTGGTGATTGACACAGAAAACTGCTCAAGTTTGTCAAGTTAATAAAAAAATAGTAGTGGAAGCCAAAGCAGTGCATATTCTTATGCAGGAAGTGACCTTAGGACTTCATAATTTCACCTAATGCTGCATGTATTTCACATGACATTAAAATCTGAGATAAAAGGGTTGACATACACATTTATATATATGCATTTCTACCCTTAAATTATCCTATATTTTTATTACAAGGGGCTGAAAGTTCCAGCTGTCAATGCTACCTCCCTCTGCTTCAAATACCATGCAAAACCTGGCCATTAGTCTTACCCAAGGTCAGTGATATCAGACAGGAAGCTGCTCTGCGATCATTCCTGTCTCATAGTGCCCTTGTACCCTGCCATCTGTCTGGGTCCATCTGCTGTCTCTAACTTGTGAACTTGTTAGAATCGGGATCTGGCTTCTATTCTGTGGTTGTATGTTTCTGTTCCTCCGTCTTGACTGGGACCACTAAGCACAAAGGTAATATTAACGACAATAATAAAAAGTGAAATGCTGCTGCTATGTGTCTGCAAGTGTCCATGGATCCTTGTTTTTTTTCCTGGGGGGAGTGCATATACTTCAGCAAGTAAAGTCAACGAATCTTTTTTCACAGAAGAGTTGTTATTCTTTTGATGCACCTGGAAAGTGACCTGCAATTCCCACTTATGTGGGGAAACCACTTAGCTAATTTCCCAGCCAAGTGGGGTGGTGGAGTGCTTTGTTCTGCATTGAAAACACCGACTTATTGATTTCCAGCATGTGCTCTGTAACAAACCTGTTCTCTCTGTGGGCACAGAAGCAGTGTGGGTGCGATGGTAACACCTTGCATTCTGGTGGGCAAGAACACCACCCTGAAGTCCCCGGGGCCCAGTCAGAGAGCAGCGAGGTGGAGAAGAAAGGAGGTGACCTCTAGGTTGGGCTGGGCTGGGTGGTGGGATAGTAGAGGGCATAGATGCCCTAAAGATGACAGGGGCAGATTCTTCGCACCTGTAAATTGATTTCACCCAAATAAAGTCAACAAAATGATGCCATTAGATGTCCATGGGGATTTCTCTTTTCAGCTGCCACAAATAAAGGATAATGCTGAACAATGAAAGTATTGTGCTGCATATATCTAGGGAAGATTCTTCTTCCCCTTCAAGATCTATGCAGTGTCAGAAACATTGCACTGTCTTTCAATTACACTCTGAATTCCTTTACACTTCAGTATAAATATATTCATATTATATACTTTTACTATAGTTACATAAACATAATGTCTTTATAATTACAAATGAAAGTTTCCTTATACATGCATTGCTAATTAGGTCACCTTTATTCCATGTTTGCCTTTGCTTTTCAACATTGATCAAGAAGTGATCGGTCACTAGAAAAAAGAAGCAGACTGCATTGCTCATTAACAAGCCTTTTTTTTCCTTCTCACCCCATATTTTTCCTCAGTAATGGTACTTTCAAATTCATGAAGCCATATATGATTCTTGGCAGGACTATGCCTGTTTCCTATGGAGACTTGTAGCCCAAATGTGGTTGGGACGAGACTACCAACCGTGTACACCATGTTAGGAAGAAATCAAGGGCCAACTTTCTTTCTCTCCTCTCAGTTACAAGTATATTTTGCCAAGAGGTACACCAAAAGGAGCATCAATCCCTCTCCAATCTGTGCAGTAGGTGAGGAAATAGCAAACGCATTTCCTTGCTTCACAGGATATCATGCCAATCCTTTTAGGGAAAAAAAAATGTGTCTTTTACAGTCTCATACAGTCTATGTCTCAGATCTAACTGTAATGGTTTGAGTTTTTGACTGTGGATATTTTGGATATTTTCAATACAGTGAGAGGTTCACAGAGCAAAATGTTTTGACTGAAGTTAGTAAACACTTCCAAGTAATGCTGGGGTGAAAGAAGCTTTCAGATACCAATACCAAGGAGAAAAGACTGAGAGTATCTTACTTCATTTTCTAATGCAGATGATATGTCAATCTAGGTACACTTCCCAAACTGTAAAGCCAGTCTGTACCTCTGGCAAATATGGACAGATGAATAGAAGTAAAATATACTGTCAATATAGCAAATCTCAGATTTTCACACCACAAAATCTTACATCACAAAATGCAGACTTACAGGAGAACAAAAACACAGAACAATTCTTTCAAAAGTTTTATTTTTTGCTGTAAAGAACAGGTCAGTTTTCTCGCACCAGTTTTAGTGTTCTCAAACATATTGGCAAGTACCACCTCAAGCTAAAGGAAAAGGAAAAGGCTACGTAACAAAAAAATGGCAGCCCACCTATGAACTCATTGTTGCTGGACTGCTAGATTGAGAAAGAAATCTCCACAGCAAGAGCTGTCTCATTAAATCCAACTGGCAACAGGAAAGACAAATGAATCCCTTTTCCTCCACATAAACCCATCTTTGTTTAAAATGTTGATGGTTAACTGAAACCTATGCACTCCCTGTTGCAGCTCCAGGCTTGTCTGCTCCCTAGGAAGTCCCTAGATTGTCTCCAGCTCCTGAAGCCAAGTGGTTTACCTGCTGCAGGATGGACAGTTGGGAGCCCTGAAGCTGTCTGAGCACAGGAGAGGGATTTCAGGTGGCGTAAGCTGTGTGAGCCAGAGACTGGACAGAGAATGCCATTGGTAACTAGCCTTGCATGGGGCTCCCTCAGCCCTGAGATAATGGGTATGACTGGGTCACCCCAGCAACTCAGGAGCTGGAGATGTAGAAGCCTCCCACTGAGATGGGTTGTGCAAGGTGGACAATGCTGGTATTCAGAGAAATGAGAAGAAAAGGTGCCTGTAGAAATAAAAAGGGCTAAATGACTGGGGGTGGCACATTTCCTAGAGTCCTCTGCTAGTTTACCTGCTAAAAAAAAAAGGATTTGTTCAAACCAATTCCTGAATAATTTTAATTAATAAATTTTGAACCTTTACCAGCAGGGAAAATTAAATTGCATTAGTGGATTATCCTTCAGGCTGGGGAATTCCCCCTCATTTCAAGCCCAGTTTATGGGACCTTGGAAAATAATGCAGACTTACAGGCTTTATTTCTTTCTTTCTTTCTTTTTTTTTTTTTTTCCAACGCTTATGGGAATCTTTATTATACTTTACTTTAGGGAAGTGTGGAGGAATGATGGGGCACTATTCATTCTTACCATACCCATCTTTAGGTGTGGTATGGTACATATCAGTATAGAAAATGCTGTTTGTATATGGCAGTTTTGGATGCTTGTAACTTGAATATATCTTGCTGGGAAAGTAGATCTTGATTGTTTGAGATCCGTGTGTATTCAGAAGACTCACCAAGGTTTTTTTTGTCTCTTGGGGGAAATGAGAAAAGGTCCTTCATCATACTACTTGCAAACTGAGAGGGAGCTTCTTGTCCAAAAAGCGGAGCTTAGAAAAGCTTCCAGGTACTCCTGCTTTCTAAATTTATCAAACAGACAGAGAAGGTAATGAAAGAAAGGTTTCATACTAGTGAGTACTTATGGATGTAAAGCGGTTTTAAAAAGCAGATATTAATTTTATTTTAACTTAAACTGGATTTAGAGTTTAGGGAAAATTCCTTGTACTTATTTCACTGTTACCAAAAAAATGTCAAAAAAGCATACATGTATTCTAAAAAAGGTCTACTGTAAAATGTCTCAAGGGCTAGCCTCATGTTAAGGCTTTTCACTTCTATTCAGCATTTATTAAAGATAAAATACTTAAAATTTGTATCTCAGTTTACAATTTTAATGAGAATAATTCTATTCTCTGTGCTAGATATGGTGTCAAATATGGAAGAAAAAAAAATGTTGGAGAATTTTACAGCCACTGGATGTCATTGTTGTTCTTTTAAAGTACAAAAAAAGAATTGTAGAAATTAGTGCAAAGACTGAGACTGGAGAATAAATACTTTCTGGCTGTTTCCACATTTATTTTCATTTTAAGCAGTATTGAAAATATATTTACATAAAATTTTAGACTGTGTTAATACTACTTCATTCCATAAAGCCAAAGCTTCATGGACATTCCGTAACTGTAACCTAACTACTGTTCTCTTTGGTAGTTCATCTGTCACTGCAAATTTCACTGTAGCTAATTAACAGAAAGTGATAACCTGGTCATATAGTGAATGAGTATAAACAGCTCATTTTATCAGGTGCAGTCTTCATCAGTTTTTACATGACATTAAATCTCACTTGTGAAAGTTTATATATTGAATGCTAGCAACAGAATGCAGATTTCAGGTAGCTCCTTCCCGTCAGTTGTCTCAAAATGCAGTACTAAAAAAAGTCAGTAGCAGCTACCAGAAGACAAACCCAGTCCCTTGCTCTCTTCTGAGAGTTGTCCTGCAAGTAAATGTCAGTGCCTGACTCAGAGGAAGACGTGCAGCTGTAGCAGTTAATCCTGTGTCACTGCTGCATGGAGGGAAGGAGCGATGACGTTGCTACTACATGGAGACGGGCATGACAAGGCCAAATCTGCCGAGCAAAACTATCCCATCCTTTCCTGTTGCAGGCACCCAGGTAAGCCACTGAACTGGACGAGCCTTCCTTGAGGGGTTCTGCAGCTGCCTTGTGGCCTACAAGAGAAGATTTCTTCTCAGTGCTTCCTCACAGTCCCTCCACCCCCTCACCGTACATCTGCCCAGCACCTGGCCCGGAACTTGGAAGGGTTCTTAATTTCATTCTATGTGCACACTTATTGCCCTCATAAGAAAGTAAGGCTGTACTACACTCTGTGTGTAGTGGGTGGGTTGCGCACAGCTGTGCAGCAGACCACTTGTTCTCTTTCTACTCTGTGAGAACCATGTTGTTTAAAGTATCCAGTCATCTTTTGCCATCAAGTGATTTGGGAATGAAATTATATCAATGAGCAACAGAGGAGGGCAAACAGGTTTCACGTTACTTCTCCAGAAGTCACCCCATGTACCTGTAAAGTTAGCATTGCACTGAACTATCACCTGAGGCCAGCACTCTCTGCTGTAACAATATTATGATTATTTCATGTCAGCAGAAATCTAGAGAAATGAAACACTGATGTCACCAGAAAACCAGCATCAGACATCTAGCTTATCAACCAGAGACAGACTTGTTATGAATGTATGGGCTGCCTTTCTCACCTCTGCAACAGAAGTGGATGTTGGAGGCTCTGATGTGGAGGGGATGGAGGAAATGCAGCTAAAACATTTCCAGAGTAACATTTGGATTTGAATATGACTGTACTGTAACAAGGAATATCACACTGGAAGCTAAAGTCTGCACCTTCATTGTACAGCTGTAACAGCCCTGGTGCCAGAGGGTCTTCCTTGTTCTGCCTATTCTCCTTTTAAGCCTGCTGATTTAGCAAAGGAGCTGTGTGTGTGCTTCTCTGCACCAAGTATGCTTAGGTTGCAGTTAAAGGTCTGAATTGGCCTTGGGTAGAAATAAATACATATCAGCTTCTGTGTCTTGAGATACTAATAATAGTGTAGATGTGGCAGTGGGGGCAGGTTTGGGCTGGCTACTGTAGTCCATCACTGTTGTACAGCATAGATACCCCTTCTGAAGTTGCAAGAAGCTCTGAAAGGCTTCTTCAAGATAGGGTGGTTCTCCAACATCCCCAGCATATGACTGCTCTCTGGGTGCACAGCATATCACCGAGACTCAATTACCCAAGTTGGTCCAGTGTCTTAATGTGCACCTATGTTTCAGGGACTGAGGCAGAAATTGTCCATCTGGATTCTACTGCAGGCCCCAGATGTCTGCAAGCTTGTAGTCATGATACCCAAACCTCCTTTTTATTTTTTGGTCAGGTCTTTGTCTCTCAGTGGGAGTTAGGTGCCTAGATGCCTTTAAGGTTTTGAGACTAAGATTTTAACTCTAGTTCATATGCAGCTATTAGAACACTGACAGGAAATTTTGCATCCTCTGGGTTGGACATTGTGAGTAAAAAATTATTTCTGTGAGAACTAAACAAGGGCAGACATTTCCAAGAAATGGAAATTGTTATGTTGGAAACAGTGATTTATCAATACCAAGATTTTAAGAAAGATGGACAAACGGGATATCTGCATCAAAATAATTCATAGTCTAGTAACCAATTCTACTGCCAATCTATTGTCCATGATTAACACCGAGCTGAACACTCTAGTCACCCAGGCTGGGGTCAGAAGAGGAGCCTCCACCATAGTGCTCCTTGTCACAGGAAAGTGCCCTACCAGCTACGTAAATGTGGAGGCTCTCACTTGCTTTGGCAAACATTGGGTTTATTTTCTTTCTCCCTGAGTCATCTTTGGCAGACCTTGTGTTCATTCTGGTGCAAAATGGGAAAAACGAGATCTCGAAAACTTTCGCGGGACAGGAAAACCACTTCCTACCCAGTTCTATTTCTGCTTCTAAAATTCTGTTTGGTGGTAGTTTCAGTGAACTCATTCTTCCTTTGTGTGCCATATGATCCACAGTTGTTTTCTAAATCACCAAAAGCCATTGACAGGCTGTGTGGTTTTGATTTAGGACAAAGATGTTCTTTTAAAAAAATCATTAAGTCAAAATATAGAAGAAAAAAAATCTGTGTTTACCTTGTCCTTTGCCTTCCAAAAATTTTATGAGAGCAAAAAGCACTTATATCCACACTATTTATAGACATATGAGAAGATTAAACAGAGTTGTGTTTATCTCAAAGAAGATAGCTGGCACTGAACTGAAACGAGATGCATAATATACAGATATATTCATGTATACATAATATGCACATCTTAAACCATGTAGAAACTTTTCAGTAACTTTCAGAAATAAAGACAGTTGGGGGTATATGGGGAGAACATATGCATGTATATATGTATATAGAATTTATAAATTAAAATTATTTACAGGTTTAAATGTTCTGTAAAAAGAACTGACAGCTACACATTTGTATTCTATATTAAGTCTGAACCTTCCAAGTTTTACCCATTCTTTGGATATTTATGTAAGTAATTATTTTCCCCCAGATGTTAGATTACATTTTTGGAAGCAGTCAGGATACTATATTACTAAAAAACCAACAACTTTACAGGGCAAAATAAGGAGGAAAATGAGATGCTATAAGCACTTATTGAAAGAATCATATTTTCCCCAAGGCCAAATTACATCATCCAACAGTATGAAGCGGGCAAAAATACATTGCAGAGAGTCAGATCTTTAAAATGAATTCTTTTCTTTTAGTGCAACAAAGCAATTTTGCGGTTAGTTCAAATGATGACCAGAATTTAGGAAAGCTCAGAATGCTGTGTGTTTGATGATTTGAAAACTTGTTCATAAATATCACAAAGGGAATACCTGGATGCTGAAACTCCACTAGTAGCTAAGGGGGAGCTGACCATCCGTCACTGCCTCTTTAGACAATAACCTAGGGAACAGAAAAGATTACTGCCTTTATAATGTTCACTATGAAAACAGGCAGAAATAGGAAATCTGTCAGCAGATGGCCCTAAGAGACCCTGATATACTTTGGTCATCTGTTGGCAATGGCTCCTGCGGCATTAGTGGCATTTTCCAGCCATGTCCATTCAGAGGAGTATTTGATTACTAGAATAGTGATCATTGTACCTTACTACAGTTTCAATTCTCTAAGCCTGGAAAATTTTGATGCTGCATTTTCAATTAATGTAATAGGAAAAGAAATTAAGAAAATATATCAGAGGATAATATACTCCATCCTCACGCCTCAAAGGCAAAGTCAACTATGTATCCTGATAGACATTTGTTCAAATTATTCTTAAAAACACCAGTGAAGTAAGCATTGCAACTCCCTCAGGGCTTTAACGTTCACATGGTTCATATGGGCACAGGCAACAGTTAAGATCTTTCCTGTTTGCACCTGGATCTTATATTCTGTGTATCTAGCTTATGTATCTGAAGACTTTCTGGAACTTCCTCTTTATCTTCTCTATTTTCTGAAAATAAACTACCTCTGTTCCACCACCAGCAGTTCCTCACAGATAGTGCTGTTCTGATCTTTGACATTTCCTATTCCTCTTGATGTTTTCTTCAACTGGTCCACTTATTCCTTAAAATGCAGGCCCTTAGGCTGGATAAGATATTCCAGTCCAGGTAGCCAAAGAAGCAGTAGTAGCAGAAAGTGTACGGTTTGCATGTGACATGCTCTGTACACCTTAGCATGATGTTTATCTTTTTGACATCACAGCATTGGTGACTTGCATTTGACTACTTATCTGCTCTAACCCCAAGGTGTTTTTTGGAGGAACTGCTGCATAAGCTGTCATTCCTCAGTCTAGTTCATGCAGTTGATTATCCCTGCATAAGTGAAAAAGTTTGCATTCGAGTTTTAACTGTTTTTTTTTTTTTCAAACAATTTCCCTAGCTTGTTCATTTTGATTTTTAACCCTGTCTTTCTATGTAATTCACCCTGTACGCAACTGTAGTAAGCATGTTTCTATTCTCTTATCCACAACATTGATCAATATACCACTAAGATATCCTTCCAGTCTAGTAGGAAAACATTGACGTAAACCTAATATCTTTTTTACTTCCACTCAGTGAGGTTGTAGTACAGTACATGTTTCCAAAGCTGGCCCACATGGAATCATTGAGGAGAAACAAGTTACTTAGAGAGTGAAAGTGTGGTGAGGATGTAGGTGGTGGGGTGGGTGGTTCTATGTATTCCTATTTTCCCAGCAGAAGAAATCGAGCAGAGGAGGCAGGCGACCGGCATGGCTGAGCAGGGACCTGCAACTTAAACTGAAGGAAAAGAGGGAATTGTACAGGAAGTGGAAGCGGGGTTGTGTAGCCTGGGAGCAATACAGGGGTGCAGTCCGGATGTGTAGAGATGGGATCAGGAAAGCCAAGGCACAGATGGAGCTGAACTTGGCAAGGGATGTGAGGAATAACAAGAAGGGGTTCTACAGATACATAGGCAGGAAGAGACAGGCCAAGGAGAGTGTTCCCCCTCTGATAAACGAAAAGGGAGAACTGGCTTCCTCAGACATGGAAAAAGCTGAGGTACTCAATAAGCGCTTCGCCTCAGTCTTCACTGGTGGTCAAGTCTCCTATGTCTGTCGGGACCCTGAAACTCGAGGAGAGGGTGAGAGGAGCGGACTCCGTCCCACTGTGACGGTGGAACAAGTCCGGGACCGCCTAATGAAGCTGGACGTGTATAAGTCCGTGGGGCCAGATGGTATACATCCCAGGGTGCTGAGAGAGATGGCTGATGTGGTTGCCGAACCGCTCTCCATCATATTTGAAAAATCATGGCTGTCGGGTGAAGTCCCTGGCGACTGGAAAAAAGGAAACATTACTCCCATTTTTAAGAAAGGGAGAAAGGAAGACCCGGGAAATTACAGGCCGGTTAGCCTCACCTCTGTGCCTGGGAAGATCATGGAGCAGATCCTCCTGGAAGACATGCTAAGGCATGTACGGGATAAAGAGGTGATCCGGGACAGCCAGCACGGCTTCACCAGAGGCAGATCTTGCCTAACCAATCTGGTGGCCTTCTATGATGGAGTGACGGCATCGGTGGACAAAGGAAGGGCGACGGACGTCATCTACCTCGACTTGAGCAAAGCCTTTGACATGGTCCCTCACCACATTCTTCTCTCTAAATTGGAGAGGTATGGATTTGAAGGATGGACTGTTAGGTGGATTAGGAATTGGTTGGCTGGTCGCAGCCAAAGGGTTGTCGTCAATGGTTCTATGTCTGGGTGGAGGCCGGTCACAAGCGGTGTCCCTCAGGGGTCGGTCTTGGGACCGGTGCTCTTCAACATTTTTATTAATGACATAGACGACGGAATCGAGTGCACCCTCAGCAAGTTTGCGGACGACACCAAGCTGAGCGGTGCAGTTGATACCATAGAGGGAAGGGATGCCATCCAGAGGGACCTGGACAGGCTGGAGAAGTGGGCCCAAGAGAACCTAATGAGGTTCAACAAGGCCAAGTGCAAGGTGATGCACTTGGGCTGGGGCAATCCCAGGTACTTATACAGACTGGGAGAAGAAGAACTCGAGAGCAGCCCTGCGGAGATGGACTTGGGGGTCCTGCTGGATGAGAAGCTGGACATGAGCCGGCAGTGCGCGCTTGCGGCCCGGAAGGCCAACTATGTCCTGGGCTGCATTAAAAGAGGGGTGGCCAGCAGGGAGAGGGAGGTGATTGTCCCCCTCTACTCTGCTCTGGTGAGACCCCACCTGGAATACTGCGTGCAGGCCTGGGGCCCCCAGCACAAGAAGGATGTGGGGCTCTTGGAACGGGTCCAGAGGAGGGCCACTAAGATGATCAGAGGGCTGGAACACCTCTCCTATGAAGAAAGGTTGAGGGAACTGGGCTTGTTTAGCTTGGAGAAGAGAAGGCTCCGGGGAGACCTCATTGCGGCCTTCCAGTACCTGAAGGGAGCGTATAAACAGGAGGGGGAACGCGTGTTCACACACGTTGATAGTGATAGGACAAGGGGAAATGGTTACAAACTAAGACAGGGGAGATTTAGGTTGGATATTAGGAGGAAGTTTTTCACTCAGAGGGTGGTGAGGCACTGGAACAGGTTGCCCAGAGAGGTTGTGGATGCCCCATCCCTGGAGGCATTCAAGGCCAGGCTGGATGTGGCGCTGGGCAGCCTGCTCTAGTAGTTGGCAACCCTGCCCAGAGCAGGGGGGTTGAAACTAGATGATCTTTAAGGTCCTTTTCAACCTATGCCGTTCTATGATTCTATGATTCTATGATTCTATTTGAACTAGAACAAACTGGTATGATGATGATCTTCTGGTATTGAACCAGAAGATTTTATTAACCTCTCTCATTTTGCTGTGAATTTACTGTTTTTTCTTAAGCCTTTTTTGGACAGACACACCAGATTTTATTGGATGTTTTTCCTCCTTCCCTCACATCCTCTGGCAGAAGAAAGCAATGTGGGAATTACAAATCTGCAATTCAGATAGTTCTCAGTTGAGGCTCTACTTTCTTTTAGCTGGTAGTCCCTTCAAAATACTTAAAGTATTACATGAAAGCATTATTACCTGAACATTTAAAGCACTGAGTTCAAGGTTTGTGTCTACACCTTCAAGAACGAAAATCAGAAAGTATCCACCAAATTTTTATGTAGAGCTACTAAAGTGGAACTATTCCTGGTTTCAGCCAGACGGACCCTTTGATTCTACAAAGTCCTGTGTGACATCATGGGAGATCTTATTATAACTCATTCAGCCCAACAGTTATGCTCATCCTTCAACTTTTCTTTTTGATAACTCCAATGGCCCGATCATACACAGGCAAGGGAAGCAGTCGAAAACAGAGTTAGTTCAAAATATGTGTGTAATACAACCGTACACACATACTCAGACCAGTCATTTTCCCCATAGATGCACACATACAAAATGCCGTCATATAATTCTGCATTCTTTTCCACATGATAGCCAGTTATTTTGAAGTGAGAAATGGATAGAAACATAGACAATTTCCCTCCATACACGTGGAAAAGAATCCAGACTGTCCAGGATGATATTATTTCCTGATAAAACACTCTATGTGGTTTGGTAACGTACTGAAAAAACTTCAAAAAGCCAGATGGTTCTCCCTGTTATTTTAATGTTATTGTTTAATGAGTAGACCAAGAAATGCATTTAAGTAAGCGAATAAAATCCAGTTGTTTCATCATTGTGTTATCTTAAGCAAAAACAAATAAATAAAAGCATACCAGTAATGAAATGTTTTCCCTGTAAGAACTTGGTAGAGTACTGGTGCCAAATTCTGCAGTGATGTAAACTGGATGGATGCAAAGCAGATGTAACTTCATCTGCTGATTGCAATTGAAAGCTTTTAAAATTTGCTTGGAACATATTTATGCCTTGAGATGCATGGAGAAATGAAGTTCAACTGAAGTTTAAGGAGTATTATCATTTCCCTTCACCAAATATTTTTCTGTGTCACTGATGATCTCCTCAGACAAAGGTAGGTTTTTGGTACCAGGTTTCTTTAAAGCTCTATTCTCTTCTTTAGACATACAGTCCTTTGTATGCAGTATAAGCAAGTATGTAATACCTTTACTTATCAGTAAACCACTCAGAATACCTCACAGTACCTGCAATCTGGCAGACAAGTGTTTATCTGCTCAGTCACCTATTAGTAATGACTCATGCATGACAAATATCCTGTAGATCCATTGTTGTTGGCTAACAGTGAAAAATTACAACTTCTGAGCCAAGTTAAAAATGAATTTGAGCTAATTATAGTGCCTATTAGTGAAATGTCTCTCTTGGGTGATGAACTTCACTACCCTTGATAACATGAAATATTAATTAATTCAGTACATATAGTTAACCTATCAAGAGGTTTAGACACTAAAATGGGAATTGGCCAGAATTTGAACACTGAAGTTGAAGGTTGTGATGCTTCAGCTCCACTAAGCCTCTTCAAGTCCAGGAGCCTGTGGTAACAAAGTTTCATCAATGAAATTTCTGCATTTTCAGAAATTTCTTTATGTGCATATTCCAAACTACTGATACTGGGGGACACAGCAGCTCCCTGCCTAAAGATATGCGAGAGAGCTAACTCCAGACATAAACTAAAGCATTCCTTCACCTTCTTCACTAAGAAGTCTGGCTTATTTAATGTTGTTAAACCATACCAACACAAAGCATTGAAATTAGTGCAGAACATGGCAGCTTCACTTTTACTCACCACTGATACAGGCGGCATTGACGCTATGCTTTTACAAAAAAACACCCCCCCCCAAATAAGAAACCTTGGATCTATTCTCTATTCAAGTTCAAATCTTTGTCTTCCATTAACACCAATGGACCTTAATCATATGGCAGGAAGGGCCACTAATCATCCAGGCTGCTGAAACTGCCAGCTAAGATCTCTCATTTCATAAAGCCAGAAAAAAAAGAGGTACAAGAGGAATTACTCTCTAGCACTCACTCAGGGAAAGAAAAGTCCTAGTAGCAAAATACAAGACAACTGAATATTAGGAGATATTGCTTTGTGCCAGCTCAGGATGAGGAAGAACTAAAATTCTTATTTTTTATTTCCTGAGTGACTGCTGTGTCCACCAGTCAACAGTACGGAGAGGGTAGTGCCAAAACCATCTCCTTCTGTATCCAAAAAGACCAAATCAGCCTTCTGTTCTCTAAATGGCAGGTACAGATGCCTAACAAAAGCAGGGGTTCCACATTGTGAATTTAAGTCTCCCTTAGGAGACTCAGCTTTTGAGAAGGACAGCATTCCTCTTGTCCATAACGGCATGTGTATTTGTCTCACCCATCAGTACTTTGTGTTATGGAATCCATCCAAAACTTTCTTTTACCTTAGGCACTTAAGATCAGCCCATAGATACTTACTGATGAACAGAGTGATAAACATTGGATTTGGTGAAAATCAGCATACTAGTACCAAAGTCCTGGGGAAAACAATAAACAAACAAATAAACAACAAATTCCTGCAAGTGAATGTACCCCCATTAATCCACTGAAATGTGGCTCTGTAACAGTGACTGACATTGGGTTCTGGTGCAGGGCTACAGCCTGGGAGATCTTTTTGCAGGACATAGCTCCCATCTCAGCTAGGCACATACAAAAGCTATCTAAGACTAAAAGTCCTAAATCACAGATAATCCATAATTACAGTCAATTTCTTTAAGTCCCAGGTCATGTAAATGATCTCAATCTTGTAACCATGCCAACTTGCCTTGGAACTCACAAGTCTGCCTGGATTTCACTTGCAGATCTGGCAGCTATATGAATGGCCCATAATACCTAGCATTGTCCAGAAAATTATCCCATCTTGATCTTTGGATAATAAAAAGTCAAGTTATTTTAAAAACTGTCTATAAAACAGCTCTTTGATACATTTTTTTAGGTTATGTTTGCAGAAATTTGTCACAGCATTAATATATTTTCCAGTGCATTGTTTATAAAATATATATGGTTATATATATGGTATATTTAATAAACATATATAAGCAAGTATACAAACTGTATGAAATTCACGTGTACAATTAATTTTCCCTTCTGCTAAGGGACATGTTTCAACAAAATCCTCAAGGTGGCAGCACGGTCTCAGTGTTTAAGCTCACATCCCACTGAAGCTAAACCAACCAAAAAAGAAAGTACCTGAAAACAACGCATTGCTAAGGTGAACCTTCTACTAATTTGTACCCCCTGGTAGTACAAATGCCTTATTAACCAATCCCCTGGTCTTCCTTTGGGCCTGCAAATTGTCAGTTTTGAAAGCAACAGTGTCTTTGGGCATCCTCAAACAAGTGCTTAAAAATAGGATGATGTAACCAAAGTAATACTGGTGCTTGTTCTTCTACCCAGGTACAAGAAAAATGAGTTTTACAGACTTTGTACAATAGCTGGGTGTATATACCTAGGCTTATCTTTCAGACCCTTCTAAATCTGGATGTCATTACTCAATCGTGCACTTGTGCAGTTGTGTTCATAGTTCCTGCTACTTCTCTTACCTCAGACAAATGGTTTGGTTAGCAGGGCACGACAGAAACACCATTGTATCAGACACAAAACCTCGCAACACTCCATATTGTTTTAGAAACCCATCTTATACACTAGCTCTTCACTAATCTAAATCGCCTGTTACACTTAACGTTGTTTAAATATAATCCTAGCTAATTCAGTTTTAGCCATAATGAATACAGGGACTGAAAGTGTGCAATATCCTACACTCTGTTGTATAGAACTAATTCTACAAATTGATTTGAGTGTTGCAAGAGAGCATTTTCTCATGAATGTTTTTTATTATCACTAATATAACATCATTTGTAAATAAGAAAAACTACCTACAGTATGTGCAGACACCAACAATGATGAAAACAGCTGGAAGCTTCCATTGTTTTACTTTAATTATATATCCTTTGATACTCAAATCATGCACAGTTCTATCTAAATAGTTTTCAAACTGATATGACAAATTACAAATTTAGAAGTGATGCATGTTCTGAAAACAGTTATGATTTATATGCTCTTGGATGCTCTACTTTTACTAACACGAATAAACTTGTATGTTTGGTTACCTTAATGCTAATGTCAAAGATCATTATTAAGCAAATTGGTTTGTTTAAAACACTGAACAGATGTAAAAATTAAAAGATATTCATTTTTTTTTCAATACTACATGTTAATAATCTAGTCTGAGGACCTGTTTGGCCCAGTTGTTTTCAGGAAAACTTCATCCATGCTTTTTCTCTCCATATGTTATTAAGAAAATAAAGATTGAAATTCATTAACTTTTAAATTCATCATTTTTAAAGATGATACAATTTCTGAAGGGCTTGAAAGAAGCAGATAGCTTTTGCCAGTAAACGTTCAGTTGGAAAATCTTAAATTTGGCACAAAAGTAGTCACATTTTAATATTTTCCACTCTTGACTTTGATGAGAGTTATTATGAGCAAGTAGCTACAAATGCAAATTCAAAGCCAGCCTCCTTCACTACGTTAGAAGTTGTGAGTGTTTTAACTGAGCTCATCTCTAGAAACTGTCTTAAAGATGGACAACAGCTGGGAAGACACAGCTTGATTAAAGATGGGAAACATAAAATTGGGCAAGAGATCTCATGTTTGAAGACATTACTAACATGGTAGATAAGGAGAAATCAGTAGATGTTAATATACAGTTTGGTTTCTGAGGCACATTTGGCAACCTCTCACATGGCTAAAATAAAGACCAGTTTAAAAAAATAAGTGCTAAAGAAAAAATAAAAATAAAAAGGGAGGAATGTGAAAAACTCAGCTTGACAATAACTTGCTTCACGTGATTATTTGTCTATGATTTTTCTCTCACTAAAGTTCTTAACACGTTACAATATATAGAATATTAAATGTTAAAACATGATGTGCAACCTGTTTTGCAATCATACAAAACTTAAAAAAAAAAAAAGAATGGATGTAATCTGCGGCAATCTCCTGGTATAAACACTCTCTGCAATTATCACTCCTTATCTTTCTGGCCTACAAGTTTCTCCACTATATTTTTCCCTTTATAGAAAGAATGAGTGATGTAGTGAGGCACCAAGCTCCCCAAGATCCAAGTTCTTACCTGTATTTAATAAGTTGCAGGGTCCTCAAATGCTGAAGAGGTAATGACCACAGAAACACATACCTGGACATGAGTATACCAGGTTACTTACTTCTCCTGGGAGAAGAAATGGGCAAGTTATAGTGTCTTAGTATTGCAGTGTGTTTATACTTCATTCCTTCTTGTTTTACTGATGAATAAGAACAGCTTTGAGGTGGTAAGGAGGTGGTCTGAGAAGGTGCGATGACTCTGGCAGGCCATTCAGACAAGATTTTGTTTTGTGAAGGCCTATGAGACTTGGTTACCTAAGTCTCCTGCAGATCGGGCCACCCACCTGAATTGCTTTTGAAAAGGAACCTGTAAACTGCAGACATTTTTGAAAACAAACACATGATCTGCTTTGCACTAAGGAGAAGATATGATGTGTTTCTCTTCCACTTATTACTCTCAGAATAACAAGATATTCTACTGGAGAAGTGCCAGGTTTCCACAGTTTTATTGTCCCATGGCCAGTTATGTTGTGCCAACATGAGTAAAATGTTGGTACTGCATGCTCTTTGATTTATATACTTCTACAACTGTTTATGCTAGAGATAGTTATTCTGCTATTAGTTCATTATGGGTGTGATTTTCAAACTTCTCTTTCTTGTTCCTAACTCACTAAGAGGTGCTCTGAAAACCACATTAAATGCCTTTTTTATTTATTACGTGAGGTCATACCTTTGCTCATAAGAAAAAGATGACTAATTTTTCCTGCACTAATGAAGGTTATAGGTAATGCTAATGTAATTACAGATACTTTTAACATTAGCTATCTCACTTTGAAGAGTTGTGGAGCACAGCCTATTAGATTTAGCATCAAGTGGTATTATTACAGCTTTGGGGATATAACAGGGGCTTGTACATGGGGGATAGAAACTGTGGAAGTCTAGTAATGGAGTAAGTCTACCAGACAGCTACTGAAGATTTAACTCAAATACAAACAGATGAAATTAGCATAAACCAGAGCATCATATCTATTTTAATCTAGCACTCCCTACTGACTACAGAGTATGCCACTGCCCGCAACCAGTCCATAGCTTTGATTTGTTACAGGAGCCAGGAGTACAGCACCTCACACCACACAAGTCAAAAATATTAATAAGTGCAGATCAGCAGACTTAGGTGAGGCAAGGGACAAAGTGAAAGCAGATGTAGCAGATGTAGCTTTGTGCCACCCTGGTTCTGAACACTCAGAGGAGCCCAAAGCAGAGTTGCCCAAGAGCTATTCTAACTTTTTACCCAGTGTTGACTGTATTAGCTGTCAAGGATGACTACAACATAAACATCTCAAAAACACCTCTTTGCCTGGAAATTCCCTTTGTACAATATGGTCAGTCCACTTCCCTTAACATAGTCATAAATGAACAGAAAATGCTGGGGAAAGTACTTGCCTGACTGGAAACACTGATTCACTCAAACTATGAACCTAATGGGCTCATATCTGAGAAACAGAGTCACCCTAAAAGAAGCAGTTGAAAATAGGTTTCTCACATCTCAGACAAGTGACCTGTCACTGAACTAGCAGATTTTCTTTTATTGAAGAATTACATTAGAATAACTTATTTTCATTCTGATGTGCAATAAAATCAAGTTCCAATACCTAGAAATTTTCATGAAATCCTTTTTTTTTTTTTTTTTTAACATGGTAAACAACAACACTTTTTTAACCTCAGACCATTTGGCTGAAAATTCCCATGTCCTACTGTGATGTGCATTAGAACTGTAATGCAAGTACCCTTCTTCCCACAAGTGAGTGCGTCTGCTTGTCCTGTTGTGCCCACTGCTATTCTCTCCTGCGGAGATATTTTGTAAATCTCTCCTGGGCATGGCTTCTATGCTTCTCTTCACACATACCACCATACCTCAAGGGACAAAATAATCCATGCATGGCGCAAAGAGGGGGCTTTCAGAATCATGTAGATAATGTTTCATGCATCAAAATGCAATATTTTTTAAAAAGAACCTATCAATTTATCAAATAATAAAGATAACTTTTATTCAGGAATATAAGGAACATTTACCCAGCTTCTGCTGAAATTGTGTCCTGCTTATTCCCTCAGCAGGATTTTCCTGTAACACTTCTTAAAGTAGAAATAATTATGGATTTCTCCTACTTGTTCTATAGTGACATTTTATTTTTTATTTCTCAATTTTGCCTCCTGTGCAGCAGGCGCTTCACCTTCAACTCCGGAGGATTGCCTACAGGCTTTTTCATTTAACTGCTGCTACATGCCGGTGCACAAATTGCCTGGCAGGGATGATGCGGAGTGATAAGGCCTATATCCTACAGCAGGAGATTTACCAGCTACCCAGCTTCTTTGAGCACATACAGCCTGTCTCCATGTCGGATATGGGTCAGTTTTTGCAGCATGATGCACTGCTCCAGAGCAGTGGAATATGCTCAAGATGTTAATAACTAGAAATTAGGGATGGTTCAACTACAAATTTTGAGAATCATTGGAGTTTGGGGAAACTAAAGTTTAAATACCTGTTTCAATAAGAAATGTTTTGAGGATTTCCTTTTCTGGGTTAGCATATACAATCTATTTCTCTTACCCATAACTTTTAATTTTGGCTCTGCCTAGGAGTCAAACAGAACAGCAGCATGCTATAAAAGTGAAAAATAATAGATATGGTAAGGGAGTGGCACTGTCTGCCATTTCTGTTTCCAAGATCTGGACCCTCACATCTCCAAAATTATATATCTTAAAAAAACTGTTCAGATGTTGCTTAGTTTTCACAGAAGGTTTTGAAATATCACTTCGGCATCTAAAACACAACATGGGGAGAACACTAATGCATCAAGTCAGAGAAATCAGTGCTACAAATCCTGTCTGGGGTCTCAGTGTTCTACATTTCCCCCAGAGCTTTCTGTGGCTGCCAAAGCTGTGCTACTGTGAACACCTAGAAAATCTTTCAGTGTTTTCCTTCTAAAACTGTTACTCACAGACAAATCATCTATACTGCCTAATACCTACCCTGAAAGCTATTGGTTCAGCTCAGAACATAGCCACATGGGTGGTGTGCATGCCTGTGCTCGATATAGTTTTGGCTGCAGCATACCTTCCAGAAAGTGTCCAAGATTCAAGGGTAGGAGAGACCTCACAGCTTCACAGTTAGCCCCTGTAATTAAGAATGTAATTGCTAAAAGCACTGCCTAGCTTCAGCTTCACTCACCGCTTTTTTTTTTTTTTTCTTACACTGTTTTTCCCTGGCTTAACGAATGCCTTAGCATTCAATATTTTTTCCCCAAAAAAGTATTTCTGCATTGTCATCAACTCACTATTCAATTTTCTTTTTAGCATGACTAATGGGTTGTTTTACAGCCAGTAGAAACCATGGCTTTTCCTTCTCCACCGGGTATATTGCCTTCAATCTTCCATGTAAATTTTCCAATACCTCTTACAACACGAACACCAGAATTCTATACCAGACTTCTACAACATGCCAAACATCTCACTGGCATGTGACCATTTTATTCAAACTTATCTCTGCCTTTCCTTTCTTAAGAGATGTCTGGACAGGGAAGAGGGTTTGTTCTAGTCCCACCTCCAGATAGTGGCCTTAAACATTCCTTTCCATGTTTAGCTCCTTAGAATGGGGAGGAGGCCTCGGTTCTGGTCCACATTCCCCAGACTTGCAATCCTATAACAGCTTATTTAAAATTAAGCAAAGAAACAAACAAACAAACCAAAACAGAGAATGATCTACATACAGATCAGTGTTTGATCTGTTGTTCTACCTTTCCCAACAGAGATCTAATCAAAATGCTAGAGATGAAGGGAATGAAGTACCTACTCTTCTCTGGCTCTGGTATTCATTTTAACATGTTAGCGTGTTCCTGTGGAGGAGCATCTTTTCTCCTGCAACGAAACATTATGGTAGCCTCCTACGGAAAGGAGGGTTTTGAGCTCCCTAACCTAAAGGAGACCTGACTACATCAAGTCACCTACTTAGTAGGCAAGTGTTCCAGTTATATCTATTACAGATTCTAGAAGAATGGGCTCCTCTCCATTGTTTATATTAAGACATTATGTTAACTTTTGAATGATAGAAGTGACATATATAGAAGTGATAGAAGTGATATAGACATAACAAAGAAACCATTCTACAAAATTAAGAGAAAAATGGGAGTTCAGGCAACTCCTATCCTCAGCACTGCCCATTAGCCAGATTGAAGCAGCTGTCTGCTTAGCGTGTCAGTTTTCCAGACCTTTGTTTGATGATACCGAACTTTTCCCCATTGATAGACAAGAAACCTCTTCCTTTGATCCTCTTTTCTTTGAATTGCCTTCCAATGGAAAGGTATCTCTTGCATATCTTGAAACGAAATTTCATGCCTTTCTGTATATTACCCTTAGTTTCTCTATGCATATTTTCTTTTTGCCTCTGGTCCTGTCACTGGTATCACTGGTCCTCTAAGCATATTTTCTTTTTGCCTCTGGTCCTGTCACTGGTATCACTGGTCCTCGAAGCAACAATTAACATCTAGTGCACTGATGTATAACATCTATATAATGAAATCCAGAGTAGCATTACTTTAGATGCAATTATCTATCTTGTTACATAGAAAATTATCAGCTCAAACTGACATCCCCCGCAACAGATGTTTCCAGATAGTACAAACAGATGCTGAAAATAAATGGTCCTTTGATTTGATTCAGCATCCTCCACCAGGCACCATCTTGGGCTACATTAGTTAATACATTAAGCCACATGTTGCCATGAAATAGGCAATGGTATTCCCACCATAAAAGGCCAGCTCAGCATCTTCTTTTATGCATACTCTCCTTTCTAAACAGATTATGACTGTGACTTTAATTGTCCAGGTACATAAACTGTCCAATCAGGTTTCAGAAAATGACAATTATATCAAATTTCCTTTCATCAGCCAAAACCCTTTTTTCACTACTTAGTATTCTTAGAGTAGTATCAGACATTACAAAGCTTCTTCATTTTAAGCTCTTTTTCACCTTGTGCTCAATTTGTTCACCACATGCTGAGTTAGACTTGTGGCTGCATTTGCCTTTCTTTTATGGTTAGTCTGATGCTCTCATGGCTGTTTCTGATCATTTTCCAGTATGAATAACTATCATTGTGATCAATGCAATCCATGCTGCTTGCCACATATCATTCCCCTGGACTATGGTCCAGTGGTCCTTAACTGCCATCACATTCAATGTTCATGATTATCTATTTTTAATTCTCAATTTTGCATGTATTTGAAGAATAATTAGTGCCTCTATACCTTGCTAAGATCTCTTCCCAGACCACCACAGTCATCTTTTAACCTTGCAATTCCTAGTGATGTGTTCCTTTTTGTATCAGCATGTATTGTCATCTGTACTGACTGACAGACAACTTCATATCCCCTTCCACTCTTGCAGGTGTTGCTCATATTTACATTCCATTAAATAACATACTGTTACCCTAATTTGCACTGCTGATTTCTTGGCCCATTCTTCTTACTGTGCTA
This sequence comes from Anseranas semipalmata, assembly GCA_013399115.1. Lineage (NCBI taxonomy): Eukaryota > Metazoa > Chordata > Aves > Anseriformes > Anseranatidae > Anseranas > Anseranas semipalmata. The sequence continues at coordinate 191,656 of VXAA01003394.1, read as the reverse complement.
ATAACTAGTTAAAGAAAACACATTTTTGCAAAAATCACTATGTTAAAAATATTTTAGATCATTAGAAACTTGTCCATAAATTTAAGTCAAATTAAGTGAATAATTGAGTGAAAAGAAAGAATATATATTCAGTCAAAATATGAGTGCCAAAAGTGCAGTAAAGGAGAGACTTCATTCGTCTCATTGATCTCTGCCCCAGTTGTAAGCACTGTAAGCACTTCCATTTTTCCTGAAGGGATTAGAATTCACATTGTAATGCTAAGCATTCCAATCATTGTGCTGTTTAGCATTTTGTATAAAGGGTCCAACAAGAGGGCAAACTCAGAATATCATATAGCCTGTGGTGGTTAAGGCACTCAGCTGGGTGGAGAAAACAGCAGTTCATACCCCCCCCCCCTTTCTGACTAGGGAGAGGCATTTGAATGGCAGTGTCTGACCTCCCAGCTGTGTGCTCTAACTGGAGAGAATTGCAAGGTGGATTCCTGTCACTCAGGCTTGTGGGAGCTGTTCATTTCTCTTTACAAAGCATTTTTAAATATGTGTGAAGCTCTGAACTGCTTCAGTTAGATTACTAGGTGCTTCTGTACTAGTGTTTTTCCAATACCCATAGTGTGTTTGCTTGAAGTTATCCCTTCCAAAGATAAAAGAGAAAAAAAAGATGGTATCTTATCCCTTATTTTCAAAAGTTCTACACAGAAGAAACAGACGTGTGCTGGTTGTCCTTTATTAATGGACAGATGATCCACATCAGTAATGCTGCTGTACACTGCCTTGCCACCATCAGTGAAGGTGTTTGACTTTTTCTCTCCTTGGTCCAATGACTCTGTAACTATTAGACTCTTAATTGTTTCCTGCAAACATCTGAAATATTTTTTCCAGAACTTAGGGACTGCCTCCCAAAGTCTTTGGACTGCTATCCAAAGACTGAGCAATTGATTGGCACCTCAGGCTTAGCCAGGACAATGCAGAGTTCGCACCGCAGGAATAAAAATTTTGACAACCCCATGCTTGTTTTTAGCAATATATAGAGAGAACAATGATAGAGAAGGATGTCAGTAGCTTACAGACATAATATGACCCATTACTAGATGTTGATTTACATATTTTCATTCCTTCCCCTTTCTATTCTACAGAACTTGGTTGGCTTCATTCCAACAGAGGAAAGCGCAAGAAGGGAAAGATTGCTTTACCCTGGCAAACATGCACTACCAACAGGTACACAGCAGCTGTTCAATCTTAGCATCAAGATTATGGACACACACACAAATCTCAAGCAGGCATACTTATTTCAATGCTGGTCACAATGCTCCGACAACAATTTGTTATATACCCTTTCACAGTCAGCCCAGTTAAGATGAAGGTGTTTTTGTTGTTGGTTTCAACAAATAATTCATTTTTCCTCTGAACATGAAAGTGGAAAATTAAGCTATCTAACTTAGTGAATTCCTTAGGGTTAAGTAATTATACAAATAATGAAAAAAAAAATCAAATTTTACTTGTCATCAGAATATCCAATAATAATGATTATAACAATGTATATAACCTTCATATATAACTTTTACATTTTGAGGTACTATGCAAATATAAACTAATTCAACAATATCACTGTTTGAAAAATGGCTTGATAATCATCAGAATTGGTGAAGCTTGCTTTCCTGCAGCTTTCAGTCTTGTCATTGAATGTAGTATCTAAGCCTTGCAAACACGTAGTTAAGCATTTTCCTGCCTGGGGTAGTTACAAGAGCTTTCTCCCATGTGAGCTGTCCTAGCCTTCAAAAACTATGGAACTCATCTACCAGCTTGTTCCTCGATCCTCAGTCTCACCCTAGTCCCCCAGTCTGAATGCCATGTTTCCAATGCCGTGAGAAACAAGGCCATATTTTCAAATTATTTATGCATGAATATTAACAAAATATAAAACTACACTTACTATTACCTGGTTGGTAATTAACATTATGACAGATGGGTTGTTAACCTGGGATCAAAACAGAATCAAACTGGCCAAGACAGGTGGGAGCTAAAGCCAAATATGTTGTAGTTCCTGTCAATACACTTTCTAGAAAAGACCAAAGGTCTACATTCACAGCAAGCTCTGTGAACTCTTAATTTGTCAATGCTGTCCTGCCCAGAGTTGTAATTTAGGGTCTTAAGCCCAGTTCCCCACTCAATGATTGGAGAAAATCTGCTTCCCAAGAGAGACAGGGGCCAGAAAACTAGGGAGATACCTAAAATTATACACAGCTAAAAATAATGAATAAAAAGGTACACAAAGGCACTAGCAAGATGTTCCCTCAAACACCTTCAGGTACTTTCCTCCAGACCTAATAGAGGTGTTTACCAGGATTTGTAGGGAAAATTGAGGTTCTCTGACCTGAACACTCATTTGGAGTTAGGCATCAAAATCAGGCCACCCTTTCACAAAAATATCCTTCACAAAACCCAAGAAACAAACAAATGAGAAAAAAAAAAAAAAAAAGGCAACCCTAAGACACTGAGTACCCTTAGGGAATGCCCAGTAGTTTGGTGATTAGCTAAGCTCAAGAACTGTTGATCTGTCTTCAATCACACCCCTGCCTGATTTGAACCAAGATGTCTCATTTGTCAGGAGAGAACTCTTGCCACCAGATTATTAGTTACTTAGGGGCACACCTAGAAGATACACCCCAATGATGTAAATTAAATTATTATTTATAAAGAAAGATACATCGCTGAGAGCTTTGAGCCTGTTTTGCTTAGATCAGCACACTAACTACCAATTTAGAGTGTTAAACATTTTTTCTTCTTTGATGAACAACATTTAAGAAACGGTCAGTATTTATAACAACGAAAGCATCACTGAGTTCTCCCAAGGATCTCCTCTTCAGCAAGTGGTACTTAGCAAGGTCATACATGGGCTGAAAAAAGAGGATAAGTACTGCAGTAAGAACATCAGTGTGTGGCAGTGAATTGATGGAAACTATTGAGTAGGTGTTGAAATGTCAGATTAAAGTCAATGTCAGAGCATGTAAAATAATGCATTAATGGAAAAATAACTGTAAGCATTCAGCCAGAGACCAGACAATGGACTATAAATTAGGTACTTTCAATCATGAAAAGGATCTTGGAGTCACCATAGACTGTTTTCTGAAGTTATCAGCTCAGAATTCCTCAGTAGTCAAAAAGCAAGCAGGGTGCAAAGGCTTATTATTAGAAGAAAAGATAGACAACTAAGCAAAAGAGATCTTTAAGGCTTCTTGGAGTTATGGTTGCAACATACCAAACAGGATACAGTAAAACCAGTACAGAAAAGGATGAAAAGGATGACAATAAGATAAGAAGAAATTAAACAGACCAGAACAGTTCAGTCTGGAAATGACTCAGTTGAGCAGGCAATAGATATGAGAGAAGAATATAATATCCTGAATGGCAGAGAGAAGATGAACGGGAAACAATTATTTGATGTTTCACATAGCTCAGGATGTGGAAGACACCAAATGAAATGATCAGATAGCACGTATAAAGGAAACTAAAGGAAGTTCTTTTTCTTAAGTAAAAATCACATGCAAAAAGTATAAATGACATCAAAAAGATATTAGACAAATCCAGAGAATAAAAGTCTGCCAAGGGTTATTAAATTGCATGATTCTGATGCACTTGTGGCTCCAGATATCTCCAAACTGCAGAAGAGGAACTAGGAGAGACAGTGAGGGAAAGATCACTTTGTACTTCCACTGTTCCCTGCTGGTAACTGTCACAAAGCTAGATGGGCTTCTGCCCCTACCCATCATGTTCATTCTTATGTTCTTATATATTCTAATAAATGCTTGTTTTCAATCAACATATCAGCTTCTGCAGGTAATACATAGAGAGCCAGTAAAGCATTTATGAATTCAATGCCTGACTCAGTCTCTTGTGTATAGGGAAACCTGCTCCAGATTCAGGAAACTTGCTCCAGACTCAGCTCCACATCAGGTAGAGGAGGGATTCAGGCACAGATGTCTCCTAGCCAAGGCAGGTATATTTTGGGTATTTTAGTGTCTTCTGTAAACACTACAATACAACATTCTTCTTTAAGCAGAAACAGATTATAGTATTAACTGTATAAGGAAGGAAAATTTTAACATGTTCTGCTACACAGTGTTTGCTGGAAACAAAGAAAACATGTTTGACATAAAATTCAGTATTTTGCATTTTAAACTTTGAAAATTTTGCAATATTAATGTTATTTTATTGGTCTTTTTAAAGCATATCAAAATTAGTAAAAATATAAAAAGACCTGATATTTGTATGCATTTAAATTGAAAAGCACAGTAACTTTTCAGTTTTTTTTTTCTTCAGACACAACAGGAATCACCATTTTCAAGTTAAAAGAGGAAAGAAATCATAGAAACAAGAATGTCAGATTCACTCATCAGAGTGATTCCAAACAGTGTTTATCAATATGGTGATAGGTGCTTTATATATATATATATAAATATAGCTTCTTTGAAAAGTGTAGTTGTGATATAAACTTATTACTGGTATTATGCTTCTGACCTGAATTGGATTACTGTTATTTCCTTCCAGCTGAATTAATGGTGCATGGACACTTTGTCTCTATTGCTAGAGCTGAAATGGTCCAAATCATGAAGTTCATCTTTACAGAAATATTTAATTTGACCAAAAACTCATACCAGAATAGTTGATATTTTGAAAAAGTTCCTCAACAAAAGAATGTTAAGAGAAAAAGACAATTAACAAATAAATGTCAGAAACAATTTTATGTGCCTGAAGTGATCGGTCACATATGACTCATAAGGAATTTAGCACTATGGAAATAAATTGCAAAAAAATCTGAAAATATTGAAAGAAATTATTTGTGCAACTGCTTAAGAAAAAGAATTGTTTCCAGAGAGCATGGTTGGTATGGAAATTATTTGCTAGTCAAATGTTGCTAAGCAAATAATTCAGCCAGCCTCAGTTCTCCAATTAATGACATCCTTTGAAAATTTTGATGGCCAAATAGTGTTTGTAAAGTACATATCAAATTAAAATTCAGAAATATATTTTTCCATAAAAATAAATATTAGTAATAAATTTGTTATGCATCCAATCATTTTTATTTTTACTGTAGTGTTTTGCCCATGTTTCTTACAATTTCCCTTTTTATAGCTGGGAAAAAAAAAGCTAAAACATGATAAGAAGAATGTGTTGTGTTGCTTCTTAATGTGAGTGAAAACTTATTTCTAAAGCATAGTAAAAAATCTGTGGGTTTTGTTGTTAGTTTTGTTAGTGCCAATAATACTTTCCAGTGATGGACAAAAAGCTATGAAAAAAGAGTCTAACTTAATTATACTTAAATAACTAGGGCGCCTCAAGAAGGTAAACAAATACTCTTCTGTGGCATCGCCTTTACCACAGTATTTCCTAAATTTAGAATGTATGTATACCACAAGACTGTATTTATACCGTGTCATGGTAAATGTTTATTTTTTAGTATGGAATGTTCACTATGTATTTATAAAAATGAACTGAAAAGAAGAGTTGAGAATGGATAAAAAATATGGGGAGAAACTGAAATATGAAAAGAAAATCAAGCTATATGTAGAGAACAAAAAATAAGATGTGAATTTACCTGTAAAAATAGCATAGCGCCACATGAATAGCACCGTGCACAAAATACTCCAGAGTGGAAGGTGGAGAGACTTGCTTAGCTAGGCAAGGTAGGATCCTGCAGAAGGCTATTCAGATTATAAATGGGCTTAGGTGAGGCAGAAGATGCCATGAAGAGAAACTAGAACAACTATCTTAAGCTTGTACATTTTGCAGGTGTCAAAATATCTCAGTCAAGTTCTGCAGGCCTGATTAGAATCAAGCTCTCAGCTGCTGGAAAATCTAGAATGAAGACAGTCAGCTGTAGCATAACAATTACTTCAAACCTTAAGTACTTGCAAGAGAACAGTTTGTCATCCACAAACCCCACCTCCTAGAGGGTAATAACCTTCTCAACAGATTTGGAACGAGCTCTTAAAGGGCCTGGTGAAAAGACAAAGATCGTATTTGGTTGAAGATTCTGGGGGAAAAAAAAAAAGCCCTTCCACCTAAGTTTGGAAATACAATATACTTAGAAATTTCCCATGGAGAGGAAAATCAAAACGTGATTAGTATCACAATCAAACAAAAATTAGTGACACAATCAAAATACTTTGTTCTGAAATTTTCTTCTCAGTTATGGTTTCCTGCACTATAAAGAGGACTTGGCTTCACAGTGTGGGAACCAGGATGTTCAGGTACCCACATGCTCAGCTTTGTGACAGGGAGCCAGAAATACCAGATCTCTCTGCTAACATGCCAGGTAAGCTAGCAGGAGGTCAAGCTCATCTTGACAGGAATCCATGTTCAGCTTGTCTGTTTTTTCTTCTGGAAAAAAACAAAACAACAACAACAACAAACAGGAGCAACAGCAACAACAAAGTTGGCAAATAGTCTGTGGCAAGGCAATTGGTTTGGTAAGTTTAAGGCTTTATATTTCAAGTGCTTTCAAGTTTTTTAATTCTTTAAAAGTTTTGATAACCAAACTTCATGGAGGTCAAGTTTTTGCTTATTCTTAGATTTTATTCATCTGAAGTCCTGAATCATTTTGGAATATTCAAGATACAGTCATGCTAATCATTCGGATTTACAGTGCACAGGATTAAGCAATAGCAATGTTAATATCATCTTACTGGTTTTCCTTTAAATGAATTCCCTGTGTAGGTCCTCCGGAGACCTAAAAACATGCTATGTTTGAAGAAGAGTGGGTGAATCAGCCTGAAGATTTTAAGTGGGAAGTTTAAATTCTGAACTTTCTCCTGGGGCTTGTCATGCCTTTGGTAACATGAAAAGTTAAATGCTATTTTATTTGATGTAAAATTATCTTTGTGCTATTTCCACATATCAGTAAGAACAGAAATAATTTAATTGTCTTCTTCATTACATAGATTTTTATAGTTACTAGGACTAAATTTGGACTCAGGACAGAGGTTGTCGTTCTCCAGAGGGCTGCACTGAGCATCCCTCTGATGCTCAGAAATCAGTAATATTTCAGAATCTAGGACAAATTTTCAGTAGTCTTACTCCCCTGTTTCCATAAGAAATAATAAGGAGAAACATTAAACTGTCTCAGAAACAATAAGCTGAACAGTTGTAAATGTTATGTCCTTACAGACCTGAAAAGTCTGTCAGAGGCTTATTTCATGACCATGTGGTGTGACCTGAAAACAAGGAGCTCAGGTGGCATAATTTGACAGAGTCCTGCTGAAGTCCTGGGAGTTGCTCTCTGTCACATATGTAGGCAACCCTGTTTGCTCTTTCTTTTGCCTTCCCAGCAGGAAGATACCAGACTGAGGCTTCCTGAGAGCTGCAACTGGGAGAGGGAACCTGGCTGGCAGGCATGTGCTCGTGCCCAGATAGGACAGCAGCTGAGCTCGCGAGAGCACGTGTTTGGGTTTATGTGGCCCTATTGCCACTGGCTTGAATGATAGCCTACCATTGCCCTGGCTGGTCAGGGTAGCAGGTGCCGCAGCATTGTTTTTGTTGCTTGTTGTAGCAGCAGTTATTTGTGTTGGCTGCGGGAATGGCAGCTGCTCAGTTTGCTGGAGCGGATGTAGGGGCATAGCTTTGTAGCTGGTCTAGGGTAGCTGATGTGGCACACAAATCACTATTGTTATAGTGCAGTGCTGTCTTCTGCCTTCATACCATCTTTACTAGATAAAAGGACCCAAAGACAAAAGTCAAGATGGATTTCTGCATAGTATTGATCACATTAAATACAAAACTAAGCTGAATGCTCAAATGCCCCTGGCTATCATTTTTGATCATTTGTTCTATTTACATGGAGTAATGGACTAACGTTCTCTCTTAGTTAGCAAATGGTGTAAATTATATAATATTTGATCATGATTTATTTTCTCAATCTGGAGTCCTTCTTTTATACACAGGTTATCCCAAGAGGCCATTTATAACCATGATTCTATGGGCTATAATCACAGCTCTAGGAATGCTAACATGAACTTCCCTATTTTACGCTGAATATTCACCAGCATCTGCTATGGGATTAATATAAAAAGATTTTGCCACACATGGCAGCCAATTAACAAACAATATGTTGATATAGTTTGAGGCTATCCCTTCATCTTCCATGCAGAATCTGTTGTGAAGACATCTCCAGGGGTTTAGATTACAGTCCTCAGCTTCTCAATTTACATTTGGCCTTTCATTGACTCTTTCTGCCTTAATAGTATACTTTTTCATTTGTATACAAATACTATATGGATGTTATCCAGGATTTCCTCCTGTTTTTTTTTTTTTTTTTTTTTTTTTTTTTNTTTTTTTTCTTTTTTTACAAAGTTTACAAGGATAAGCTTTTGTTTTTTCCAACTGGATGTCTCTAAATAGAAATTGCTCTCTTACTGAGGTAAAGTACAGAAGGATGAGCACTCTTTTCTTATTATTAAGTTTATTTTTCTTTTCTTTTGCATTTACAGTAGAAATACTTTTATATTTTATATAAATGTTGGTGTTTTGAAGCCTAGTAATGCTGCTTCTTATTTAGATTTCATTTTATTCAAATGGAACACCACTATCCTTCACCTCTGAATTGGTTTGCCTGAACTGCATTTTTTACTATGCCAGTTTTAAGGTTTGTTTTCAAATTCCTTTTTCTGTGCTGCCTTATAAAAGTAGGTTTTTACACTGATGTATTTTTCCATTGCTTCCCAGTACAACATTGACTGTATCATTTATTCAAATTTTCAAGATTTTTAATCCTACTGTGTCTTACCCCTATTCTCCCCACTACAGAAGCACCCTTTTGACTTGTGCAGAACTACAAACATGTTAAAAAGTAGGAATATATTTGTGCACACCCAAGACTAAATTCTCAATTCTCTCATTGGCTTTATTGGGAATTGAAAGTGTTAAAAGCATCAGGTTCCTGTTTTTAAAAAAAAAAAAAAAAAAAAGCCAACTATACTTGAGTCATTTAAGTGTAACCTGTAATCATTGTAGCAGTAGAAACATACTTGCTTTCTTTTAAAAAGCTGCAAAATTGGAAATTGTTTCCTTTGCCTTTAGCCATTTAAAATTTAGGCACTGAATGTAATGTAGTCATCTAGGCTTTTTCTGTAGTTAATAAAGAAAAAAGACATATGGAAATAGCAGTTCACTGCATCTCGAGATAGGTGACAGTAATAGGTGACATTAATTGTTTTTCATGTTGTTGTATTGTTCCCTGTGGTTGATATTTCAGAATGGTTCACTTTGCTGTCTCTAGGCTTGTCATGCCTCCTGATTTCCTCTAACAAATTTTTTCCTTAATATTTTTAAAAAAATCTTTCTTTCTTTTTCCCATACCAAAGTGGATGGGATTTTTTTTAGGGATTATACCCATCTTGCTGTGACTAAAATAAAATTCTAAAGAGACTATTACAGAGGCATATTTTGACACAATATTGATTTTTAGATATATTTTTGTAAACTAATTAGCAACAAAATTAAAATTGGGTGAAAGTTTTCCACCATAACTGAGTACTTGAATTTAATAATTAATGTGGTCTCAATTTAGACATTTTAAACATTGATATCCAGAAACAAATCAGATTTGAAATTTCAATATATATCCAAAGCAATAAAAAAAATCCAATAATCCAAAAATCTAATAATTTGGAGTGCTTTGGTGGAGAGAATTTTAAAAGAAGCTAATTACCTGAAAGGCTCTGCTGATGTGTACTGTTTTCCCATTGCAAATAGTTGGCAGGAGTAAAAGGAGGGGAAGAAAAGGTAAAACAAATGGAAGGAGAGAAAAAACATAAGCTAGTATAAGTAAAAAAATAAAAATGTAAGAGGTCACCAAAGGGAAAAACTTACAGTGCTTGTGATCTGGATCCAGTTATCAACCTCTAAAGAAAATAATGAGATGTTATTATTTTTATTATATTGGAATGAGTATAATCAGAGCATCTTTAACACTGTTTATTTATCTCAAAGCCAGGTCTGAGGGGAAATTCTCTGTGAAAACAGAGAACTGGAGTCATCTAACAGGAAAATGTAAAAGCTCTCATTGTTGGATACATCTCTGTTTATGTTTATATGGATATGTGCATGGGCTTGTATCAGTCGTATCAGTTTCTAAACCAGGCAGAATTAGGAAGACATATGAAATGGAGATCTACTCACTAAAAAATTACTTTTAAAAGGCTCAGGGAAACTTTTACTTTAAAATAAAAGAAAAGCAAAAGAAAAGCTATGTTGCCCCTGGATAGTCTCATTCTCCTGTTAGCTATTCAATTTTCCTCTTTAAATTTTTTTCCTTGTAACCTTAGAAAATAAGGAATAATCTGAAAATTAGGTTCTAATATGGCTTGAGCCATATTAGACTCAGGAGTTACCTGCAACCTGTGAATTCATAGCACTTGGAGAGAGCGTGGTGAATTTTGAGTAGCTGTGCTCAGGTTCATCCCTGATGCCACTCAGACAAAGCGCTCTCACTCTGGGAGGCAAACACACAACATTAAGCATTTGCACTGAGCTGAGGCCAAAGTTAAGTGAAATCATATGCGCATTTCCTTTCTTATTAAATGCAAAAGATTATGCAAAATCATAATTTTTCTATCTTGTGAAACAACACAGAAGATTCTTATTTCAGCTGTAACTTCTAACGAAATATGACAGCAGATAACAAGTGAAATTGTATTTCAAATCCCAGGGGAGAAGTCTGTTAGGAAGGGGGAAAAAAAGCTCTCATGCAGTTTGTTCAAAACTCTTAAGAAGAAACTACACATGGAGTTATCAGCATAACAGTGAAGAATAAGTAAAATAGTCTATCTGAGAGAGAAGAAGCTGAGAAGGAGCCAAGATACAATTTTACAGTTAACCTCTTCAGGTTTAAGAACTGAGAAATATCAAGGAAGTTTATATGTACCTGTTGCCTATCTTTTTTTTCTACTCAATACTGAGATGTTAATCCCTGCGATGGGATTTCCATTTTACCATGTGCAGGGAATTAAACTGTAACTTAAGTTATAATTCAGCATGTCAGATCAATGACATCAATGAATGCTGATTTGTCGCAGTAGCATTTGTTGCTATTACTGCAATAATGAAGACAGGTGGAATCAGTTGATGATGTCTGTTGGGAGAGCCTTTATACAAGGCTGAGCTGAGTTAGAGTTGGATGGTATGCTCAGTTACTTTTCTGATAGTGACACAAGTTTTTATAATGCTCTACAATTATTTTTTTTAATGCATTAAGATTATGAAGCAAAGATGGTGATTATTAATAGCATGCCTTTACTTATCCTAGGTACAGATTTATTACATTGTGTTACTTGTGCTGCAAAAACTCAAAGCTATAAAAAAGAATTAAATTTTTAAATTCATATTATCTTTTCCAAGATAACTCCTTACTTAGTGCTAATTCTTCTGTTATCTGTATTTTGTTCAATTAAAGTATTTGATTCAAGATTGATTTCAACATTATCAGTCTTCTCACTTATGAGTCAGGCTATTATTTATTAACTTCTTCTGATGTCCCTTGTTCAAAAGTTCAGTACACCTGCATGAAATTAAAAAACAACAAAATCATGTGGAAATCTAACATAGTGATTTAATATATCAAATAAACATATACTGATTAACGCTTTCTAATTTAATTTCTTTTTTTTTTAAATATCTTTCTCCCCAGATTCTTGCATTTGAAAAATAGTATCCAACAAGTTATTAAATTTTACTTTGTGAAACTGTATACTTCTGTATATTTGAAGATAAATCAGACCTTTTACATCATATCATACTGAAATAGATACAACATCTACATTACATGATTTAAAAAATCTACTCTGTGGTAACAGCTGATGCATTTTTTTCAATCCTGCTTCTTTTCACTTTTTTTCTTTTTTCTTGATTCTCTTCCTTAATTTGATGTCTTCCATGATACCTCGTCACAGATCTCAGGCAGTGAAGGATTTCAAAGATTTTCTGAGCCTTAAGAACTTAGGAGCATGGCAAAATGTGAGTTTTCATAAGAACAGCCTTGAGGAGTTTAGGACATGACAAAGACATAGAAAATAACAGAAGTTATCACTAAATACAAAGTGAAGGATGTGGTTGTGTAGTCCTAGACCTCTGGCATTAAAGAAAAAGCAAATGTATGTTTGGAGTTGACCACTACAGCAAGCCGATGACTTGAAGTAAGGAGAGGCTTTTCCACATCTATTTTATCTCAGTGCTCATCTCCACTGTGTTTGAGTTGCTTTGGAGGTTGTTTTTTTTTTTTTTTCCTTCTTCACACCTAGCCTTTCTTGTGTCAATTTGATGCTGAAAGAATCCAGGCTTTTAAATAACCAATGAATGGTTTTCTCAGCTGCAGAATAAACATTAAAGTCCAGTTGTGTTTTACATTAAAATAGCATGTTTACATAGGGAAATTTCCACTCACACGTTCTGTCTGTGTCAATACATACGCATGCAAGTGTTCAAAACTTAGGTACTCTCAGTTACTTGGAATAGAACAGAATTTTTTCACTGATTGGATGAGCCCCCTAGAGTTTCCAGCACAAACTACTGCTGTATGTGAACGTAAAGATTTGTTTCTCTATGCAGTTATATATATCTTTTTGAAATTGGTTTTATATTTGTGCCACTCAAATTCAATTTCTCCAACTTCTGCAGAAAATCAGCATGCATAAAAAAAAGCACAATCATGGCTGAATAAAATCATGTAAACTTTTAACCAAATACCAATGGAAATGTTTTGTCTCATTCATCAAGCTCTTTTATTGTAGAAATGGCTTTTCACTTTATTCAGAAATCTGCAGGGTTTCTGTACACTGGAAATTAAAATCTTTACTATGTAGCTGATAACTGGTCCTTTTCAAGGTCAGCCTTACCTTTCACCTGTTCACCCTTTGAGGTAAAGCATATTTGAATGGGAAGGCTGAACTAATTCCAGTTAAGGATCCTTCTATATAAAGAGCATGGGGAAGAGGGAAGGGAAGGTTAAAATCACTATTAATTAGATAGCTGTAGATTTTCATATACTTGTTTACTCCAAAATAAAGACTATGAGTGAAGAGGCTATAGGTTAGTAACTCTGGAGAGTTACTGTTCTATAAATTTTTGATGTATTTTCTTCATTGGTTAGATTTTTAGGTAGATACACTGACTGCAATAGCAAAACAACTCTACAAGATATATTGTTGAAAGTACTGATGCAAATCTACAGATAGCAAGGTATGTATAGACATTGAAGATGAAGGCATGTATCTCCAGATCAATATTAAGACTCTTAGCTTAAGATAGATCATGTTCTAGCAGCAGTTCCTTCTACACAATTGGCATCAAGCAATTCTCTGATTTCAAACTTAATGCTGTTCATTTATACCAACACCCCTGTCAGACACTGGATATTTTCTAGGTCGTAAAGCTTCTTTGGGCCACAACTGAGGGCAGAGGGGTGCATAAGACCACTCCAATAAGATCCCATATGATGTGTTGGTTCTAGCAGACTTGCTTGGATCAAGCAGAGGTGGGAACTGTGGCTTTATAACCACAAGTTCTCCTATTAGTTAGTGGCAGCTGTAATTTGCTCCACTCTAAACAGTCTATATGTGGTCTTCCTGCTTGCAGCAAAGAACCAGCACAGCCCCCAGCTGGAAAAAATATGTGGTTACATCTTCCCAAGGCAATTAGAAAGTGTTGCCACTTAGGTGAAGTTGCAGACGCAGTTAATTGCATTAAGAAAAGCAGGGCATGCAGCTGAAGGACTTCTCACATACTCCCTACAGCTATACATATATATGGCTACATAGTTCAATGCAATTTTGTCTGGATGGAATGGTTTGTGTTGGGGCAGCACAATAGGTTGCCAGTGTGTAAACAGTCTCTTAACATTTTGCAGCCCATTATATTTTGCTGCCCGAGGCAACCTCCTGCTCTGTGTGGTTATATAGCCCTGTTTTTATTTTCCGTTGTTGTCAGATATGAGCCTATATATCACTCCCTTTGGGAGAGACTGGACTCGGCGTTGCAGTATGTAGCTTAACATCAGCAGCTGTGACGGCAGGCAGCTACTTAAGGATCCTGCTGGCCACTAGAAAGTAACTGGGTGAAAAGCAAAAGGAAAATAACAGCAATAAATAGACAAAACATGTGAATAATATGCTTTACTAACTACTTTCATTTCTATAAATAGTGCATGCGGGTAATAAAAGCCTATTTCCCATGCCCCACGCCTGAAGTGCCATGTGCAAAGGACCAGCCTATAGTTGGCAGTGATTCCAAATATATTGCTTTCATGTCAGCATTTGGGGGATTAAAATGTCCTTCCCAGATGGGCAAGCATTTGGTACTTCCCAAACCTGCAGTCAAAAGGATTCTGAATGCAAACATGAAATTCAAAGAATGGGCAAGCATTGGTTTGGACAATAAAATAAGTAGATTAGCCAAATGACTCAGTCCTTGTGCTCAGAAATATTGAAGCCTTTACAGGGAAGCCGCTGTTAAAATGAATCATCTGGTAATTGTTAACACATGCTGGTACACCACTGCTATTTACTGGTATAAGTGCAACAAAAACATGGTATCTTAAGATGTGTGAACTGGTATTTAATCCTTTTTCATCTTGAACCATGCAGCAGAAGCATCATAACATCTTATTTGGGGCATATTGACATGTAAGAAAAAGCAATGGAAAGACTTAAAGAAATAAATATTATTATGGAGAAATGTTTTATTGAGCTTTGGGGGAGAAATCTCATATATATATATATATATATATATATATATAAAGGAAGTTGAATGAGACACATTAGCATCATACAATATTAATATTAGCTAATTTAAATAGCTTTACCTAGGTGTTAGCCAAAACTCAGGATCCTGTGGGGTGTGCTTGTTGGGAGGAAAAATTGAGTCAGCTGTGTCTTGGATGTCATCCGGTTTGTTCCAAAGGAACCCAGTGGTGTTTCCCTCGAGACAACAAGAATCAGTTTCTATGTTTGTAGTTCTGGGCTCCTTTCAAGCCGGCACTTAGCCTGTAAGTTTTTCTCAGTGCTACACAGCCTGTGCTTTGGTAACTTCATGTCTCCACTGCTCTTCCTGCTTCCACATCATTTCCCCTGCTTCTTTCTTGTATGCACAGAGATGTCTGTTTCAATGCGATCAGTTCCCACCCTGTGGGTGAAATGACTCAGGGCTGCATCACTGGAGAAGCTGCTGTGGGTACTAGTCCCTCTTTTTAAGCTCTCTCTTCAATAAAGGAACTCAAGGGCTTCTTCCAGTTAGTTTAAAATGTTAAGAGCTACATTTGCTGACAGTTCTGTTACCTTTAACTCAAAATCCTCCTTTACCAACATTTTTAATGAACTTACGATTTTTTACTACCTCTGTTTTCATGTGCCAAAATAGTTGTATTCTGAGGTCTGGTTGGTGCATATTGTTCCATAAAATTATGTGCTCAGCAGACATTAATAAGTTTCATGTTGGATATGCAGGAACTTCAGCACCAAAAATCAGTTCTTGGTTTTGAAAATATTTGTTGTTGTTTTCAAAACTGCTGGATTTTTACCAAGGGCAAAGAGAAATATTTCTTCAAAGCTGGAAATGTTTTTAAGTTAACAGTCTCTACAAAAGCATTTCATTTGAGACCTTTAACTTTTATCTGATGTTTCTGGTTTAAAAACTACATGTTAGTCACTTCAAGTTTTCCAGATGGTCAAATACACTTGATTTTTTTTATTTTTATTTTTTTTTTGAGGAAAGGATTTCTAAATTATTTTTTATTACATTCCTACAGATAGTTCCAAAATGGCTTCTTTCTGATTTTGCTGGCATCAGAATGCATTTTTTGCCACTAACTTTGGTGTGAGCAGGACTTGATAGTTTCCTGTAAATTACTTGTAACTCTGAGGGGAG
>VXAA01003394.1:132865-175696 GCA_013399115.1 Anseranas semipalmata | reverse complement strand
CAGACAGAGGAAGGAAGGGAGGGAGAAAGGAAGGAAGGAGGAAATGAGGAACTCATTTAAGGTCTCTTTTAAACTTCACACTTGGTAAGTTCACATGTCAGTGGTGTGCAATTCTGGACAAAAATGTGCATACCCTGAATTTTCGAGAGCTGTATCCTTAAAATGGTTACCTTGAACAAAACCTTCATACCTCCAACAGAGTGTGTGCATGTGCATCTGAGTGTGCATGTCTGTTTTATTTCTTTTCTGCTACTCTTGGCATGAAGAGTCAGGGGAGCTTGTGTAAATACAGTCCTACTTGCAATAGTGGCTCAGGAACAAACAATGCCCTGCAGTCTTCTGACTGGAGCACTAGTTTTGGCTTTAATTACTATAGCAACAAGAGTCTACCTATTCAGAAAATAGCTGGCAGTGCCTCAGAAAGGACACTGAAAATCTTTTGAACAAATAAAAGATATAAAGAACAGTTTTCTCTAAGCAACAGCAGCAGCCTTCCAAAAAGACTGATACAGGTGGCTGAATTTTTTTTAGTCAAAATTTGCTTTTAAGGGAAAATAGATTTTTTTATTTTATATTTTTTCGCTGAAAAGCATGTACCTTCTTGGAGAAAAAAAAAAAAAAAAAAAAAAAGACTCGTTTTCACAGAACTCTTGTCCAGTTCCTTATGGGAATTCAATGCTGGGTGCCAAATGCTGCTCTTCTCTTTTGTAGACACAATATATTCTCCATTCTGAATTCACTGTGGCAGATATTTGTAAGGCATACATGGTGACTTATGGATATCATAGTGTGTGATTGTCAGCAAGGTGATGTAGCAGAACTTATGCACAGGGTAGCTGCAGTGCAATTTCCATGGAATGCTACAATATTTCTGAATCCAAATGTGCAGTTTTCAAAATTAAACTAAAGGACTATGACAAACATTTTCAGTTTGGGGACAAGGGAAATCTACTTTGATATTATACAAAAAATCTAGATTTCCTCTGGGAAATGCTGGCCAAGAGGGAATGCCCCGATGACCTATAGGGATTCACATTTTTGTAAATCCATTTTGAAGGTTAACTACCGCTATCCAATCATTGCTCTGAAAGCCTTGGAGAACACTTTCATATGGGTCCCCACCTCCTAAAGAAACAGAGATGTGAGAAATGCACCAAAATTCAGTTTAAGACTGAACTCTTCATTAATAAGCCTTCTGTGGTTGTAACTAAGGCTGGAGCTGCATTTCTCTCGCTTATTCTACCAGAAGAGCTTGTAGAAGCTCTACCAGAGTTGGCAGAAGACCTGCTCCCCACCCCCCACCCCGCACTGTTCATTCCTAGTCCTCTGCTGTCATTTCCTAACACTCATCTGTTCTTCTGTAGTTGTCCTGGTGGCTGTGCAGAAACAGGGTTAAAAAGCAAGTCTGTCAAGCTGCAACACAGACATAGAAACAAGCAGCCGGAAAGGGGGAGACGTAACTCTTCAGTTTTGCTGCCAAGTTATTACACAACTACATCCTAACATGGGAAGATCCTTGGCCTTGGACTGAGACTGTTCAATGGGGATGACTGGGTTGTAGGTACTATTATCTGCAGCAAGACCTTTATGAAACTGCTGTATCTTCAGTTTGCTAGTTCCAGTGATGATTTACTGAATACATTCCAAGAGGTCTGTCCCTTTTCCCCCTTTTTTAGTTCTCCACGATAATTCTCTTGCTATTCCCATGTATTTTCATAGAATCATAGAATCATTAAGGTTGGAAAAGACCTCCAAGATCATCTAGTCCAACTGTCCCCCTACCACCAATACTACCCAATAAACCATCACAGAATCACAGAACCATTTAGGCTGGAAAAGACCTCCAAGATCACCCAGTCCAACCTTTAGTCCAACCTATATGTCCCTAAGTACCACATCCAACCTTTAAATTTAAATTTAAAATTTTAATTTTCTGCACTCCTTGGATCTCTAGCATTCCTCCCATTCCTGGATTTCCTTGTTAATCCAGGATTTGGATTTTCTTGGAGAAGTAAAGCAGAGTAAGGAGGTGTGGTCAAGGCATGGTTGAGACCTGAGGCTGATACATCAGTGACCTGTGGAAGAGATGCTGCAGAACTCGCTGGGGCTGAGGGGCTGCTCCTTCCAGCCCAGCAACTACCTCCCATACACCTGCACTTACGCACATGCAAGTGAGTGAGCTCTTCAAAAAGAACTCTCAAAAAAGAGTTTATCCACATTTATTTTTCTCATTGTCAATGAGTTTCAAGCTTCAAGACATGTATGTCGCAGACAAGGCATGTAGATTATGGGAAGAACTTTATTTACTACTGAGTATTAACATTTGCCACTCAGTGATTTTCTGTAGAGTTAAGGCTGAAGTCAAAGCATAACACTTCATAGAAACCACATGAGAACAAGCTTTTTAAACAATGAAGAAATCATGACACAGTCATCTGATATAAAACCTTTGATGAAGCTAAGAATGATACCCGTAAGTCCTGCAACATACTGTTGCTGCAGACATGCAGGATGAATCTCTTCCTAAACTGTTCACAATATTTTGTGATAATGCAGGCATTTGTAAAATGAACAGGGGAGACAAAAGTGTCCCTCAGAACAATACTAATGTTTTTGCTCCATGCATATGTTGCTCTTCGTCAGAGCTTCTTATTTCTTAAATTAGCCAGGGACCACTGGTACCTTTGTACATTGCTACTGGAGGTGAATACACTCTGGGAAATTTAAAACATATGGGAGGAAAGTGCTTTTTTTATTCTTTGGTCAGTTCCCTTTTTAGAGATGTGTCTAGCATGAATTTTATTACCCTCGTATCTCTCATTTTTATTATGCTTAGAAACAGCCAGGCCGCAGAGCAAGAGAATGGTTCTCTGATGTGCTTTTCCACCACTTCCTTGCTCCCCTTTATTCATATAACATTCTTTTCCTATGACAGTGTTCCGCACCTCTATCATTTCCACACTCCAGATTCCAAATCTCTGCCACACTACACCTTTTTAATTCCTGTAATAAAATATTTGCCTTATACCAGTAAGTCATGCTGGAGTTTTTATTGCTTATTAACACTATAGCCAATCATTCATTTCTACATTTATAGCATTTGTAGCCTTCAACAGGGTACTTAAGAAATCAAATAAGAAATGTGTGAAATAGCAATATCCCAAAAATATAATTACTCAATGCACAGAATACTCATATAGAGATAACATGAAAACGGTTGGATGTACAGTGCTATCTTCAACATCAAACTCTGTTTAAAGAATAACACTTAGCTTTTACATATGCAGAATACCCCACAGCTTTTCTCTCTGTACTAACCCTACTGCAAGACTGCTTCTTGGGCCACCTCACCGCTGCAACCAACCTGGAGGGACAATGTGTAAGAACTCTAAATGATAATCTCTGACACATTTAGAACTATAGCCCATCCTTCCCTATGAAGGAAAATACAGCCAAAAGTTTTATTTCATCTACCTGAATAATGATCAAGTCAGCCTGGTGCTGCCATCGCATTTTAATTCAGTGTGAAGGAAATTAGCAGATCAATACTCTATGAGTATTCTTTTCCACTGAATAGAATTTTTCTTTCTCAGTCAGAAAAATTCGGATCAAATTAAGGCTTCTATTTTTAGGGATTTCCACTACTGAAGAGAAGAAAAGGAACCTTCAAAGAGTGATTCAGCCTGCCTAACATCTGACCTGTCCTTGACATCTTCATTGGTGCCCATAGACCAGAATCCTAATCAGGCAAATGTGCAGAGATGGGACAAAGCTGTTTTCCAGCTTTGGAACAATCCAAGAAAGGAAACTGAGGATGGCATTATTTATGGTTTCCCTTCTGGCTAATGTTATATTATTTCATGAGATTATTTTGTTATTGGGACTGTCAAAATTCTAGGTGCAATTTTGCCTTTCACTGTGTTCTTTTTCTTGTCTCACAGATTTGCCAGGTGAGGACTTTTTTATTAAATGCCTATACAGTTCCTAGTTTTTGGTATTTTGTTTAACAATATAAAGAATACATTATACTTTGGTCCTATTACTGACCAGTACAAGACTAAGTATCTGACCTTTAAGGAATGTATGTCATACAGGTACTTGAATTCTGCTGATGTGTGCGTAAATGTCATTATTAACAGTTTGCCTTGTATAACATACATTCTCAGTGGCACAAAAGGCACTTCATCTTGATGTCTAGATGAACGTATTACAAGAAAGGAGAGGAATGTCTATAACAATTGTTGGAGTCTTATCTCTTCCACTAAGTGAGAATCTTGAGGACAGCTCTCCTATGAAGAGAGTTCACATTTCCTTTTCTTTGTTCAAGTGTCAATAATAGAGATGGGTAAATGACTCATAATATATTGTGCAAATATATTTTCAAATATTTACATGGCTACTCTAGTAGATTCTTAGAATTCTTAGAAAATTCTTAGAAAGCCTACACCTAATGTGAGAACTGATTTATCTGAATTGACTGTGGCTAACCTTCAGGTTCTATGTTTGTCAACTCACACAGTTTGGAGTCAAATATTTCTGCATTGACTTGCATACATTACGAGGAGGTTTTCTAACTAACAGAACGTTTGATTTTCTTTTTCATTCATTTCTCCCATATTTTCCATTAATATTATAACAAATTAACTGTAGTGGTGGGAATATTCTCTAGAAAAGGGATTTTTAGTAAGCTTGTTGTTTCATTGCTGTAATGCTGAGAAAGGTACTGGAACCCCATTGCAGGAGACAAGCTGTAGGCCTTAGAAACAAATAACAAAATATTTCAAAGAAACCAGGGAAAAGTGAAGGGTTAGAAGTTATATTAATGAACATAGATCAGGACCCTACCCTATTAGGTTTGCTCATCACTTTAACTTTTCTTCATTAAAATTTTTCAGATTTCAGATATCAAAAATATACAAAGGTATTTCTACTAGTTGTTTGGCAGAGAATGGATTATCTCCAGACACAGTGTCAACCTTGTCAAAGAACACATGAAAGTCAAGACCTTGTTCAAATAATGTGGAAAAAAACCTACAATTATTTAAATTAATTATTGGTTGATTCATTAATCATCATTTGATCTTTCCATTTTCTTTTATGTTTTTGCCTCTTTCTTAACACTCAGAAAGAGAAATTACTATTAGATGTCATGTCACACCACAGATGTAGATATACTGAGTGTAGGTGTGTATTCAGCACTGTCTCTGCCAAAGTCAGTAGGAGCTTTGCCACTGCCATTTAGAGTAGTATCATTCTGCACAATTTTGAGAGAAGCAGAGGAGAGCTTTGGTGCACCCAACAACAGTGTGCATCATGGTATGTCTGTTGGCTGGTATAGACTTGCCATAGCAAAGCAGGTGTCATCCTGTCTGAATATGAATAAAGATGGAAGTGTATCTTTCTTGGAACACTGTTTCAGCATTTAAAATCATATTTATATTTACTTGGTTGAATTCACCTACATTTGTTATATTCCAGTGGAGAAGTACCAAGAATTATCCATACTCAGTGCAAATGCATGCCTACTGACAGATCTAGAAATAGAGCTGAACTAGTTCACATCAGGAAACTTAAGGTACAGCCATGCAGGTCAATCATTTTCTGTTTTAAAGTGACAGCTTAAAATCTGTAAAAAGCAACATGGTCACCAGAGAGATGCAGGCAAATGGTCCCCATAGGACTAACTCAATACGAACCCCGAAGAAAATAAACAAGTCTTTATGACAGCAGTGAAATTCAACAAGTCATCACTACTCTGAAAGCTTTTTATTTTTCTTTGCTAAAAATGTAAGGTGGATTACATTGGAAAATATGTCAATAATCATATTTTGGTGACAAGTGGTTAAACAGAAATGAAGATCATGTTTTTTATTATAAAAAAGCTGACAAGGTAAGGAAGAAAGGCTATTTCAATAAAAATTATTTCCCAGGAAAACTCTCTGTAGTAACTCTGTACTGGAGGAACTTTTAAGCAAAGTATTACCAATCAGGAAAAAATAAATTGAATGCTAGGTTATATGCACTAATAAACAGTCATCACAAGAGCTCACACTTGCCAAAATAGCTTGAAAGGATAGCTGATTGACAAATCACAAGTTGTTTCAGAAATAAAGAATATATGGTTTTCTGTAATCCTCCTGACTTTCTAGCACACTGAAAGGCTGAAGAATACAGGCCTTTGTGAACTTTAGGTAGCCATTATTCATTAATAAACAAATTGTCTTGTATGGTTTGTGTTTAATGACAGAAATATATAAATATATATAGTGAGACAAAAAATAATCGAAGTACACCTGGTTATTATTTGTAAAGACTTAACTGTAAGTTTTTAATGATTAATTTATCTGGCATCTAATACCTTAATAGATCATGAGAAACATCAAGGGAGGAATGTGGTACTGCATTTTTAAAGTCTCTTTCACTCTCACTGAATGATAATAAGCATGGAAGCTATCATTAGTCTTGTTAGATGATGGTTCCTTTAGGAATCTCTTATGTGTTACCTTTTAGAGGGAAGGTCAGAGAAAATCCCCCTGGGAGTCCCCTTGCAGGATACAGCTAACACAAGCGTAAACTGTATGGAAATGGCTAAATTATCTTTAGAGAGACCTTGGTCTTTCACATCAATCAGACCTTTCTGAACTAGTAAAACAGATAAGCATCCTGCTGGTAAGACTGTTACTATCCATATGTTTGTCATGACTGTCACAACAAAATTTGAATGAAAAGACTATTGTCATACTTTTCCAGAGGAAAATATGTCTGTTGGTAAATGCTGAAGATAGGTGCAATTTGTTTTAGTAAGAGCTACATGAACTGTCAGTATAAAAATGTAATGTTTAAGGTTGTATTTAAAATCCACAAGGTCAGGAAACATAAAAGTTAATGCTGCAAGAGCAACCTCAATGTTACCACTGCGCATATCTTGTATATTTTATGGTATAGATTTTACAGCATAATCAATAATCTATTAAGCTTCACATTTAACAAGAAAACAGGATTACAAATTGAGTATTTATAGAATACGACCAGTAGTTGTTGAAAACTTGGTGGATTTCTTGACTTTTCTTGACTTTGGCTTTATAGACTTGATGTTCTGTATTTAAATTTGTTATAGTTTTGAAGATTTTGAGGAAGATGGGGTAAGAGAAAACTGCCTGCTCCAAGTGCTTGCTTTATTGCTCTTTCTTGTCAAATTCAATTTTTAGCTTCCTATGTCATTAAAAAAGGGCATAGGAAAGACAAAAAAAAAAAAAAAACACCTTCGCACTCATCTCTTCTTCTTATCCTACTAGAACAGCTTACACAGGCTAGAAAACAAAGTAACAAAAGAACGTTTGCATCTTGTCCACAGTGACTGTAAGTCTTCTTTAGTAAAGAAATTTTAAATGATATCTTTTTTATTGTCAGAGAATCTAGCTGAAAATTTGGATGCACTTTATAAAACAATTGGAAATTAAATGGAAGATCCTTGGTAACTGTAATGAGAGTGCCCTTTTCAAAGCCACACACCAGAACAGGTAGAAAGAAGGATACTTTTCCAACAAAAGTCACAGTTTTGGCAAAGTGCACATTTTCCCTAGGGACATTCTGATTTTGCTGTAAGCTTTCATTTTTAATCTAAGTTTTAAATTTCTTCATAATAGAAGTTTTGAACAGCAATTTCAGCTTTCACTCAGCTTTATGCTCAACACGTGAGATATTACCAATCCTCGTAATTTGTTATTTAGAGTAATACTTTTGATAGATTATTATATTGCTGTGATAGTTTTAGGAGCATTCGGGCATTGCAGAAGAAATAATTAATTCCTTTACTATGTACCTTAGGGCCATACTCAAATGCTATTATGGCACCCAAGGGGAACCTCGTCACTTGCAATCAAAGTGATGAATATTTTGAGCCAACAAATATCCAGGGCTCCCAATTGCCCTCTGGGAAATAATGAGGAATGCTGGTCAGGCTGGACAGGCTTCTATGAGGAACTTTGCATATGAAGCATAAAGGGCTGCTCTTATGAAACCTTGGCTATCAGCCCATCTCTTTTATAAGAGTAACATTCATCTACAGTATAAATGAACTTCAAAAAGAAGCTATCCTTTCTGAAGTTAGTTGTGAACTCTTTTTATGGTGTACCCCTACCTTCTCTATGTCAAATCCTGCCCTTTCCAACTCATATTTATTGGGTATTAAGGTTATGTTGGCAAAATTGTACAGGGTATGGCTGGCACTATTCCAAAGGTATGATGTGGTAAGGTAACCACTAATTATTATACCAGGCCATGCTGGGACACATCAGAGAACTCTCAGTCTGAGAATCCCACCAGTGTTGAAACATGAAATGTCCCCAGCAGCCCTCGCTGTTATAGTTCAGGAGATCCTTGACTGTCTCCAACCACCCTTTGCTGGTACACTTTTGTCCATGCCTTTTGGCAGGAATTGAAGCATTTCTATCAAAAATATTGATGTCTCTTAGGACAGGTGAAGTTTTGAAGATCTGATTTACTTCTTACCTGCAGTAGCAGTAAAATTCTAAACAACCTTTTTTTGAGATTCTGATTTCAAAATAATATAATCTGTGCATGATTGGTAGTAATAAGCTTCTGCAAACGCACTGAACTCAATCCATCTTGCATAGCTCTCATGTCTGAGATTCATTTTAGATTCCCTAGTTCAATTCTCAACTTAGCCAGCCGTATTCCCTTTCCCCTTACCTCATTCAATATTTTTAAAGGGCATCTCTTCTCTACCAGTCTAGGAGGTGGTGGCCATTATAAGTTTTTTTCAACGGACTAGCAATGCTCACAACAATGACTAAAAAAATACCTCTAGCTTGATCCTGTGAGAGATGTTCCAAGTAAGCTAAAAAACCCTATTGAAGTACCAAAGTAAATATAAGTGTTATGCTTAAACTAAAATTAACTTACTGATCGATATCATCTTCTCAACAGTTCTCTGGGGTGAAAATATATCCAGGTATGGATATGGAAATTTGGATTTTTTTTCTCTTTCCTTAAAATGTCAAGTCCATTCCATAAATCTTTCTTCTTCAGGAAATCTTCTGTGACCAAGATTACCTCCTTCTAAAGGAGGAGAAAAGAATATACCCACAGAAATTTCCCCAAGAAATATCTCACAGTACTCTGGCTTTGCCGATTTCTATCCCGTTTGTATGGCTATTCAGGCACACATATGTTGCTGCCAGCAAATCTCCTCAGTGCAGCCTTTCCAGTGAGTTTCCATACTTGCACTCACAGAATGAATACACATGTGCCTGTGAGTTCAAAACACATATCCTTCTGTCTCTGTGGCACCAGCAGGATACCACTTGTCTCTCATTTCTGCTCCTCCATTTATGCTTCTCTGACTATCTGTGTATGTTAAAAGGTTTTTCTTCAATCTAATTTCTCTCGAGCTCTAGCTTAACTGTTTTGTTTGTTAGTTTGTTTTGTGTGTGTGTATTCTGTAATCCTTTGGTTATTTTTCACAGTAGTCTTTTTTTTTTTTGTCAAAATATTCATCAAAAAATAATTTTTGTGGCTTTCAAATTTCACTTTTTAATTTTCCAATTTTTAGAAACCTGTTTTTTTTTTTTTTTTTCTATTTCTTTTCCTTTGATTAGTAGCTTTCTCCCTCCCATTTCCAAACTGTATATAAGCTGTGAGGGAATTATCATTTATTCTCATGATCCTGGCTACTGCTTATTTTGCCTGTTTCTCTGCCCAAGTATATTTGCTATGGCTTAAAATTAGGAACAGGAGTGACCACCACAAGAAACATTTTTCTTCATTCCAGTGATATTGCTCTATTTGCCTTAGCCAAATGTGAATTTGGCTGGTCTCTTCCAGTGAAAAGGAAAATAAATCTCCTTTGATTTAGGTGTTCATTGTTTGGTCACAAGAGTGAACTTAATACTGTCTACTAGGCCTTGCACTTTAAAGGCTATTTTGAGCCTAGCATAAACATAGATGAATGCTTTTGGAGCCAGCAGCTTTACACAACCTTAGTTTCACCAGTGAGATCCCAGCACCAAGTTCAGTTCTCCTTCAGTTTATGGCTCTGGAGACAAATCTGGCTCTTTTTTTGTTGTTGTTTTGTTTGTTTGTTTGAATGAACTTATTGTTTCTCTAGTATCTGTACCTCTTTTTCTTATTAGGCATTTTTATGACACCTTGGATGTTAACTTTGCCCATTAAGAACAGTTCTCCACTTCTAACAAAAAGATTTGCTTCCCCCTTTCAGATCTCAGTGTAGGAATACATATATGATGTCAAGAAGACTGTTCTGCCAGAGAAGGTTAGAAGGTTGCCCATGATCTTAAGAAGGTGTCAGTAATTTATCAAGCTCCAGGATCAGTATGTTCCTGAAAGTGGTACCTACTAATGAGGTTCCCTCTGAAACTGAAATCAAAATAATTATCCAGTAGGACTGGATGAGTTTATTTTTGTTCCAGCACAGATGCCCAGATTTGCCTCAAGTAAAAATTTGCTATCATTGGGTCTTCATTTATTCAAATAGTTTAATTATTCATATATTAAGTATATTTGAAGATGATTATTAAATAAGGTATACTCATATCTCTTAACATGGAAAGAGAGTAATCAATAGCTAAAAACACCAGCTTAAGTAGATATGATCATATAGGAAGAAGAGAGAAAGTCGCCCAGTTTTCCTGGCGAGGTCATATTGTTGCACAAATGTAGCAGTTTTATCTATATTAGAGATTTTTCTTCCCTAAATTATCAATAAAAAAACATTTTTAAGATGTCACTAGCATCTGCTTTGTCTGCTTAGAATGGGGTTGTGTCTTAATACAAAACATATATATATATATATTCTAGTGATGGTAGTCCTTACTTTATATCTACCTTGTTTTCACTAAGATTTAGTGTTAAAAGTATTCTTGTTTTGTCAAAGACAAAATTTAATATTAGGCAACAGTTTTCATCGCGTAGAAGGCCAGGTATGTTTTACTTTCATATTGTTACACAATATATTGAATTAGAATTATATTGATGTATAACTTAGTGTGGAATATTGTTAAATAGTGAGATAACATTGCCTCCATTAAAACCACATTTTAAGTAAACAAAGTTACATTGTACAAAAAGTTTTGTATATTTGCAAATAAAACATAAAAGCTCTTCTTCCTCCAATATTTATAACACTTCTTACATGCACTACTATTGTTTCCCTAAAATTATGTTTAAATGAATGCCCGAAATGCAACCTGAACCTGCAATTTAGTTTCAAGTAAATCAGAATATTCGGTGTAAAGATTTAAGGTGCAGCTGTTTCTGCCATTCATTTGGGTAATCACTGTACATAAATTTATACACCATGAAAAGCTTTTATTCATGTTCATATGGTGTGAAAATTGAAAGAAAAACTCTAAATTAATTACCTTTTTAAACAAAGCAATTTAGATTTATCACATGCAGCAAGGGAATTTGTTCACATATCATAAAGCTTCTGTGAAATACAGAAATGAAATATGAGCTAGGAAAAAGGGTTTACGCTCTGTAGAGACTTTAAGATGTGAAAAGCAAATTAACTGTGCCTGACTTCAATCAACATGCTCTTATGAGTTTGGG
Source organism: Anseranas semipalmata (assembly GCA_013399115.1). Taxonomy (NCBI): domain Eukaryota; kingdom Metazoa; phylum Chordata; class Aves; order Anseriformes; family Anseranatidae; genus Anseranas; species Anseranas semipalmata. The sequence continues at coordinate 164,104 of VXAA01003394.1, read as the reverse complement.
TAAAGTCTACCTGCAGCAGCAGCCTGGTGCCCTGTGGACACTCCAGAGGAATGCAGAGCAACACAAGCCTTCGTCTGGAACCACCTGAGACATTTCCATCGCCAGCTGCAACTTTTAGGATACAGACTTCAGCTGTTGAGGTAGCACATTATTATTTTCCCTTCACACCTTACTAATAAATGTCAATCTAAAGCCATCAGAGTGCAATATGTCTTCCTGAATACAATAAAAAGAACTGACTCTCTTCTGCTTGGAACTGTCATTTTCTTCAACATGAAATAAGTTGGTGGTTATGTAGAAAAGCATTGCTGCTTTGATTTCTGTGAATGCTTCCATTATTTCTCGTTATGAACCTCAAATTCCTTACTGCATATGCTTGATTATATCCGAGTATACTACCAGTGATTTATTCTGGTAGTGTTCACCAGCATGCATCCACCTTTAATTTACACTAAGAAAAAGAAACATAGTCTGATGAAATAATTTGCAGCCTGAAATTGATGTCATGAAAAGAAAATATAGTCAATGTCTTTTGCCATAAGAAAACAATGCTAGATTTGCCCCAAAACAGGGGTGCAAAGATCTATTTTGTTTGTGTCTTTCAAACACAGTCATGCAAAAATGTTTGCTTCACAGAAAAAATAAAATGACCAAAGGATATCATTCAGGGAAGTAAAATATTTTAAGATCTAGTTCTTCGGCACTGTTGTTTCAGTATGCTAACAAAATCAATGCTAACAAAAATCACTTCTTTTAATCTGTTATTCTTTTGTTCTGTTGAAGTAACTCAAGATCAATAGTTATTGATTTGCTCCCTAATTATATTAATTTTACTTTAGAAATTAGGGAGGCCATAATGAGAATGTGAAGTTACTTGAAGACAGTACATTATACGTAGTCTAATTTAGCAGGAGTCTGTGCATGAGATTAATTCATTAAAAGCAGCCAATTACCATACAAACAGGGGAGATAAATAAGATTTTCTCCTTTAATTTGCATTTTATATATTCCTTTGTAATTTTTAAAAGCTTAAATGAATTTACAGTCTAAGTATACTTTTAATGTATATCCATTTTATTCCTGGGGCACATAATTATATTTAATTTTAACCTTTAACTTTTTCTTCTAGGCATAGCATTTTAGAAAAGGAGATCATTGGATCTAGATATGAGACATTTTATGTGACATTTTAATTACAAATAATAAAGAAATGTTAATACTTTTAACATTCCAGTTGTTCTTTGCACTAAACTTTTCTCCACTTACAGATAGTAAAATGTTCAGTTGATAGATAAGGACATGACATATCTTGGTGGTTTGACACGTCTTGGCTGAGGATCTGATTCACAAATATAACTGGGACATAAATGGGTATCTATAAAGATAATCAGAATCATTATTTCAGTTGGATAGCTACATATTTTATCAATGTAAATGAATGCTTGACATATTATTTCTTTGAACAACTTTGTTTCTTGTTTGATGAGGTTAAAATGGACTTTTTTTTTCCCCAGGATGATTCTCTCCTGGCCTTTTTTGCACCGTATCCTGGCATAATTTGGAGAATTTGAAATCTACCTGAGATACTTGATTCCTTGTTGTCTTAGAGCAGCAGGAGTAGGAATATCTCCATTGAAATATCACAGAAGTAATCACATTTTTGTAATTTAGTGTCTGTAAAGGGAGAATCAGAGCCAAATTATCTTTAAAAGAAACTTACTGTGATATTAGGCAATTTGTAATTCTCTTTAAAACATAACAAAAAGTCCTTCAGTTAACTGAAGGCTACCATCTTCAAAAGACAATAAATGATGCTATCCACTTTTTAAAGAAGTTGGAAAGCTAATAAACAAAAAAGAAAACAAAACATTATGAAACCAGAAAAATAGTTGAAAATGTATACTGCTTGACATCTGTAAATTATTATGTAATATAGTGTGCTCGTAATGCTTCTTGCCATACATAATGTACTCATACAAAAGGCTCAGACCAGTCAATTGGCTTCCCTACCACCCTTCCCAACACTTCTACATTGACCTATGATACAACTATGTTTGATTGTGTCTCTGTTCAGGAGCTTTTAAGTAATTAACTGTAGTTATGTAATGTGGAAGACAAACCCATGCAAAATACAGGTCTTGGGCAAGTGGAAAGTTTCTTAAATAGGAAACTCTGAAGCTGGTGACCAGTTTCAAATATATGTATTCACAGGTAGCTCATACTGAAGCCGATATTCAGTGTCAAACCCTGGTCCTTTGCTGTCAAAACTCAGTGCATATTTTGCTAAAATGAAAGACACTTGGTTTTTAAGTAAACTTAGGTGGTTCTTTACCTCAAGCTAAGCTGTCTTTTGGTACAGGTCCCAGTCATGGTTGTTCTCAACAAGGAAGATACTAGCTGCCGTCAATATCTTTAATTGATGCCAGTGGACCATACTGAGGACCTGGACCAGATTTACTGGCTTCCATGGGTGTCCACAACACAGACACTGGTGCTAAAGTGTAACAGAAACAGCTGAAGAGATTAGGCTACCAGTTCTGGTGAAGCAGTTTTTTACTGCAATTTCTCTGTATGCTGCAAGCTCCAGGAGGCAACAAAGAGGAGTTTAAAAGCAGTTTTAGCAACATCTGGTGCCTTCTTAAATCCAAGCTGCCTTTCTCTGCCGGCAATAATTATCTGCTTCGTGGAAAAACATGACCAATATGAAGGATTGTTATTCATATTGCAAGCAGATTGCCAGACAGATAACACATCATGATAATGATGATGATGATAATGATATATAAATGTTATACATACTGCATTCCTATTACATTCCTGCATTGAATACAGCCCTGCAGAGCATAAAGGAGCCTCCTTATTGAAGTGTTCAGCAAAACTGAGGGCGAGATTTTCAAAAGTGATCAACATCTATTTGTCATAGGATTTTCTACTGTTGCCCATGACTGTAACCACTGAACACATGCTGCAGCAACAGAATGCTTCCACTGTATCTGGGTGCAATTTGAGAACAATGGGAACTGTCATCCCATTAAGCTTTTATTCCTTCCTCCCCCTCCCCCCACCAAGTCCCACTAAGGGTCCGAGGGTATATCGTAGCTTCATAGGCTGCAGTAGTAACATAAGGGTTACTGTTAAATAGGAAACAGGGTAAATTAGCTTGTGCAAACCCTTGGGTTGTGGTGCTCAGACTGCCAGCAGCACATGGGTTAGCTAACACAGAGCTGACTCGGGTTTGCCTGCAGTCTTCAAGTCTTCGCTGCAGCATTATTTCATGCTCTCTGTCAGGGCTTGACCTTATCATGGCCATTTTGTATAAAACTCTTCTACTCCAATGTGCTTATTCCTACAGTACTCCCAGTGCATATACCAGGAGTGGTATATTATCTTGTAAACTGTAAAGTATACCTTTAGTCTATTCATCCAAACTTGTGGTGAGAAAACAAATTCTTTCAAACAATGCTAGATCTATGCATGGCCCCTTCTACCTAGTGCTGCCCCTATAAACCAAGGAATGACAAGACCTCACTCTGTTCAGAAGGAAAGAGCCAGGACCTGCTAAGATCCCTCAGATTTGCTCCCAGAAGTAGCTTCTCCTAAAAGAGAATACAGTTCTACTAGTATAACTATGACTCACTCATACTAAGATAACTTGAAAGAAATTTATGGTAACTATGCATCGAGGAAAACAAGTGTAGAAAAATTACTACTCTGATTTTGTATCTTCTGTATCTACCAGTTATATTCTGAAATGTAAACTAATTTAGGTTGGAAGGGACCTCCAGAAGTCATCTAGTCCAACCACCAAATGTACCTTGTTATTTTTTCCATAACATAGATATGAAGGTCCAAACAGCATGAAAGAAATGGGTCAGTCTGGATGATAGTGCTAAGCAGACAAGCTTTGGATCTCCACGTTTCTTTCTGTCAGCCATCTCATGATTGGGAAACTCTGTTTAAAAAGAAAAGACAACAACCTTATCACAATGTCATGTGTACTTTTTTTTTTTTTCCCCAGACAAAACCAAATTGTTTTCAAATAAGCCAAGTTTTGTAAGGATTTGTTGATCATTTCTAATTTACAATGTCTACTTAGTGAGTGGAAGTTGACAAATCAAAATTAGGTGTCAGTATTTACTAGTCACTTCACACAAATTGTGTGTTTAGTTATTCTTAAAAGGATACTTGACTTACATACAGGCATAATATAACTGGAAATGAGTTAAACACTGGATTGCTGTCAGGTTCAGAAGTCTAGAATTTAGATTTGTATTAAGCATTTAATAAATTTATGTCTGGGAAGGAAAAAGCAAAAGTTCAGTTCCCAAATGAAACTTTTCAAAACTTCACCATGGGTACCTGAAACGAGAAACATGATATATCTTTTGTAATTAGAGTTTTGTTGCCACAAGGATATTATGTATACAGCAACAACATTCTAAAGAGTAAAAGGCACTTGATCTTCCAAACTACACCCCATCCTGGAAGAAGCAGGTCACACAATCTGCAATGAAAGCAGCTACTGTTTGGAGTTTCAAGGGCAAGTATTCCTCCCAAGCACCTACCTCTATATTCTACAAATTCTCTTATAGCGACCATCAGCATGTTTTCTAGCCCTTTATTTACAAGTCAAGGTGTGAAAGTTAGGTGTGACATGTTTGTCAATATTATACCTTGTCAAAAACCACATTGAAGGTGGTGGTGGGGATGACTGCACAAAAGTAATAAATACAGCAAGGTTTGGAAGAACTACCTACAGCTGAGTGCGAACAAGCCAAGTAAACAATGGCACAATATAGACACAGCTGAAAGCACTTAATTAGTTTGTGACAATTAGAGCAGTCATGTGAGCAGCCTCAGCTATTTTCCAGCAGGACTAGATCTTTCTCAAGCAAACACACTGTCAAAATACATAAGCCCTTTTGCCTGAGACAAGAGTTTAGGAGTGTTCTATGTTCCCAAGTCAAGTTTTTTTAAACAGCAGAGCACCATAACTCTGAGACTTCAGAAGTCTATGGGTGTTTTGCTGTCTGGATGAGGCACATTTTCAGTACCCAATACAGCTGTTTTCATTTGCTGATTTGGTCACTTATATCATGTAATGTATCAGAGAATTCTTTTCACGGTATGAAGCACAAAGCCATCTGAGGTTTCAGTTTGCAGCTGGCAGCATAACATATATGCACTGGATGGTGATATTCAGTTTTCAGGCTCTGTTTTAAGACTAATGCTGAGAAATATCAATCAGGGAGGTCAGCTTGGAGATATAGATTAAAAACTGTCAGTAAGCTATCTGCCTCTTAATTTCATGCATGAAACTGAACAGCTACCTTTTCAAAACAGCTTTGCCTTGCTGCTTCTGGTCTGCTTGAGTACCATCCCGGAGACATGTTGTACTCTTAAGCAAGGGCCTGATTCTGTACTGTCTGCCAGTTTGTTCAATCTCCACACCCATTCAGCATAAACAATTTCTGAAACAAAGAAGTTTCTGGAATAAAAAACAGGCTTTCGCAGGCTGGCAACAGTTAGAAAGGCCGCTTTTCATTTTTAATGTACAGGTACTATGCACACTTCTTGAATGCAGATCTATTAAGGGAAATCAAGCCAGACAAATGGTTCAATCTCTTATGTTTAGCCAGAATCATTAGAGAACGTTTGTCTCTTGGTATTAAAAAAAAAAAAAAAAGTCATTCCATTTTTGCAAGTTCATAACTGGCTAAATTCTGGTTCTGAGTTCCCATCCCTCCATGTACTATTTTAAGTGAGATGCTGTTGAGGTATTTCAATCAGTCCCTTCCTGCTCCTCTCTGCACTGAAGACATAATAGAGGAGAACCCCAGCTTAGGCTCACTATGGCAGGTAAGAGTGTACTGTTACTGGAAGATCCCCTATTTCAGAGCTTGTGCCACTGAAAAACAAAACATAGTGCAGTTTAACTCCCACTTGCTGAGCTCTCCAGGTAGCAAGATATAAAACTGCCTAATATGAAATACAGAAACCCTTCAGGAAATAGGAACATAAACCCAGTCTAACAATTCACATAGCTTTGGAAAATAAGCTACAGACATATAGGCTCACTTGTTCCCTCTTCTTCTTCTGATCTGAAGGCCCTTGCACTCTTGGCTGTGCTGTTGCTCAGCTTTAAGTGTACTGGGGAAGCATTCCCCAGCCCAGGCTGTTCTGCACCCTAGCAGGTAGAACAGCCTCATGTGACACTTGGCTTCAAAGCCACTGAGGCTGGAAAGGTTAACATAATCTGCTCTTCTCCTACATGAATCCTTCTGCCATTAAGCTGTCATGCAAAAGGCAGGCACTAACCTCCCTCCACCACCTTTCCAAGAAAACAGCACACAAGTTTCACACAAGGTGGTGGTGAACCTGTGCTTCTGTCCAGGGCATACTCTGGGCTGCTGGCAAGCCTTCATGCTTGTGCAAATAGAATCTCAACTCCCAGTGCATCCACAGAGGGCTTCCTAAACCTGTGCCTTACAAGCATCAAGTGTGACTGTATGATCACGGATACCTGTGCTTGAGTGAAGAGCAAGTCCCTAAAAAAGGAGAATTTTTAAGGATGTATACCTTCCTCCATCACACGACTTCACGAGTGTAACACATCTTCTAGTAACTAGAAGATCCCACCACAAAAATAAAACCAAAGTGGCCTAAATCTCTACCGAGGGCTGTTTGAAATAACCAAAATAACCTGCTTGGCTTTGCTGTGACACATGCTGGAAGAGTTCCTCAGTCAGCTACAGCTGACAGGCAATTAGGAAATTGTTCCTTACCATTTCACAAGCTGTCAGTTAATGGCTCCCAGCTGAAGCACAGACACTGACTACGCGAGCAGTAATGCCGCTTCACCAAAAACCACTGAAGGAGCAAAGCTGAAAACAAGAACTCAGAGACAGGCAGGCAGGCAGGCAAACTGTAGAGTTACTGTTAAGAAACAGTGGCTCGCAGCTACGATACCTAAGACATCTGATGGTGCTTGTGTCCATCTCCAGCAGTGGTTTGCAGGGGACAGGCTGGGGGAGAAGCATTAACGCAGTTAGTTCAGCTGGAAGCCATTAACTTGCAGCTGAGAGGCAGTAAGGAGCAGCTTCCTAAACTGCTTTCCAGCAATACCTCTGTGAGCATTTCCTTTTCAAGACAGAGTCAAGCTGATAACATAAGACTAAAACTTAAATTGAACTTGCCTCATGCCAAAATCAAATGAACAGGTTGGAAGTGCTCATATGCTTGGGAATAAGTGAGAAGTAGTTTATGGAGCTGTTTTCTATCATCTCTCAGCTGCCTGATCCTGGCTCCCAGCTAAGACCTGGAACTGACTGTGAGGATACATGCAGTCCCTTTGAAAGCAAAATCAAACAGGTGAAGACTGAAAGCCATGATTCTAGTGATTTAAACTTGCATCTTTAACTTTGCTCTGAAACAGAACAGAATAGCTTGCTTAAAGAAAAAAAAAAAAAAAGGTAAAGCAAACTTGAGAATAGAGAGCAATCCCATTATATGTTAGTCTCAAAAATACCATGTAAATCCCCTCTATCTACACTTTACAGTAAAAATGGTTAAGCCCAGCTTCAGAGCTTGAGCACTTGGATGTTTCCTCCAGACTCTCCTCTGTGCTCCAGTCCCGAAGCATTTTCTGTTTGGGTGATCAAGATGGTGAACAAAAAGGATAGGCTCAATGATATACTGATTTGGTCATTTAGACAGAGCAGACTGCCAGACAATTGTCCTTCAAAAAATTTTTGAGGGATTCTTGGTGCAGGTGTTTTTGTTTCTGAGCATGCTCGCTGCTGTGATACCCATCTTTCAGCTCTAGCTTTTTTCCTTTGCTGTATAAGGATGGAAGGCACTCACTGCATGTTTGCCAAGCCCCCTCCTGATAGCAAAGGCTGTAGTGGTGATACTGAGTGGCTTTTGAGAGGTGGGCAGAAATTACTCAGTTGACTTCTGAAAACATACAATAGCCATTTATTTTGTCTGAGTGATATTTGACAAATCTGACATCACCTCATAGAGTATTTCAACTTTTTTCCTTTAAGAGCACCATAAATTGAACACTCTGAGTTTCAGACCTGCAACATATTTCTGAATGTGAGTAAGAAATGTCAAAACCTTTTTGGGTTCTAGCAAAATTGGTCTTCTTGACAGATAAGTATAGGACAATTTTAATACGTTTTGCTCCAGCTTCAGTTCAAACATTAAAAAATTATTTCCTATTTGCTTGATTGGAATTATTATTTCAGTGATGTTCAGTTTTACTACATGAATATATACAATACTTTGATTAAATGTTCCCAAATCATATAATGAAAAGTTCATATTTATTTTAGAGAAGATTTTAGAATGTCCCATCAGTAATAGAACATTTCAGTTACTGCACAGTTATATTTTCAAACTAACTCTAATATAAAAAATTGTTATTTCTTGCCTTTATGGTAACAGTTGCATGAACAGAACCTTGCAGACAGCTATGAAGTCTACATATTAGTGTTTAATTAATTGGTTTACCCAGTCAACAGCAGTATTTTCAGTTCCTATTCCCGTATTCTGCAATAACAGTTTGATAATATGAATACAAGCTTTATGTTCTTCACTAGCAAATTAAGGCTTGCTATGTGAATCTTAACAATGAATTAATATGAATCTTAACACTTTAAGCTTTCTTCAAACATATTTTTCCTCTAAGGTCTTTTTTTCTGTAGTGTTGTGTGAACTACTAATAAGATTTATACAGTAAAACTTATTCCAAACTGGCCTTTGGTCTGAAATGTCAGCTTCAGGACCTAATTTAAGTTCCTCTATGACAAGCAAATAAATGTTCAGTCTTTCTGTTCTGAAAAAAAAAAAAAAAGAGAGAGAGAGAGAGAAAATTCAGCTGTGCTTTTTAAATTATTAAGATATGTTAGGTACTATGTGTATTCTGTTTATTTACCCTTCTCATATAGGCCTAACTTATTTGTCCTTCCAAAAAATCATCATACCAAGCTTGATAGCTTTTCAGCTTATGTATCATTTTACATTAATTTACTATTAATTTTTATGCTAGTGATTCCTGAAGCAGGTGTTCTGGCTCACAAAACTTCTCTTCTTTGTAGTATAAAGAAATACTAGTAATACAATATTTTCAGCCAGTCATATGTGTTTTTAAATAATTTGGAAATTTTTAAAATTAGAAAGGTAACAGCTAACAGATGTTATAAACAGTGCAAAAATTAATCAAAAAGCCCATTTGTTCTTAGTATCTACTCTGATTTTACTCTAATATGTAAAATTATGCCACAATTTTATAAGTACAAATTGATTTTGCTGAATACTATATCTGTGTAAATACATTGAATTTAGGCATGAATGAATTGGTACATATTTGGCATTTTGAATGCTCATCTGAAAATGTAGTTTTAGTAAATTCAAGCTTATTTGGGAATTTAAGTCAAGTTTTACAAATTATTAATTATTTAGATTTTAAAATACTATGTTAATACCGGAAAGACTTGTTTCAAAAATGCTTTTAAAAATATAAGTCTACCAATCTTCAGAGACTTGCAATAAAAATTGAGTTCAGAGTTTTTTGGTTTTCTTTGTCATTTACATGAAATTACAAATTCAGAAGAACTAATAAACTCTTATTGCAACTTCTCTGTCTATACCTGGAATGTCTCTAGGTCATAAGAAATCTGCTAATAACCTCTGGCTTCCATTTTGTGAAAACAAATAACAGGGCTGGAAATAACCTCAGAGTGCTATGAATCTTCCAAGGTAAAATATCAATAGCAGTATTCAATCGATATTTCAATTATCACCAGAACTTTCTCAGTATTTCTAAGCCATTTTTCAATCAGGGATTGTGAAAATAAATAGAGTAGCTCAGGGATTATGGAATGTTGTGAGAGGTAGCTGGAAACGAACACTCCAGTCCTGCAACTCTGCCGTGTGAAATCACACACGCCTTCACCACCAATTAATTAAGTGCCCAAGCTGAAGCCAAGCCTGATCAGTACAGTTCCCAGCTCTGGGCTTGTAATCCCCCAGCGAACCTGTGCAAGGTATTAGCCAGCACTGCTCAATGACCTGGTCTTTCTTTGATGAGCCAAAATAATGCTGAAGCCAGAGGCTAAAAGCTGAGAGAAAGATGTTTTGTGTGTGGGTTTGGGTTTTGGTGGTGGTGGTGTTTTTTGTTTGTTTGTTTTTGTTTTTGTTGTTTTGGTTTGTTTGTTTTAATTTGCCCATCAGCTTCATTGATTTGGGAAAAGAGGGAGAACACTGGAGCAAATGAGAGCAACCTTCTCTAAGTGTCCCTGCTTGAGCAGAGGGGTTATACCAGATGACCTCCAGAGGTTTCTTCCAGCCTAAACCATTCTGTGAAGAAGCCTTTGCACAGATGCCATTGAGTGAAAATTGAAGAAAAAAATGCTTTATTGTTTTCAGCCGTTGTTTTCTGTCCTCTTCTAGACACCACGAGATGAAGTGCTTAACCACAACTGCAACAAGGGCACCAGAAACCCAGGCTCAAGTTCTGAATTAAAATGCCACCTAGCCTGGCAGACATCAGTCAGATGTCAACATGTGCAATGAATTGGTAGATTAGGACCTAGATTTCTTGCATGTAAAGTTTTAGTAATTCTGAAGTGGATATAAGAAACCTGTGCAACATTGGCAATAGACAGTAGTCTCATTCATACTCATTATATCAGGGGGAGAAAATGCTTACTGATGCAACAGAGGGACAACATGATCCTGCGTAAGGTAGGTGGCACAAAGGTCAAGAATTAAACACTTTCAAATTTTCCCAAATGTTAATTAAAACAAAGAGAAGAAGGTGTTATCTTCAAAACTCTACACAGACAAGAAATAAACAAACTGATAAGTATGAAAACAACACATCCTTGCATGATATGGAGTTGTTAAATCAAACTCAGCAGGGGAAAGGGTTTGTCCTTTGAGTATTATTTAGGTATTAGGCGGCACTGGGGACAAAGAAAATGTATTTTATTTAATAGTACTGATAAATGAAAACAAATGCAGCTTGTTACCACTGGTACTGGGATGAGTCACTTTGAAATACAATATCTGAACAAGTCAAACCTTAAGCCATCCAACAATGCTATTAAACAATGGCCTGTTTGTATCCCCATTCAGCCATTCTGTTCTGACTTACTAATGGACAACATGGTACATGAAGTCTGGATTGAGTCCTATGAATACATCATGGTCTTACTATAGAGGAGATAAAAGGATCTATAGATTTGCAGGGTCATCTCTGTCAATACAATGACTTCTCTTAACTAGTTCCGTGCTAGCACCTATTAGCTGTAAAGGTTAAAATACTATTACTGAAATAAAGTGCTTGCTTTTGAATATGATGTTCAAAGAAGAGTAAAATCTCACCTCTTAGCGTCAAATAAAAAGTTTTTCCTTTACCTTTCTTTCTTCTTTTAGTAGAGAATCTCTTTTAACTGATGGCAGAAAAGGCACATTTTCACAGTATTGTGTTCTACCATCATCTTTGCAGGAGGATTAGAACATTGTAGAGGAAGACCTGCACAGCCTCGTGATCTGGAATAACAGAAATGACAGATTTTGATCATACAAAATGCAAGACCACGCTCATAATAGCAATATTCAATACTATGAGCAGGAGGAAAGGACAGAGATAAAAGGGCTTGCTTGCATTACTCAGTTACATGAGACTGAAATAAATCAAAGCTGGTATCGCCATTAGAGTTGGGAAATACGACTACGTTGTAAAAAATTCAGTGAGATTTTGTAACAGTAAAATTGTACTGAAGGTAGTGTTTCTGTCTTTCATGTCTCAGAAAGGTAAGTTCTGTTCTGAGGGATGAAGAGAAAGGATGCCAGCATGTTAGCACACAAGAGTAGAACTCATGTTTTCTCTGATGAAAACAATATTAGGATAAGTTATTACTGATTTCTATAAAACATGAAAATGGAGAAACGTTAAGAGGAACAATGCTTTGAAATAGCTTTCCAATAGACATATTAGTGCAAAACCCCCAAACCATGTGTCAGATGATGTTTGATAACGACCCATACATTATGGCTGACAACAGTTCCAAGGAATTGCCTTCGGTCTTACCAGTTGTCCATCCAATCCTGTGTCTATGCTTTTATATTTATACCAAAATCATGACTGTACATTTTACTGAAGGTCTGATCATTACTTTTGCATGCACATGGTGAAAAGAAGATATCAGAACTGTGGCTGGGCAACCTTTCATTGAACTGGAATGCAATAGCCTTTCACAAAACTTATTGGCAGTAAATCATCCCTACCTTTTAAACTTTATTTTGGACTTCCTACTGAAAAAAAAAAATAAAAATCTGACCTCTGTTGCCTGGGAGTACATCTGGTGCATGAATTCCATGACATGCAATATTCTGTAAGAAACAGCTGGGCTATCTGTGCTTGTTCAGTTCCTGCAGCCCACAGAGATGCATTAGGTTGGTGTTTCATGTAACAGTACTAGTCTTGTCTCCCAGCAGAAATAGCCTCAGATATCACAGGTCTGGTACAGCCCTAATGCTGCTGGTTTGTAATCTAGCACACAGAAAGCTAGGCCACATATTTCTGAATGATTCTCTGTTAGGTGATGCAACAAAAATCTTTGTGCAGCATAAACAAAACCTTAAAACCCTTAAGACTTCCATCTTCTCGGGAACTGAATATCATGATATCACGACAGTTACTGAAACAAACCTGAATCCTTCCAGCTGAGCCAATCTGTTACATAACCTGTCTCTTCTCCACTCTCATTCTAAAAAAAAAAAAGAGAGAGAAAAAAAAAAAAAAAAAAAAAGAGAAAGAATGGGACGATGTGGAAATCTTTTGCCCTAATAAAACGGGCAAAAGATGATTCTCTCCAATGAAAACAAGAAGACTTTCCAAAAACTTAAAAGGTTATTTGTTGCTTGTAGATATAAAGATTTGCTGTTCTGTGAAAACCACTGATCACGTTGGCTGAATTATTTCTTCCAGAGTGATGCTAAAATTTTGCCAAAATTGCTTCTGTGTGATAATGCAGCAGACAAGATTTCATTTGTATATATTCATACAAAGCCTATTCATTAACGTCCTATCCATTAATGACAGCAATGATAGTGGTTGTGCTTCAAGGAATAACAACTTTTCCTCAGAGATAATATACCTTAATTTCTGGAGTGCCATCAGCAAATTCCTATGCTCTGAATAACACGTTATTCTTAAGAAAATCAAAATAAAAAAGTAAAATTAATTTTTAGTTGTGTAAAAGATTTTCATGTTCATAATACCACAACCACATAGCTGTCAAAGTACAAAGAAATACAGTTTTGTCAGTATTTCATTTGGTAATTATGAAGGCAGTGAAGAGAAAAGTGTTCCAGATATACAGTTTCAAAGGATTTTGTTGATTCTCATTGACTAATATTGTGTTTCCTGGCTTGCAGCTACTGTTTATTAATAAAACAGGTTAATTATATGATGTTGGAAAAAAATAGTAGCATTCAATCTCCAAGTCACAACAATGAAAGAGAAAATATTGGGTTTCCTCTATGCACTATTACTATTAAACTGAGTGCTAGTTATAGGGAAGCAGCACATATTCCTCCTGCATTTAGTGAATTATTAAAGACAACAAAAAATGTGGAACCTGTTGGTGGTGGAAATCAGTTATAAAACTTGCTTTCATTACACAGAGACAGCAAAGGATTGTAGTTGCTGATATTGACCTTCTGTATGAATGTTCCTGAACACAAAAATTAGCTTACTTGTGTTTATAGCTAAGTATCACTGGCTTAACTTTTGCCCTTAGCAAATGGTGTGCCCTTAGGAAAATGGTGTGTTGCCTTTCTCACAGGAAAACACAATCCATTTAAGCAAAGATTTTACAATATGAATGAAAAAATATCTTTTTTTTTTTAAGAAAAAAAGTTAACAAATATACCCTAGCTCAAAATGAGCACATTACATGTTGCATTTCATTTTATTAAAAAAAAAAAAATAACTTTGAAATTTCCCTACTTCCCTTTGCAATTACGCTACAATTTCCTTAGTCTTTCTTCATTTATTACCTCCTTTAATGGCACAGTCAAAAACATATTTTTTTATACAAGTAAAGAACGAATTTTTGCTTGTCCTGTGTTGCATGCATTTAACGCTGTCCATTATCACATTCACACCCCACAAAATTACAGACAATCAATCACCAAATATCAGCAACTCTTCAAGTAGAAGAATCTCAGGTACTTGCGGGGGATATCCTCTCATCAAGGTATTGGTCCAAATGATGAAAACATGACATGCAAGGGGGAAAGGAGTGGAAATGGAAAGACAGGTGCTGATGGGGAGCTTTTGCCACATACTCGGTCATCTTATAATTCTAACCATTCAGTGTAAAACAGACAACAGGGATGATTGCTATTGTTTTACTGATTAACCATTCTCTCCCCTTTTTCCCAAAGGGCACCCTGGCAAACTCTACTTAGTAAATATTGACACCTGTAAGCCAAGCTGGCTGATGCCTTTGGCTCTTCAGCTCTCTTCCCATCTGTTGCCTGGGAATTTTAAGTGAAGTATTTTGGGACACTTTCTCTCTTTTCAATGAAAATTGTAAAAAAAAAAAAAAATCACTACCCAGAAGCTAATCCTAGAGCCACATGGCTCTAGAGAGGCCCGTAGTAACTAAAGGGAAAACACAGCATATGTAAAATGCATATCCCACTGGCCTCTTCTGACTACTCTTCTTTAGTTAACAGCATGCCATGATAATCTGCTTAGTTACCAAGTGGAGCGTTCTTCCCTTTTCCCCATGAGATCACCCTGACCACGATCAAAGTCCAAACACATTCTCGGCTAACTCTATTGTTCCCAAGAGTGGGATTAATGACTAATTATGTCAGGTCACTCATCCAGATGGCCTCTCAGATGTTCCTTTGTCATTGCCTGACCTTCCATATGCCCCTTTGACCTTGAGGTTTATTTCCATGGCAACATGAAGCCTCAGTTTCCTTGCTGAGGTTGCCAAGAAGTGGCCAAAAGGGGGGATATGGGATAATCTACCCACACTTTGTATTCTGCTTCCATCTCATGCCTTGTTAAATCCAATGAATAGATAAAAAATGCTATCTGATCCCAGCTGAGTGATGACCATGGTCATGATTCTATGTTACATGCTATGTTTTTTAAATTAGCAGACAGCTTTGTACATGGAAACGTGCATTTAATTTGAAGAACATCAATCGCCATAATGTGATCTTTTTATCTCATTAATGTTAAGCAAGGGTAATAGAATGGAATTACAAAATATCACTGTGAAAGGAATACAATTCAGAGAATTATAGATATCCCCCATTAAAGCCCTAGAGATGTTTAGATAAGTCTACTTGTTCAGTTTCATAAATTAAAGATTCTTTTACCTTTCCTGAGGTTTAAATCTAGCCTCGGATGTTGATCTTATTCTGAAGAAGGATTTTAACATGGTTAATGCAATGGAGAATTTTTCTGAAACAACCAAATAAGTAAATAAAAATATAGAAAGCCAGTGATTGATGAACTCAATTAAATAAGAAGGTTGAATAGGTATTTTCGTGAGTTGAACTGTATTCTCTTTTAGCATTTAGAAAACTCAAACTGTTTATTCCCTCTTCATTCCTAATCTCTTGGAATAGGCACTAAAAGTATCTCAGTGAAAATTACCTTTATGTCTGCCTATCTACATAAAATTCTATAAAAACTACACTGAAAAAATGTAAGGATTTTAAAGCTAAATGCAGACAGGTCCAGGGAAAAAGGTGACTTTAACGTGCTTGTAGGTCTACCCTCTGTACATGTGTGTTATCAGTCAGTCTTCACTCAGATTACCATTTCAGTTTTATAGTGGTATATCTCCAGTTTGGGACCACAGCCTTTAACTGAATGAGATGGATATAATTTACATAACACAGTGCACATCATTTATGTCTCATACCCTCCCATTCTGGAAGGAGATGAAGGACAAAGTAGTAACGCATCACTAAACTTTTCAGAATTCTGCTCAAGAAATCTGCCATAGTTTGTCCTCTACACCCAATCAGCCACTGAAGGAAAGATACAGAGGATCTCTGAGCTGCCATATTCTTTCATAATTTCCACCTTTATTTTTGAATCTGCAAGATGGACAACACCAGGGAACAAAACAGAGGCTGATATATCCTTATAGTGTTAAAGACTTTACCATAATACTTATGTACAGAAGATAGTGTTATGATTATCTTCATTACTTCCAGTATGGTCCTTCCAAATCTTGATTTCTCCACTTTTCAACCTTAGCATTCTTATAAATTTTGAGTTTCTAAATGTTTCTAAAGAGAAAAATTTTGAAAATACAGGAAATTCCATTATACAATACAATTTTCTAAATATTAGTAGCATTTCTTGTTCAGAAACAACCAACCTAGTGAAGCACAGACTGGATGTATATTTCATTCAGTAGGGAAGGCATTCCAGTGAAGCCCATTCTCATAACACTGTGAATATTCTCTTACCTCAGGGTAATGTTCCACAAATACAATTTAGAACAGAAACACTCTTGGTTGTTGTATTCACAAATGCACTTACTCTCTACAGCCTCTTAAGTCTGTTCATTGGCAGCCTTATGCATATATAATGCAGGTAGTAAAATGGCAAGGTACAATATAAAGAACAATTTAGTTTTCAGAAATGCAAAGAACAATTTTAAACACTACATTGCCAAATTAACACACATATTTACTAGATCATTGAAAGGCATTGGATAAACAAATAAATAAATACAGATGCACATTGTAAAAAGAGAGTAACGTGGAATAATAGAATACTTCTGGAGGTACTTCATAGTCCTGCCTTGGTGTTCTCAGAAGCCAAGTCTAAGCTGAGAAGGGAAAACAAAACAAAAACAAAACAAAAACACACAACTACACTTTCCAAAATGGCCTCTCATCATTGTCCTGAAAGCTATTTTCACATCTAAATGAGGTTTGATGTGTGCACATTCTATTGATTTTGCATGAAAGTGACAGGGTGGTGAAAGACCCATAAAAATGATTTGCCTATAAAACTTGTGTTCTTACAAATGCAGTCTGCACCAAGGACCACTGGAAAGTTTGCAGGATGACTAATATGCTCAGAATGAATTATTTAATCGATTCTTCTACAGGGAGTAACAAGAATAGTTCAATGATTTACCATAAGTATTAAGCCAATGTATACTAGTATTCAATTAAAAAAAAAAAAAAACTAAAAACTTAACATGAATGAAATGTCTGAAAGATAGAAACTGTTGTTTAGTGTTCAGAATATCAAATTCTTTAGGAGTGACATGCACATAGAAATGCCTTAGCACAGAAATGCAAGCATGATGCATAGAGAAATCCATATAGCAGATGGGAGGGACATTTCTGTCTTTATAAAGAAATAAATTACTTTAAAAGTAATTATAGTGGTCAATCATTAATATTTTGAAAGTGTCTATTTCATCAAAGTTTATTGGTGAGTGTTTTATCATGCTCCAAGAAGTGATTAAGTAGAATTCAATATGTCTTTTTAGGTCTGGCAGGATTGTCATGTGGTTAAAGATAGATCTGGATGTTCTTCATCGCTTTCTCATTTAGTTGAGGTAAGTCTTTGAACAAATTGCACAGATGTTCAATGTCTGTTTTCCTATATCAGAAATTGAGCTAATAATAATAATTGCTGACTTTATAGATGTGCAGTGCGATTGAATTAACTAGCAACAGTAAAACACAGTGGAAAATAGTGGCTAACATTGTAATATTCTTATGAATTAGAGACAGTTTGGGGTATGCAAGGACTGTAGAACTTTGCTTCCCATTATTAAATAACTTCTTCCTTCTCAATCCATAGCATCATAACTAGGTCTTGTAGGACACCCCACAATATGTAAAGAATAAGAAATGAACATCTAACTGAAAGGCTTATATACACAGTTGTACATCTAGGTTTATCATGGAAACCTTGATGCAATGCTGACCACAATGGAGGGTACCAAATCATCAGCAAAATTATTTTTGAATGTTAAACGTGAAAATGTTTCTTACAGATTTGCAAAACAACTGAAGTTTTACCTTAGCATAACACAGTGCCAACAGGAAAAAACAGAGGAAGAGAAGTTGTTTTATCTCAAAAATCTGTATGTGATTTTGAACATTAACTATGCATTAGAATGACCAAGGCATGGTTATTCCAGACTGTCAATGCATTTAGGCATATTTCCCAGGTATTTGATCAAAGGAGTGGGGGATTTTAAGTGAGCTGTTTTGAAGTGTGTAGAGTTGGTAAAGCTCTGCAATGATTTTTCTGCAGTTAACAATGTTGCAAAGTTGTTTGGCATGTTGATATATAGTCCAAGGATATTCTGCACACTTTGATGTTTACTAATTCCATTAAATTTATCTTTTAATGAAGTACTAATAAGAGTAATAAATGCCACTGACTCTCAGTAATACCCATGCTATAGTACTTTTGCAGATGTGCACTCCTTAAACTAGGTATATGGCACAGAGATCTTGCAATGAATTGTTCTGTGATGAGCAAGAGAGAAAAGGGAGACAAAAATGCCAGGTCAAAATTGTCACACACACAACATATGTTTCTCTATTTTTGTTTATGTATACAGATGGTTTTACAAGCACTTTTGGAAGTTGCACACATAATGTTCTAGGCAGTAAAAAACAAATAAAACCTGTTCTGTGCAAACAGCTATTTATTTTTCATTTTTCTTCCTACTCACGGCACATGCAAAATATTTTTTTATAAAGGTATTTTTAATATTGCATACTTACAACTCATTACTTGGATAATATAACAACAATACAATCATTATCATCATTCTTTTATGAGTCAGAGGTCCTGATCCAAAAAGATGCTGTAGTGTATGGGAAAAGGGTGGAAACCATTTCACTTAGAGACACTCAAAAAATCTCAGAAGGACCTATGGTGTGAGCTGGGATTGAGCAAAACAAAACTCCAGATCCTGCACTAATGAAATCTTTTTAATTAAAATCACAGAATCGCAGAATCACAGAATCATTTAGGTTGGAAAAGACCTCCAAGATCATCCAGTCCAACCTATAACCTAACACTACCAAGTCCACTATTAAACCATGTCACTAAGCTCTACATCTACACATTTTTTGAAGACCTCCAGGGATGGAAAAGGGACAGCCACTCAAGAGATTGTACCTTGACAGCAGTAGCACCCACAGCACTCACCTGGGCTGTGGGATACTCAGGTGGATTATTCTTATGAGCAGGATCACTGGCAGGTTAGAAATCCCTGAACAAGAGCTTTGGTTAGAAATACCCCGTATAGGTATAATGCCTGCTGGAAATGCAACATAAATAAAAGACTTTTTTAACAACACAGGGGATTCATAAGGGAATAATCATAATAATCATAATCACCTAGGGAATGTAACCAAATCATTTAGGTTTGTTGCTAAAAAAAAAAAAAAAAAACACTAAAAAAGTATGCAGATAACTCTGATCCTGATCACTGGCTACTGGATGTCAGCCTTGGTATGGCTTTTCTCTAATCCCTGCCTAAGTCACTGGATTCACCCTACAGCACCTCCCTCCTCCTCTTCAGTTTCCACATCAGTGGGAAAGTTGGCCAAGGAAGAAAGCAGGGTCACTTACCCTACCATAACACTGGTTCTCAGGGCTGCACAGCCCATACGAATCCCTCAGCCTGATCCCCTTCTCTCATAGAGAGGCTTCCTTTTCCCTGAAGGTCCTCTGCAGTGAAGGAGCCAAATGATGGTGCTTGCTCCTCACATCACACACCTGGGCAGGAAGAACAGGATGCCTGTGCTGCAGCTGTTCCTACAAACTTGCCTGCCTGAACCATGCTGCTGAGTAAGGAAGGGTCCTAAGTAGAGCACATCTCTCAGAGCTACCATGCTGCCAGATGATCAAACCACCTTCTCTCCAGAGAAGCCTGTAAAACTTTCATGTGGGAAGAATGGGGTGTGGAAATGTTGACTGTCCTCTCCCCTTTTCAGGAAGCAAAGCTGCCAACCATGACAGCAAGCTACTCACACATGTAAATAAGCTACCCGTCCTCATTCAGTCATGGCTTTACTGATTCTCAGTGCCAACGGTTAACTTTTCGAAGTGTAAATCAAGACTTAATGCAAAAGGAACACTGAAATGGCCTCATCAAAGAACCAGGATGAAATGGTCATAAAACAGGCTTAGGGATAGGCCTGATTAAAGCATAGGTACTTTATGCCTAGCCTAGTCTAAATTCCTGGCTTCATATGCTTATGTCTCAGTCTCAGTTTTCATTTCAAAAGAAATTTCATCTTCTCACTCTCCACATTTTTAAGGAAGGGATGAAATTCAAACCAACTATAACCAACATGGTGATGCTTGTCTGGGTTTTAAAGCAATCCTAGAAAGAAACTCTATCAGAAGAAAGCGATCTGTTGCAGCTCTGTGTGATTTTACTCTCAAGACCAATTTCTAGTGTAGACCAGAAAGTAAGAACATACCAGTGGGCATGACATAGTGTCAGGTGGAGAAAGGAGGAAGGCTCTGAAAGTTATCACATACAATGTTGAGATAAACATGATATAAACTTTTTCTTTCTCATCAGAAAACGTCAGAACTCCTTCTATAGTTCCCCAGGGCATGTTGGCTCTGTTTCTACTGTTTAAAGAAGAGATGCCCATCATGAGACCTGCAGTTCTTATCACTCTACATATAGGTCATGATGCTAAAGAGGTGTTAGGGGTTTGAAAAGCATGTTCTTTGGACTCTTCTGTTTTATCTAGATGGTTGTCTGAAGCAAAATAGATTGTGTTTCAAAGGCTGTCACCACGTAAGTAAACATATAAACAAGTCAGAAGGTTCCGATTCAATTTCTCTTTTAACTTATCCATTTAGTGTTGTCATTGAAATGGGCTAGCAGTATATTAGTAATCTTCCTAGCCTGTCATACAGTACTCCCAGCCCAGCCTACAGTTAAGAAATTATCAATTTTTTTTCTCTCTCCCTCTCTCTTCCTCATGTTCAGCTGCCCACTCTTCTCACTTGCATTTCAGACTCACCAGCTAGCCACTGCAAGGCACAAAGTAGGGGCCGTACTTGTTCACTAAAGATTCTTCAGATGGCCTTCTCTGGAGAAGACAGAGTTCAAACTGTGCAACCAGTTCTTCTAGGAAGAAACATCTCTAGCAGTTATTCCTAGAAGTACCATTAGCCACATTGTGTGCAATGGAGAGCAGTATTAACTTACAGCTTCACAAGGAGAGCTAATAGCTTTATGGAACTTTGCTAAGATGCAGGATTTTCTGTAACAGCTCATTTTAAGCATTTGATAAACTTGTGGATGAGTCACGGAAGCTTAAGAATTAAATGGGATTTTACTGTTTAGTAAAGAAGTATTATTCTCCACCAAAGACATAATGATTAACTCCACTTTGTGGCTTTGGTTTATATTGCAGGTTGTGACATAACAGTATTGGTCTACAGTTGGCATTGATTTATAAATTGTCATTAAAAATGCTCTTGATTCAATCTTGGCAAACCTTATCTTGGTGAGGAACTACAATTTTTCTCATCACTGTTATTATTGGAAGGGAACCTGTTGCCTGTGAAGACTGGGAGAGAGGATTTGTTAGAAGGAAAAAAAGTTAATATTTATTTTAAGCTGCTAGGATATGTTCGAGCTGCACAAATGTGAACAGCATTCCCAACCACCAGACTTCTCAGTCTATAATAACCTGACAAAACCCTTTGTGGAAAAATCAAAATCTGAGAAGTAATTGATTTTATCAAGCGTAGTAATCAGAATGACTGTGAGAAAATACAGACACACACATGCACCTATAGTCATTTAAAGAGCATATAGCTACTTCTTAACAAATATGTATATATATATATATATCAAGGATTAGTAGAGCCTAAGCACAGGATGGATGGGGACTAGTCAAACTGACAAGCTATATGTGACCACTCCCTTTCCCTCACACTGCAGGTGATTGGAGTGTGTATCTCTCTCTGACCCATGGAGCAATAACCAATTAAAGTACAAAAGATAGCTGTTTCAGTGGCTCAGCATTGTTTTGAAATTACGCCCTTTAACTTCTGTGCTACCCCGAGCTTCAAACTGAGGTCTAAAATTGCAAAGCAAGATTTTGGATATGCTTAGTTAGAGGAATGGAAGGCAAAATATTCCTTCGAGAAATTTCCTTGTGGAGGCACAAAATATAAAGTATGTGCAGAAATTATGTTAAGTGACCTGACAACTCAAAGATCCATTAGCTAAACTGTTCTGTCACAGTCAATTAGTTTTGTTGTCACTTCTGGGGCCTACACGTTTTTAAGGGAGAGAAGTAAGACATGTAACTGAAATAAGAAGATATATCTAATTTTTAATTCCTCCAAACCTGCTTTTAAGTAATGACTGCAGATATTTTTTCAAGGCCTAACATGTGGCTTTGTAAAGGAAAGGGATTACTTTGAAGTCATTTGTAAAGGTGTTGGTTGCTGTGAAAACATTCACTTTCAGACGGTCACTTTGGAATTCTAAAAAGGGAAAGAAAAGAAAGGAGAAGTCAAATGAATCGCACATGGTTCAAAGCCATCATCGTCAGAGAGCCCCGTTTCATCATCGGACATCTGTGGGAAGTTCCTTATGTAGAATTAAAAAAAAAAAAAAAAGACACAGAATGAGGTAAAATGGGCAAACATGCTTTTATCTGCATGCACACACAGAGAACCAGCCTGCTCTGATGCTGCCTGTAACCCGCCTGGCCACCTCCGTGCTGGAGCAAGTACCCTCGCCCGCCCTGGCAGCCAGAAACCACTGACACGCGCCCATCACAGCCTCGGCAGCTCCCCGCTGTACACATGTGCGCGGTGATTGACAGCGCTTCCTCTTCCGCCGCGTGGGACGCAGCGGGGAGCGGCCTGGCGGTTGTTTGCTCAGCTGCGGCCACCCCACCGCCCGCTTGCGGGCCGCGGGTGACGCCTGAGTAAGATGGCGCTGCCTCCCCTTGGAGGGAAGGGGAGAAGGCGAAGGAGAGCAGGGAGGGCAGAGGCAGAGCCTTGGAAGTCTGAGGTTGCAGCTAAAAAGTCTGCCCGGCTGAATGAGAAGTCAAGGGCTTGGCAACTGTTGTTTTTTTTTTTACAACACTTGTGTAGTTGCCTGGGTTGTTCCTCCTGTGTATGCGATACTATAAAATAGAAGGAGGAGAATTAACTAGAAAGGGAACGGAATTGGTTTCTATTTGCCTGTCATTTTTCCTACTTTTCCATTTAACTGTGAGGATCAAATTCAGAAGACAAACTTGGTCCCTTGTCTCAAGACCCACATTGATCTTGCATTTAAACTTGCTTATCTGCTCTTTATGGAAACTTAAAAGATACAGCATATGTGCTGAGAACCCAGGCAATGCAACTTCAAGCAGCAGATACCTTAGTCTGGTCTTGTGGTAGAAAGATCAAATCAACATAGACTCTTTAGAGAGTATAAGACTTATAAGTCTTATGCTCTTAGAGAGCATAAGACTTCTGTTTTTACAATACCTTACATATCACTTCTAAATTTCATGCAGAATTTTAAATTTAAGTATTTGCACAGCCATGTCTTGCAGGCTTAGATGCCTTAAAGCAATTCCCTCAGCTGCGTGGCAATCTTCCCACTCTGACCTCAGTGCTACTTCTAATGTTCTCCTGTCCCCGCAAGAACCATCTCCTTCCCCATTCTCCTCTCTGGTTATTTCCCAGTTCTTGTGGAAATGTTGCTGCCTTTAAAAAATACTGTCATTCATTCTCCTCCAGGATGGATAATACTGGCCTGAAAATTTGGGAAGAATGCAAGCCACACACACCAGTTTTAACCACATGATTGAATCTTAGCTAATTGGGGGGAGGGTTTTCTTTCTGAAATAATGCAGCATCACTCAAAGCACTTTTAGGCCTTTTGACTGTATAAATAACCTTTTGCACTTCAAGGGTCATTAGATCACGATAGTTTGTAATACAATTATAGTCAGCACTCTGCTCTTATGGGCTGCCTGGTAATTTGCTTGTTAATATATTAGCACAAAGCATTGATCAAGTAGCTAATCCAATCACACGCTTGTTATTGATCTCTTATTGAGCATCCTGCCAGTGATCACTTTTCGCTCAGGCCCAGTCAATAGCAAATGCCAGATAGGCTCTCCCACACCTAATGAGCTTACGAAATAAACTAAACATTTTCCTTTGCCCTCAAGGCTAGGATCAATTGAGAGCTTTTAGAGCAGAATTCAGATGATTTTTTCATCAACTTTTCCCCTTTCTTTCTGCAAGCACGCAGGTTTGCATTAAGACCTCTATCTAAGACTTTCATTCTAATTTGGAGACATCTGAAAAGCAGCTGCCATGTCTGAAATGCTGGAACAGCTGTAAACAATAAATCACACGGGTGAGGAATTCTGCTGCACGTTGGCATGTGGTCTGTCAAGCCAAAAAAATAGAGACATACAAAAGATCAAGAGGTCAGGGGTACCTGAAGTCTACGAAAAATGAACTAGTCCCATATTTCATCCCAGAGAGCCCTATTCTGGAAGAAGGCCTACGCAGCATTCTTTTACAGGAGGATCATGT
Source organism: Anseranas semipalmata (assembly GCA_013399115.1). Lineage (NCBI taxonomy): Eukaryota > Metazoa > Chordata > Aves > Anseriformes > Anseranatidae > Anseranas > Anseranas semipalmata. The sequence continues at coordinate 139,464 of VXAA01003394.1, read as the reverse complement.
GCTTATACATTGGGGTAGGGGGAGGCCTGGGGTACTGCAACGAATTACACATGAGCCTTTTCATATTGCTGCCATTGCATTAAGGCTATTCCAGTATCAGCTAGTGGAATTTCACACTACAGACACAGATTCTTGCTGATGAAAAGCACACCCAAATTATGCAGGAAGAAACAATATTTCACTTACATGCATAAGTGCCAAATAATAGTTCCTTAACTTATAACAGTTCCCAGTTGCTTACCATACAGTGTGTGAATGTGAACATAGTGGATTTACAGTTACTCAGGAAAGAAAAGAGTGACAGAGAAGGAGAGAGAGAGATTTTTCAGGAGAGGTAACTTTTACTTATCACAAGAATTTTGTAACTTTTATCAGATGTCTGTTCAGCTAACACAGCATATTAAGTCTCTGAGGAAAGTTATTTGGAAAGAACATTTTTCCATTTACTCAGAGGCCTTATAGAAAAACAATAGTGCTATAATAGTAGCTTCTATTAGATCATAAAAAAAAGAATGCGAGATCCTTAGATCTTAAATATCCTTGCTTCAGCTATTACTATTAGCACTATTTTATATAGCTAGGTTGCATTTGCACTTTAACCACTTTTATTCCATGATCTTGTTTTGATTATTGTGCTTACTATTTTCCTTATTACCGTGCCAGATTTAGATTACAGAGAGACACAATCTGAATATAAACCAGGTACAGATTTAAAATGTTTAAAAGCATTTGTAACATGTAAGCATGCAATTTAAAACCATTACTAAAATCTGATTACTTGCCTGGGGAAAAAGGAAAAATTTCAGCTAGAAACATTAGTTATACCTTTTCAGAATTTTTCTTTTGAATTAGTCACAATTATGCATTACAATCATATTTATTTGGCAGACTTTTTTTGATGTCAAATGAAAATGGATGCATCTTGTGACTCTCTATTTTGCAGAATTCCACTATCTATTTCTGTGCAATTCTCTTAATAACCAGATATACAAATCTTTACTGATGAGGCTGGAGCTTATGTAAGAGGACTTTCATTTTCATGATAATCTTGACATTAGCAAGTCTTACAGGATCTATCTACACGAGTACTTTACCTCCATGATTCAGCTCTATGTTTCAACACCTTAATTGTCTCACTGTCTGCAGTAATTCTCAGGCTTTCTTTTGGGGTGATCCAGGCAGTTCTTACAAGATCAAGCTATGTATGCTTCCCGAGATGGTTTAACCCTGACATCATTCCTTAAAAGACTGAACTGAGTTTGGGCAGCCTCCACCTCCAGCCTGGGTCACCTTCTCAAACACATACTGGCAATTTCGTACTGCAAAAAAACACTGTTCTGGCGACCGTGACATTCCTCACACTGTTTAAGGAATTTTTGACAAAAAAGACACATGCCCAAAAAACAATATCTGAACCTACAGGAGCAGTACAGCACATTGAGAAGATAGTGTAGGCCATGAGCTCAGTATGTTATTCACTCTGCTCCAGAAAAGACTAGCTGTGCACACTTAGGAGCCACCATTTTGTTTGGAGGCAAGGGATTGCTCCTTGGGCATCAGGATGCCTTTGGCTGCACAGGCAGAGCCATCTGGCTGATTTGCATCTGTTTTATGCAACCTTAAACCAGGAGAAAGTCCCCTAAGTCAATGGATTAGGGCAGTATACATGCTATGTGAGCTCAGCCCAAGTGTGTAAGAACTGCTTGGATGAGTCAACACAAATGTGTAAGAACCACTTGAATGAGTCAAGCCAGTAGCCTGTAAAATTGAGGATTTAAGTCTTTATGACAAAGTTCCTAAAAGTATCACATTTGGTAATGCAAACAGTAATCTACTGCTCCAGCTCTACCTTCAGCTAAATCACTTAATGATCAGCTGCCTGCATAACCGATTATACAAATACTCCAATTTTGCAAGCAAATAAAATTTAGACAGATATGATACAAAATGTGAGCACACATCCCATTGGCCTTACAATCTAATTGAAAAATTATTCTCTAATATATAATTGGACTACTCAGCTTGGCTTGTTGTTTAAGTGGATATTTAAACTTTTTTTTTGGAAATGTAAACATTTTCTTCTTTATAAATGTTTTCTAATAGACACTTCTATAAGAAAGGATGCAATTCCCAAATTCTGTATCACATCATGTTCTTGCATTATACACTCTCAAATCAGTAACTACTTACTTTTTCAGAACTACATATTTATTCTTTAGTTAACTTCTGGAGGTGTAACCAGGCCTTTCTGACTAGCTAAATAGATAGCAAAAAGGACCCATATTCCTTGTACTTGTAAGATTTATTGTGTAAAATGCAGAACATCATCTACATGGTAGTAGCTGAAATGGGAGGAATTTTGTAGTCTGGAGAGAGCTTCAAAGTCCTAATTCCACATCTTTCTCAAAATCTGAAAAGAAAGATGTCTTTCCAATTTTTTTTTTTTCCAAATACTATCCTCATCCACTACCAGAATATCTCAGCCAACAATTCAACAACTTGTTGCCCTTTTTATTAACCACATTTTCCTGTTGTACAGATCTTCAAAACAAGGATCAAAAAATGGGAAATGACCATTAATATTTTTCAGTTTGAGATGAATCTCTTGTAGGCATCTGGCAAAAATACTGTGAGTTCACTATGACTGTGCTTATGGCACCTAATAGCTCTCCATCTTTTCTTCCTTGTTCTGCCAGTCACTTTCTAAAGAGTTATTGGTACAAATAATGTGAAATCATTGCTAAGGCATTAGGAAAGAAAGGTTTCATTGTTGTTTGTTTGTTTGTTTTTCAAATTATGCTTCATACTCTCATGTTTAGCAGCTTAATCTGGAAAGTATTTTATGTTCTCATGAACCCTTCCATGCCTGTTGGGGAAGAAATTTTTTAAAAGTTTACATTTCATATTGTATCTCTTTAAGGAAACTATACAGGCCTTGACTAAAAAATACTACAATAAGTTTCCTGTAACTGGGAAAAGAGATGTAAATCAGCTTGGGTTTGTCTTCTACTGGCCTATTGTGAATGGCTGCTTTGTTCTCTAGCTAGGTCTGTACTTCATGTGGATCTCACTGTGTTGTGCACTATATGTAATTACCTAAGTTAGAGAAGATGAAAATCAAATACTAGAAATGAGGCCTTCTACCATAAGAGTTTCCAAGAAAAAGGCTGAATTGATAGAAATAAAGATCCAACATCTAATGATGACATTTTCCATGTGTATTCACATAATACTTTCCTCTAATGAAGCCTGTCTGGGAAAGGTTTCTCTTGGCTTTCTGGCAAGTAGCTGGCAGTACCTTCTCTGAAGTGGTGAAAGCTTTTTGATGAAAATGAGAGCCATTTCTAAGATAGCTGGAACAAGATTTTAGCATATCATGACTTGAATTTGCATTGTTTTTGGTTATTTCTTCAGCATCGATGCAAGCCATTCCAAAGTTCCACAGTGGCAATAAAGCAGCTTATCTCTATGAAAACAAAGACTAATTGGCTACCCATTGAAAGGTGAAACATTGTGAAATAATGCAGAAAAGAAGGAAAGCCGTATGTTATCATTTTCATAGTGAAATGAACACTGATAATGCAACTGGAATGACACATTCAATTAAATAATACAAATATTATGTTAGAAACATAAATATAAGTGGAAATATTTATTTTTCTCATCCACCTATGGAAACCTCACAATAATGTTAAGCTTGATCAAATACAACAAGGCATGCATGTGTAGCAAGAAGCTATGAAAATGTTCTTTTTCCCCAAACCATTTTGATAAGTGTTTTTTTAAATAAGAAAGAAATTCTCTACTATGATCAGAGTAGCCATCAGTGTTTTGTATAGAATTCTGCATGTGATCTATTTCTTTATACCATTTCACAAACAAACAAAAAAAATCACAAAGCCATGCTCAGCTCAGTTCCCATGTGAAACAAAGGCATTATATGGATTACCAGAGACATACTCTGGGGGAGGATGCCATCTCTAGAATGTCAAGGAGGTTCAGAAAAACAGTATTTCCAAACACAGAGCCTTCCCTTCATGGGATCTGAGTGAGGTAAAAATTACAGTCATGGGGAAATTATAATATGAAGCACTGTAATGTTGTTTTGCATGTGCTGCTTTCGATATGCATATTTGAAAATACTTCCTGTAAGAAAGAACTTCACAAAAAGAAATCTGTGCTTTAACAGCTAACAATAGACATTTAAATAGCTCTGGAAATCTCTGTCACTCATGTCAATATCATGATGAAAGAAATCAATAAAATGTATAAAATTTGACCCTACAATGCTTCTTATCCACAATATTTTAAAGGCATTATTGTCTCCTAAAATAATTTTTAATTTTTTTCTTTTGGTAATTCTAGATAATTTTTAGTTTACAAAATAACATGCTGTTTTAAAACTGTCACTTTAAATCAGCTACCAGAACTCTCTAATTAATAGTTACCAGACCGAAAGGAATGACCGGGACACTTTCAGAAAACATTAAATGTCACAGAGAAGTCCAAAATGTCCACATTAGGCACCCAACTTAGACTTTAGGACACTGAAGGTAAGCCTGAAGTATATATTAAGGTAAACCTGAAGGTATATAAAGCACTTTCACCACCTTCTTAATAGCTATGAGAGAGAAGACATCTTAAAAACTTCTGATGTGCCTTCTTTCACCTTTGCTTCTGGATCTGTGCAAGTACTCTGCTATCAAAATCTAGACCTATAGTTGCTGTATGGAACTAATTTGAACTCAAGTGGAATTTTTATTTTAATCAATTACTCCATTACTCCATTTAATCCACTACTTCAACAGTGCTCAGAGCACAAGCCAGAACTAAGATATCCTCTCACCTGTTTGAATATCCTGACCATCCCACTACCAACATTTCCAAGTCTTGTACATCTTTGCTTGTTCTTCCTCAGACTCCATGACTGCTGCAATCTGTGGTGGCCAGTGTCAATCAGACAAGATGGAGATGCCTCTGAACCAATGTCTGGAGTGAGTGCGGCACATATTTGTGAAGTGAAGGACATAAGAAATTTTTATGTTCTCAGTTGACCCTCAGTTTCTGCCTTCTTAGACAGTTGCTCAAACCACTAAGTCATTGCACAAAAACAGATCTGCACAACGAAAATGGGCTTTGTACTCTCTGTGCTAAACTCTGTGTTAACAGCATAGAGTCTAGCATCCTCAGGTCTCAGGTACGCATGTGTTTTTCTGCTTTCCAGCTGGATCATGATGAAATTGAAGGAGAATTTGCTCACCCAGTTGCTCAAGTCAAAGCATTTATGCATATGTACAAAATGTGAACTTAAGACATCATCTATCAAAATTTCAAGATATCTACAAATCTGTAGGTGCTTCTAAAGCTATATAGTGCTGGGGATAATCTCTCTAAATCACTTCAATGGTTTAGGTGCCAGCATTATACAAAAGCTTGAATCTAAGGTGATTTTGCAAGTTTTATCCTGCCTTTTAAGTGTGCTTAAAGCCTAATTTGCAGTTTTTATTTTGGATCTGAAGTCATATTTTTTTTTTTTTCATGTTGAAAAATAATTTATTTTAAAACTAATTCTATTCTCAACAGTGGCATTAGCCTTGAAGAAAACTGACACCTGACATCCATTAAAAGGATGAATGGCTGGCTCTGTCCATAAGGTTTTGTGCACTCCTAATAGGGCAAACTCCCACAGAAGTCAATGGAAACAACCAAGCCAAAACTTTAGAATTCATTCAGTGCTGAAGTTTAATGATTGTTTTTTTTTTTTTTTTTTGAATTTGGAAAAAAAAAAGAGAAAAGAAAAGAAAGAAAAGACAAGAAAGAAAGAAAGAAAGCAAGCATGTTTCTTTAATGTGGTCTCAAACTTTCCCGTAAACTCTTAAAAAGCATTCCCTTATTTCTACTCGTAGGTGCCTCTGGTAATGGTAAGAACCATTAAATTATTGCAATAGCAAGGGCTAAGTATATTTCAAGTTGTTTCACCTGAAGTGATAAAGACGTATGTTTTGAAGATTTTGAGTTCCAGCTTGAAGAATGTCAGACTTAAATTGTATTAAAAAGCTATCTGAAAAATTAATTTCAAAATTATAATTCTACATGCATCTTGACCATAATATACATCTACTATATTGTAGCTTTAAAGAGTATAGTTTCTACATTGAAACCATTTGGAATTACAATACATAAGGGAGGTTGTAATCACACTTAAATGCACAGATTTATATCTATATGTGATTGAGATTTAATAACAACTAAAGAATGAGAAGGAACATCAAAAAGGTCCTGTCAGCCATTGGCACGGGAGACTATTATGCTGTTTTGGATATTTATGTATTATTCTAACATTTGGCTACAGATACAGAAGCTGGCTAAGAGAGGTACCAGCAGTCACTCACCGCAGTATCCTGCAGCTCTCTGTGGATCTAATATCACCACATTTCCCATGTCTCAGCTTCATGGTCATCTTATGTAGTGCAATCCCATGGGTTTTCTTCCTCTTAAATATGTCCACACTTGTTCTGTGTATAAATCACAGTTACAGTAAAGAATAGATCTCTCTCCTCCCAGCACAGCAACAAAACAATAACTCTTGCCAAAAAAAA
>VXAA01003394.1:121006-132849 GCA_013399115.1 Anseranas semipalmata | reverse complement strand
GGCGTGGGGGGGGGGATCTCCACTCTCTTTGGTCATCAGCCCTACTTAAGAATGACTAATCAGAAAAAACAGAGACTTTGGACTACATCCATTTTATGCACTTAAACAAGCAGAAATGGAAATTCCGGGGTCAAAGCTTTCCCTGAAACTGCCTTGCACTAAAATTCCATGTTGAGCTCTATGAACATGGCATTATCTGAAGAACAATCTGTCAGGACCTAGAAATACAGGGAGCAAAATGCATATTTTCCAAAATAAATTCATGGCTGATAAAGGCTACAAATCATAGCTCTAATGCCCTTACTGAAAGAAGTTGTACTTAGTGAATTCTTGCCACAGTCTGCACCACTCAAATGTCTAGTCACCCATGAAACAAAAACCTCAGATATGCACATTAGTGTAGGCTTGTCTCACAGGGTTCTCTATAGAAAGATTAATATCTAATATCTTAAAATATGTCTTGGCAAGAACAGATGCGCATTAAGATTCCAGCAACATTTTCTGAATATGGCTCTAGATAGCAGAAAAACAGCGAACTCCTTCTCCACACTGACTTGTTAGCAGCTCCACAGATAGCATCCATGGCATTGATTGCCTTTGACACAGTCACAGTGAATCCATTATTTAAGAAGGAGATATTCTTCAGTGAATCCCTGCAATAAGCAATAACAAATACTTTGTGTTCTTGGTTTCCTGCTGGAGTGGTAAGTGGGCAGAAACTCAGAGCATTATTGTTGCCATATGCTTCAACAGTCATATTGATTTAATTGGTTGTCATAAAAATCTGACAAGAGGGAAGCCAGTTCATAGCTGGGTATGGGCCAGAGAATACTGGTGAATGGACTACTTAAATCTCTCCAGAGCCTCCTTGCCTTCTACCAATGGCATTGAACTGGTTGTCTTGTCCATAATCTAGAAACAATCTGTTTTATGGATGAAAGTGCAAGCCATTGACTTTTGGATCCAATTTGTCATACAGAATTGCAGAAAATCTTACACTGTGTGGAAACTATCCATGTTAAAATGTTAATTCCCTGAAACACAAAATGTTTTCATTGAGGGCAACAGATGGACTGCCTCATCATTTGTCTCCATATCACCCATCCCTAAATCTGTGCTGTATTTAAACTGCTTCAGTCTTTCCTTAACATCAAAAGGCAACCACATGCAAGAACATCCATATTACATAACAGAATATTTAGCACTTGCATGAGAACTGTCATACAAGAAGCTTAATACACTCTTACATATCTGTGGTTTACTGCAGGGTAGCATAGCTACCCACATTTTACAGAAAAGAAAACAGAGATGCTAGAGAAATTATTTGACTTGGCTACAGAGTGTGGTAAAACCAAGAGTGGAACGCAGGGGCTCTGCTTTCAGGGTACGGGCTTTGCTAACAAAACTGTCTTCCTCTTATTTTTTCCTGTCACGCTGACTCTTGAGTGGTATGAAAACATTCTCCCTATTTTGAAAAAAAAAAGAAAGCAAAACCTTTCCCCCACATAGAAAATACAACAGCCAATACATACTGTGTGTGTTCATTTTATAGCATGTACTTCATGTCACTTAGGTTCATCCATCAAGAAGTTACGTGTCCAGTCTGTATGAATTATCCAGGCTACCTCTCTGTTTAGTGTCTTCTTCGGCAGCTCTTTCCATAGTAAGATAAATATGCATACCAGGCAGAGAGAATCATCCTTAGGAGTTGAGAAGAACATTACAAACATCATCATTACAAACATCGAAATCGTGCTTGACCAACCTTGTTGCCTTCTATGAGGGCATCACCAGTTGGGTAGATGGGGGGAGAGCAGTGGGTGTCATCTACCTTGACCTCAGCAAGGCTTTTGATACTGTCTCCCATGACATCCTGCTAACCAAGCTGAGAAAGAGTGGGATAGGTGAGCGGACAGTTAGGTAGGTTGAGAACTGGCTGACTGGCCGAGCTCAGAGGGTGGTGATCAGCGGTGCGGAGTCAGGTTGGAGGCCTGTGACCAGCAGTGTTCCCCAGGGGTCGGTGCTGGGTCCGCTCTTGTTCAACATCTTCATCAACGACCTTGATGAGGGGATAGTGTCCACCCTCAGCAAGTACGCTGATGATACAAAGCTGGGAGGAGTGGCCGACACGCCAGAAGGCTGTGCTGCCATTCAGCGAGACCTGGACAGGCTGGAGAGCTGGGCAGGAAGAAACCGGATGAGGTTTAACAAAAGCAAGTGTAGAGTCCTGCACCTGGGAAGGAACAACCAGATGTATCAGTACAGGCTGGGGGATGACCTGCTGGAGAGGAGCTCTGCGGAGAAGGACCTGGGGGTCCTGGTGGACGACAGGTTGGCCATGAGCCAGCAGTGCGCCCTGGTGGCCAAGAAGGCCAATGGGATCCTGGGGTGCATTAAAAGGAGCGTGGCCAGCAGGTCAAGGGAGGTGATCCTCCCCCTCTACTCTGCCCTGGTGAGACCGCATCTGGAATATTGTGTCCAGTTCTGGGCCCCTCAGTTCAAGAGGGACAGGGAACTACTTGAGAGAGTCCAGCGCAGAGCCACGAAGATGATTAAGGGAGTGGAGCATCTCCCTTATGAGGAAAGGCTGAGGGAGCTGGGTCTCTTTAGCTTGGAGAAGTGGAGACTGAGGGGTGACCTTATTAATGTATATAAATATGTAAGGGGGGAGTGTCAGGAGAATGAAGCCAGGCTCTTCTCCTTGACATCCAATGATAAGACAAGGGGCAATGGGTACAAGCTGGAACATAGAAGGTTCCACTTGAATATAAGAAGTAACTTCACAGTGAGGGTGACGGAGCACTGGAACAGGCTACCCAGAGAGGTTGTGGAGTCTCCTTCTCTGGAGATATTCAAAACCCGCCTGGATGCGTTCCTGTGTGACCTGATCTAGGTGTTCCTGCTCAGGCAGGGGGATTGGACTAGATGATCTTTCAAGGTCCCTTCCAATCCCTACGTGATTCTGTGATTCTGTGATCATGTAAGAAAGGATTTTGAACAATTTTGAAGCAGTTTGTTGTATCAACTTAATATATTATAACTGTATAAAAACTTTCAGATGCATCAGAACTGCTGTTCTGTGCAGGCTTGTTTTAGTGAATATACAGTATGTTCAATATATTACTTTAATCTATGAAAAGGAGAGACATGAACTTAAAGCCAATGTTCAGCTTATTTTTTTTACTGCCAAAGATGTTTGATAAGTGTTACTTGTTTTGACACTGACCTAAAAATGAAAGTAAAAATGATGTAACAGTGATATACTAAACAGCATGGGTTTTTGTTTGCTTTGTTGTGTTTTTTTGTTTGTTTGTTGTTGTTTTTGTTTTTAAATCTAGTAAAAGATTCACCAGACTGTATCCATCAAGGCTGACTATCCAAAACAATTACTGTATTTTTGGCTCAAAGATCTATCAATGTAGGTAATTTATAAATCTAGACATTTATGCCCATAAAATTGTATAATGCGATAAAAAGATTTGACAGGCTTATCCAAAAAAAAAAAAAATATATCAAATTGAATTCTCAATTTTCATGCCCCAGTAAACAGTCAGCTAGTTATGAATGAATTTAAATATATAAATTAGCATCAACCTATTCCTGAGACATGATTACTGAAAACAGCATACCACCATGGCAAGAACTGTGCAGCAGAGGAGCATTTCCATGCAGCAATTAAGATGATACCCATTAGCCAAGGACAATGTATCCAAGCCATGAAATTGATTGAACACATTCTGCACAGTAACTGACTCCTATTTCAAAATACTCCAGTGAACAATCATCTGTCAAAAAACTACATTATTAAATTGAAGAGACCATAGCTGATTTTGGCTACTATGGCATAAACCTTGAGAAGAATCCATGCTAATAATAAATTTAGTCAGTTTTCAGCATTAAACTTGAGATTAAGTGACTCACTCTAAGAAGTATATTTGGTGTGATAGGAAAAGTAAACCAGTTGGATCACATTCTTTGGTGAATTGCACCTGTGCAATCCTACTTACTTATGGTAACTTCTGTTGGTTTATTTCAGATGAAAGCTGGTGCAAAGCTGAGCATTGAACATTTGTATGTTAAAACCCTGATGGGTTTTAAATTCTTAAGAGCTTACCAAGCTCTAACACAAAAATCAATTGCATTAAAGCAATACTAAGCAGTTTATTGAAGACATTGTTTTTCCCTTGTGAAAGGCTTATCTGAAATTGTTTTAGACATTGGTCACCAATTATTTTTTAAAAAAAGCTTTTCAACGAACCCAGATAAAGACCTTCAGATTCCAACTATTTTAACCAATAATCAACGTAGTGCATACACCTTTTGTAGGCCTATGTAGAAACAGAATTGTCATTAAATTTGTTAAAGCTGAAAGAAAAGTCTGAGATACTAAAGCAGGAAAAATATAAAATGTTGTTTCATCTTGATGACATGGAGTGAAATTCTGAGTCTGGACACACCAGTTCAGAGCACCTCCAAAGAAGCAGACAAAATTATTTACTTTCAACCAGAGAGCAGTTTTTGGCCTTTCCTCTTCTAACCTTACATCTCCATAGGTGTAAACCTGATCTCGTGTACACTCAAGAATACTTTTCTGATTTATCTGCTTGAAACCTACACGAAACTTTAGGGATGGAAGTGCATTACTAAATAAAAGTGAGATGATTGAAACCAGCACTTAACTGCTTCCTAATTCACTACATGCATAAAGTACCTGTATTTTCCCTTATAAAATTAGACCTGGTCAGAATTTGCTTGATGAAACACAATAAGCATTTAAACATCCCCAGACACAATTGGAATTTATGTTCATTTAGCCCACAGGTAACCCACAAGGCAGATTCAAACCTGTCTGCAGCCAGTGCTTCGTGCTAGGAGGTAGTACAAGAATATGTTTCGAAACTTAGTGGGATCTGGGAGACCTTGCTGGAGACCATTGGCTACAATGTGTGCAAGGCAGGGGCTGCCACTACCTGCTAACCTCAAGAAAAAAAGATTGTCAGATATTCTCAGCCTCACAAGCACTCTCAGCTCCTGCTGAGTTCCAGGCTCTGTGATGCCTCACGCAAGGTAGGATCTACCTCATGCCAGTCAGCATCTGCTATGGATGCACACTGCACCTTTTAAATAATAATAATTAAAAAAAAAAAAGTAAAAAAGTCTCAGGGCTAAATCTTTTAGAGAAGTGGCTCCCAGCTTTGTCTTCCAATGCATTAAGCAGTGTTTGGCACACAGTTCCAGTAGACATTAAGGTAGCACTGCTTACCTAAAAGAGTGGTGCAATAGCGCTGCTTGATAGTATTTTTTAAAAAATGTCAGTATGCTGTAAGCGCTTTTTGTTGGAATTGGAACCAGTTTAACAGGCACATTGGAGAATTATCTGTGGTTTTCCCTGTATGACTCAGTTCCTTAGCAGTTATGTCCACTGCTGAGCTGAAAGACTATAAAGTTTGGAGCTGGCCAGTGAAGAAAAAAAAGAAAAGTAGACTCAAACAATGTGCTTCATGATTCCAGCTGGAAGACGAACCAAAGATGATTATTAAAACAGCTATAGCCTCATCAAATATTACCTTGTCACATATCACTGCATTTGTTTTGCTGCTTGTATTTTATCCCTTCCATAAACAGAGACGTGTCAGATTAACAAAAATTAAGCATTATCAAGTAGAGTAACCTTAGAGAAAATAGCAGTTAACCTTCTGCAGAACTTAATTTCCTTCAATGGAGTAACCTCTCAGCTATGTTCCCTTTACTCGTCTTTTCAGCACTGCTGCTTTGTGCTGACCAGGCTGACCGTATTGCCCATCTGCACTGCTTCTTTCATTGCTGTTCTGCAAGATGAAATCACAAACTGTGTTCAGTCAAAACTATATATGAATATTTAAATTCTTAATGCATTTTTAGGTTTTACTCCTGTCCCTATATTTTCCTGTACTTTGCTACTTTAAAAGGGGATAAATCATGCCAGCAACAAAATAATAATAATAAAAAAGTCACATTTTGCATTTTGAGGCAAATCCAAAAGGACATAATAACTAATTTTTGTGGTGTCTGGATTGGTTTCAAACCAATCTTTTTAAAAGGGAAAAAAGTCACTGAAAAATGTCAAGTGCCTTTACAATTTACCAGGACTCATGATTTGATTTCGATTAATGTTCAACTTTACAATTCCACCAGCATTTGAAATCAGTTCATCAGTATTAAATCTTACAAAAATAGGTAAGTGCTACATCCCGCTCCAAAGTGCATACAGTAATTTATAGTTCACAGCAAAATAGCACACCACTCTAGGAGAAGAAGCTACACACTTATCACTCTATATCAGAAATAGCCATCATTCTTCTTTGTCTTGTACCAATGCACATGTACTGCCAGCAGCTACACAGATCAGAGAGCTAGGATAAAGGAAAGTTTTGGAAAGCAGTCCAAAACCAAAAGCAGTCCAAAAGCAAAAGCAGTTGCTCTCTAAGGATTTCACTGTTCCTCTGGCTAGAGGGAGTTGAGGTGAGCCAGAGCAGGGCAGAAGCCTCCATGGGCTTGCTTATCCACACAGCCAGGAGTCCATGTGGCCTCCATCCTCCATTTTGCAGATATCACTCAGTTTGGAAGCTTCACTTCAGTCACAGAAGAGCTACATCTGACTAACAGCCATGGACAGGTCACATCTGCTTTATATAGTGTAACCATTTGGACAATTTGGAAAATATAGTCACTTGAATAGCACGATGGCCAGCATCATTAGGTTAACAGAGAAGATGCTGCAAGCTCTTTAGGTGGCATCAGTGGTTAGTTCTTTATTTCTGGACGTTGGCACCTCCAACGCTTGAGTACCCACTAACTTCATGATGAGCCATTGATTCAGTGAGATACAAAGCTAAAGTGCCACAACTTCCTGCTCTTCCTATGTCCTTCCTTCAGGTCCATCACCCAGGCACTGATCCTGTTTGCTGCTGTCTAAGTTGCAATCAAATTCAAGAAGCACAAAATACAGCAGTTCAGAGGTAGCTTTAGCAAAAATTTAAAATTAAGTTAGAGAAACTAACATTTGTTTGGTTTTGTTTTTCAAAATTCAAGCACTTTGTTTTTAATATTGCAAATACACATTTGAAATTCTTCCAGTTAAGAAATTGTATTTTCAGCACACTAAAATTATTCCTATTTTAACTCTTTGTTAGAGTGTTAGTTTGCAGGTAAAGTAAAGGTTAGATATCTTGTCTACATTAGTCTAATTCAGAAGTAATTATCAAACGTCTCAAGTATCTTGACAAATGAGTCGGTTGTGTAAGTAATGGGCAACACTGGACAAAGAAAATAGGAGTTGTGCTTGTCAGCATGAGGGATTTCACTGCAGGAGAGCTGCTGTGACTTTCATTATTTCAACGGTCAATAGATGTTGCTATAGAAACTACATAGTTAGCAAGCCATGTAAGCAAAAGATATATGATAAAAACAAAACTAAAGCAATGAAAGGATAAAAAGCAAGGATCCATATCTATCCAACAACTGATATTCATTTGTTGGTTTTATCTTTCAAACATATCGCCAATTGATGAGATTCTTACTAACGATACCATATATTCACATAGCACATATATGTCCCATCATGTATTATAACACATAATAATCAAAATCAACATCAAACCAAAATGCTTTCAATATCAATTTAAAAATGAAATAATATCCAGTTATTTGAATATGTAAAAATAGTATTTGGCTTCGTAACAAGGTATCAGCCCTCTATAAATACTAACAACTAATTATTAATATCTCTTATATGATTTACTTTCTTTGCTTAGAGGAAAAATAGCCTTTTAATATTTAAACTAGCTTTTACATGTCCCAGAAAGCACTTGCAAATACCTGCCTGATGTATGAAATTGATGATCACCTGCATAACAGTTGAATTTGTCCACATCACATTTATGCTGATTTGCGTATATGTATTAATGAATGAAGCCTGAGATTCTTCTTACTTCCATTTTGGATAATGAAATAAATAGCCAATCTGAGATTTTACAACAAGTGGGATTAAAGAGATTTAGAGACTTTATCATTCTAAAAAGAACAATGTATATGACAGGTGATCATATTTCATGCTTATAAAATTTATAAAGCTTTACAAAGAAACCATGCTTATAACAGAACCATGGTTGGTGTTCAGGAAATATATTTTTTGTCTTTTTTTGCGTTATCACATTCTCCTCTAAGTTGATTTCTGTTGTGCACCCTTTCAGTAACAGGACATGATTTTTTTTTTCTTCTAGAACTGAATACAATAAAAATATACAGAAAAAGAGGTACACATCAGAACCTGCAAATCCTCTTATTTCCTTTCCAAGTCCTGTGATCAGGGTTGAGTAGTAGAGCTTTGCATGCTCACTGCTACCTGCCTGGAGGAGTTATTGATAGAGGAGTTCCCAGCATTAATCACGAAAAGAGATGTACTAAATAGGCAAAAGCCAAAAAAAATGAGAAAATCTGATATATCAAGATGAGAACTGTGCCAAGTAACCAAAACCAACATGAGCATTAGTGTCTTCAGACAAAGAAAAGCACGTTGACAAACAAAGCAAAACCATGCAACATTTGCCCTCTATTCAACTGCAACTTGTTCATCTAGCCATCACAAATAAACCTTTCATTATCACATTGCTTCCCAGGTCTATGGAGAAAAAAATACCAACATATAGAAATGATTGCTTGCATTCCCACTGAAAGCCTTGGTGCTTTTAACTCCAAAGTCTCTTGAAAAATGTCAATAAGCTCTTGCCACTAGGTTTCATTGGAAAAGAGAATATCCAGTGTTTCATAAATGTTTGCATGGGCGCTATAGAAAAAGATGCAAGGATGATTGAACAGAAAGAGAACATTCAAAACCATTTTTTTTTAATAGAAGAAGCAAAAAGCAAGAAATAACAATTTAAATAGGACACTTCTGGTTTGCACTGGTCCATGATTTGGTCAGTTTGGCCATTTTAGCTGGACTATTAAAAGTAATTCTCAGAAAAGACACAGAGTCTTCAAGGGTCTCATTCCCTTACCATCCCAGAGGACAGAGATTAATGTCTACTATGGGACTGTGCCAGGAACATGGTCTTTTCTTGTTAACGCTGCTCCTGGAAAAGAGAGAACTATTGTAAACCTCTTAACACACTTGCCTCTTGCCGTGTCTCTCAACCCTGTCACACAATTTGAAAGGATATTAGAACAGACAGAGAGTGCAGAGTTGAAATCAAGCATAAGTCCTTATTCCATGAAAGCTTTGCATATCACAAGGTCTGTGTTATGAAATGGTCAACCGTTTGCCCCTGAGTCCTCATCCATTATATCCACATAAAAAAGACCATCTTACAGTCAGAGCTCTGCAAACTGTTGGACGCTGCCTCAATATGGCAGGAGAGAGGAAGTTCACTGCCCAAGCCCACTAGCTCGATATACCCCAGGGGACTGAAGCTGAGTCAAGGCAGCCGAAGGACAGACGTAAAACCAATTTGGATCTTTGCAGACAAAAACATCTGAGGCTGTTATTGGTGTGAATAGCCTGTGGATTAGGGGTCTCCCAGGTAGAGAGAGCTTGGAGCCATACCAGCGATTGGGGAAGAGCATACTATTGCGTCTGGTGATGAAGATCAAGGAAGAACAAGACAGAACACAGAAAAGACAGAAATTCCTTAGGAAGGGAGCAGATTTGACAGGGTTTCTGCAGAAGGAAATTACCAGTATGTGGCTTAAGCACCTATGCTTGATTTTAAAACACTCTATGCTTTGTAGAGCATATTAATCCCATCAGACAATAATTTGAATAATTGAGTGAAATCTACGAAAACAAAATCAGCCTGCTGCAAAACCACAAATCACACTATCACTATATAGCAAAGAAAAAAAAATCAGCAGCCGTACAAGATTTTGTTCATGGAAAATTCCCTGAGAGTAGAAAACTGTATAGTTTTTCTCAGGGGGGTAACTCTGTGGCCTCTTTATGGAAAAACAACCTAAGGCACAAAGGTCTGGACCCATCATCCTCAGTTCACATCCTTCAGTGAGGAACCTTGCCAAGGTCCACAGTGTAGCCACTAGAGGAAAAAGATCATCCATGGGAGAGCTAGCACACCTTACATCTGGATCAGGTAGGCAGAATCTGGTCAAGAAGCTTAATTCAGTAGCCAAGATAATGATAAACTTCAGAGCAGAACAGAGTACTTAACTATTTTGGTGCTGATGGTGGTCAGCCATGGAGAAGTGGGTTTTCATTACAGAAAAATGGAACAAAAAAATGAAGAAGGAAGGCTTATTTTACGTGACTAAATGGACTACCTCTGTCTTAGTAAACTTAACCAGGAGTAGACTTTCTGGTATTGTTTAACTGTTATTGGGCTTCTTGGCACAACTTTGGTCAGTGCCCCGTTGATCCAAGGAATGCATTCAGAAGAGGATACAAGCCATAGTCTGCACCCCACAGGTTTAACAGGGACTTGGGGGCAAGGGAATGCAGATGAGGCTAGCTTTACAGATATATCCGTCCTCTTCTACTTGCAGTTGGGGCCAGAGATTAGTCCTGGCTATGTCTGATCTACATGTAGAGAAACTTGTAGTATAGTTACACTTGTCACTATTTCAAGGACAACATTGCAAGTCATGTTAATGTATTTCTATCTTTGTTGTGTTTGGAGGAATGTGAAATATTGGAAAAAAAATGTGATAAATTAAATAACCATCCAATCTCAAAATGTCTTCCTCTAGGAGTTTACTATGTTTTACTTATCCAAACAAAGCTTAAGAAGTGGTCTAAATGTAATCTACATATTCACAATATTTCAGACCTGCAATAATTCTGATGACTTTTCTAAAATTTCTGTGGGTTTTCAGGTTTTTGTTGTTGTTGTTGTTGTTTATTTTCACAGTGGATTATAGAACTTTAAACAACATTGCCTGTTGTGATCTTTTCTAACCCTGAATTGATATTCCTTCTGATTCTTTACTGTGGCTCTGGATTCTCTTTCATGTCATCTAATTCCAGATCAATGTCACACATCTGGTACGCACGACCTACTCTGTAGTCCTACATCATCAGAACTAATTGGAGAAAAATTGATGGAATCACATTCCATCTGAATATGCACTTCTATCAAAATCACACAGGCTCTTCTGGAATGTAATTCTGGAAGAAAAATATTAAAGGCAATGATGAGAGCTTCATATCAGCTTGAGAGCAAGATACTTGCTTTTCTGATAGAGAGGGTGTTATGGTGTTAGAAAAAGTCTAATGACATTAAATCAAAGTAAATACAGTCAATGACAGATTTTTTTTTTCTGTAATACAGAATGCATAAGTTAATAGTTTTTCTTTCCTACTTGGAATGAAGACAAATTCTGAAATCTTCAGATGTTCATTATCAGGTAATCTTTTTCTCATAGTTTTATTGCTTTTTTTTTTTTTAATCTTCATCACCATTTCATAAGCAATGATATTATACTTTATTTAGATCACAATAGAAAACTGGTAAAGGTCACTCATGAACAGGACCTGGCAGGATCTAACTAGACTTTTTGCCCCTTTTTGGGTGTAGATTTTCATTTTGGAATTAGTGTTTGCAGATCAGTTTAATTTCTTCCATATGGGTGCCATGATATTTTTTATTAAACTATTTTTAACAAGAACGCAATGTAGTACTGAGCCCTCACATTGTTTATGATGTCAATACAGCTAACTTCATCAGCTGGCATTGATTATATAAACATGCTTTAATTTGTTATTTGACTATGCCTGATAGGAGCTTTTGCATCACTTTCTTCAGAAGACTAGCCAACTTGAATATTCAAAATACACTGTTAATCTTTTTTTTTTT
>VXAA01003394.1:109155-121001 GCA_013399115.1 Anseranas semipalmata | reverse complement strand
TTTTTTTTTTTTTTTTTCGTGTCAGGACAGTATACCTATGTTTCTCAACAAATCAAGAAAAAATGAATGAGAAAATTCATTAGCTGTCTTTTATGTATGGTGGATGTCAGTTTTCCAGTCTTACAGATTTTAGTTGTCTTACTATACTAGATTTGACTTAACATTCTTGCTTGTTGATGGTAGCTTTTGCACCATATTTGATAGCTGTTCTACCTTTATCTCTTACTGGAACTATACGAACAACAGCATTTTATTTTTTTCCTTCTTTTTTTTTTTAAGGATTAATTCTTAAATATCTGATAGCTTCCCTTGTCTATTATCAGCCACTGATGACATTTACTGTTGATAAAACACATATCTATATATGTATGAACACGTTTCAATGGATTGTGCAGTGTCTTTGTATACATTATGTATGGCATTCTCATGTCTCTTTCTGACTGGGATGACTTTCTAATCACAGAAAATGTTTTGTTTTGTTTTGGAATTGCTACTTCTTCTTCCAGAAAACTGTTCTGCAATTTTCAGCAAGTTTAAGCCTGTCCTGCTGTAATGGATATGCAAAGCAAAATTCTGAACACATTTATGAGAGCAGAGTTAGGATTTTGCAGACCATCAGTTTTCAGTGCTTAGCTTGCAACACCTGTGGCTTGAATTTCAGTGTCACTTATTGCTGGCAATTTACATGGGCTAGAGTTTTAGTGTTGCAATTTTTTTCATATTAACTATTAACACATTCACACAACAAATCATAAGGGCAGGCTAATATGTTGTGTATTTATCAAGTATTAAACATTCATCCTCACAATCGTTCAGATTTTAAGAATTGCAACCACAGAAATGTATGTAAATTCCACCTCTAGCAAGGCAGTTGCAAAATAGTGCAGAATAATCTTTAAGCTACTGGTGGTTTTGTAACACTGGACCATATATCCTCGATAAAAAATTAGGATGTTAACAGAGTGAACAAATCTTAAAGGGCAAAAAATCTCTTCAGACATCACTCACTTAAACAGTTGCCATTAGAGGAAGTTGTATTAAGCGCAGATGTTAAGTGTCTGCAGGAGCTGCGGTGTGAAAACATCAGCCTATTCAGCTCTCGCCAAGGCTCTCAGTGCCTGAACCCTACATGCCATTCAGACCGAATATCCACGGTGAAAGGGGCATTTGCATGGAGTTCTTACTCCATCAATACATTGCACACTAAGATCTAATTATTTTAACACGGCTCCTTACTGTGCTAGTTCCAAATGGACATTAAGGCTGAACACCAGAGTAAACAGTGTGGACAATGAACTTCATCACCGCAAACACCTGATGACTACTTCCACCAGCCCTTTCTTTTTTCTGTCTCTTGCAGACTGCCCATTATTTTGGTCCTCTGGGCAGCAATTAGCTGTCCTCAGACTCCCTCTCTCAGGCATCCTTTCTGCTAGAGACTAATCCCCCTCAACACGGTCCATTCTTCTGTCTGTTGCCATTCTTTGTTGGTTACACCGTGTGCACAGATTAATTAGGGCTCGATTTAAGGGCTGACTCAGCTGGTTTATAGCACAAATGAGTATGGCTGTTTTCATGCATAAGGTTTTCAGTTCTTTTTACTTTTTTCTTTTTTTTTCCTTTTAGTTTAGAAATATACTATGTGTGTCTGTGTGTGTGTGCTTACAAATTAAACACAAGATTTTTGGCAGATGCAATTGGCTAAGGAAGTTGACAACATGGATCTGTTTAGCCCATTTGCCCCTGAGGATCCAACTCAATTCTCACAGAGCTTTAGGGTTAGGACTACTGAGTTTCCAGTGTCAAAGGGTGGCTTCTCTACCTCAGACATGCTGGCATTCTGATCCTGGGAGGTCCCCTGCCCCAAAAAAACAGAAACATCTGGAATCACATGGACAGCTTGTTTGCTGAGTTCAGCAACAGGGATCCCTGTAGCTACAGCTCTACCCCACTGTTAGGGGACCTACAAAGCACTTAGCAATTACTGTCTTTACTATAGGATTACAAGTGCATTTGATATCATATGTATAGTATGAGCCTTCATATTTTACACAAAAAAAATATTGGGTTATATTTTACACTGAAATACTTCCTCAGAGAGATAAACATCATGATGTTTTAATTTAATTTGGGGAATATTCCTGGAATAAAAGGATATTTTATTTAAGTAACCATGTTATGTTTATATCCTCTTACATATGCTTGAATTTTAAAATTCTGAGTAATGATTCAACACCGGAGCAATAAAACACCTCAAGTGATTGGGAAAAGTACATTCTGAACATGCAGATATTATTCTTCACTGTTCAGTTCAGAAGAAGTTAGTCTTTGATCATGAAACTGGAGTGTTTGATTCTGTTCTTACTGAAGTCAAATGAGAGTGCTGCTGTTAACTTCTATAGATGCCCATAAAATGTTAGGATATATGTGTTTATGAGACTTCTGTACTCTGGGCTTGGTTTCACTGCTACTGGGCCTTAAACATGGCAAACAATACATAAATGGCGGCGTAACTACCTGGTCATTGACCAAAAGACACTCTTATAGACTTCATGCAATTTTGCATTCCCTGCAGTCAGCTGAGGTCTTATTTTATTGGGATATACATTTATTTTATGGTATAATTGTGAAAACAATGCTCCAAAATAAACAACTACAGGCATAAGCCTCAGTGTCTCAGGAATTTTTGACAACCTGGAACAATTGGTTTTTATTTTATGTCTATATAACTGTGTACATGTGTATGTGTGTATACATAAATATGCACACACACATATATACATATATGTATGTCTGTATTTCATAGGATTTGTAAACTCAATGGGGCAAGCATTGTCAATGACTAAGCATACAGATCATTAAGCAGGGACTTAAAGATGGGTTCAGCCCCTCCATACTACCAAAATCCAAATAGTGGCAAAGCCAGCCTGGCATTTGGAACCACAGGACTAACAATTAAACAGATACTGAAGTGCTTTATTAGACTGGGTTAATCAGTTCCTCCCTAGAACAAGCCTATTGAAATGAAGTTTGTACTCATATTTACTGAAGCAAAAATCTTCAGTTTCTTCCTATTTTAAATAGAAAATAAATATATATTATTTTGTGTGTTCTATCATCCTTTTTCTGTTTTAAAAGTGTGTACTGAGCTGTCATCAGTTCAGATGTGAACTACTACCTTGAATGGCGAATACAAATATTGTATAAATTATATGTTTGAATCACTCATGGAATAGATATGGAATTATTAGACATACAGTATGTAAACACCAGGGCAAAAGTCTCTGTGAATTGACCTTGGAAGGGAAGTTATTTAAATCAATTGAGTGAAAACAAGAGGTAAAAAAAGGTACAATTCAGAAGAGAAAC
The DNA here is from genome assembly GCA_013399115.1 of Anseranas semipalmata. NCBI lineage: Eukaryota > Metazoa > Chordata > Aves > Anseriformes > Anseranatidae > Anseranas > Anseranas semipalmata. The sequence goes on along the minus strand of VXAA01003394.1, from coordinate 117,632 downwards.
CGTCTTCATAATTTTCTAGAACAAACATGCTAATTTAAATTCAGCTGTGCTAAAATAAAAAAAAAAAAAAGAAAGAAAGACAAATATTTACGTGAGCAGAATCTCACCCAGCCCAGTCCCAACACTGAACACATGAATAACTTTACACACTTTAGCAGTAAGGTTGTCTTGAATGGCATTCCTCTGTCTGTCCATTACTACATAATTGTTATGTGCGTTAAGAAAAGCTTTCCAGTTTAAAGAAAATACTTTGCCAGTCCAAAATAAACATTTTCAATATATATATATATATATATAAAGGTACATTTACCTGTAGACTTTGCTATTAATAGCCACTGATTTTTAGGCCATACCTCATTAAGAGCTTCTGTACCAATGAAACCGCTTTCTAGATTGACAGGTGGGTGATTTCACAGAAAATATATATATCTTATTTTGAAGGTTTTTATCATGAAAAGAACCCTCTCAAATGGCCCAGTGCATTGTGATTTCCGTGGTTCTTTTTCTTCTGAGCTGTTCAATTAGTTGGAAATCTCTCTCTGATGGACTGAAGCAGCTTGAGTGAACGCCTGAGCGCACAACCAATTAGGCTCATTTGAAGTTGCAGAATTGCCTTCTTTGGTGTTAAAACCCCATGTCAAACACTGGGTCTAAGATCATTTGTACTACAAAATGAGATTGACAGAGCAGCTGCAACAGGGGGCATGCCTGCTGGACGACTTAATTGTAGAGACTGAAGGGCCATCATGAACTGGCGTGTGGAGATTGTATCACCACTGCTGCATTACAAATGCTCTTTATTAACAGTGATCTGTAATCAATGAGCTCAGGCTTTTTGCCAGAGCTCCAAAATCAGATAGGCAGCTCTCCTCGCAAGGAATAGGAGGAGCCACCGGAGCAGGGTGTTGTGCTGAGAAATGAAGCGGCGATGTGAAGTGCGTACCCTCCCCGGCACCTTGTTGGGGCTGTGAATCTGCGGAGAGGGAAACAACCATCCAATGGCTTTCCTCATTTAGCAGAATATGCATTAGCTGGGTTGAACATGCAGCAGTGTACGGGCAATTGCACTTATATTGGCGCGAATGAATTATGGTTACTTCAGCAAAGCAATATTTTATTAGTCAAAGAGACTACACCAACTCACACTGATCTGAACAAAATAGTTTTGACGGTGGCATGTCTGTAATTTAATGGTAATCCAATGATACAATTACCTGAAGTAAATCCAATAGGTTTAGTTTCAGCAAAATACTGAAAAATCAGGATATTTAAACGTTTTGGGTAGGAAGTCTTTTGCTTTTGTTAATAAGACAACTTGCTTTTGGAGAGAGGAAAAAAACAAAACAGTTGCTTCTCACTGACACTTCCAAGCCAACAATTATGTTTATTCCTTTATTATTAAAAACAATGCCCCCTTACTGCAACTTGCTGGGTCAGTCAGTCCCCTGGAAATATATATGTGTGTGTTCACAGATTACTCAATGATGAGACATATGTAAAGACAACGTTGAAGTCAACCACAAATTTAGCTAAAATCAGCAATAACTGACTGTAATTACCTACCCAATGCCTTTTGCTATGAGAATAACTTCACTGCTTTTTTCAAAGGCATTTTATTCTTGCTTGCTTCACTCTCTGAAAGACTACCAGAGGAGGAAATAAGAAACCTGAGTGAACAATGCAGGAACAGCTCAACTAGTGTGGCAAATCACATGCAGATGAGCTCTGGTATCAGAAAACAGTGCCTCAAGTTTGTGCTTCTCAATTGTAAGAGCAATCAGTGTTTGGATGCATAGATCTAAACTTTTGGCTTCTCATGAGAGTCAGACTGATGGGATTACTTTTCATTGCAGGCTTTTTTTTCCTTTTTTTTTTTTTAATTTATACCATAAAGTACGATTATCTGTTCAGGTGCTTATTCCTGAAGGACTAATTTTGCTATTACCAATAATTCCCACATGTTTATAAAGCCTGTTCAAATTAAACAGATTCACACTGTGTCATTCTGCATTGATTACAACACAAGCAGCAGGCAGCTGAAATCAACTTGTTTTAGGAAAAACTTCTGAAGTAAATACCTGCACATGTACTCATGTTTTAAATTATCTTTAAGAACTCTCTTTTACCACGGTACATACAGGAAACTCGACATTGTTTAGGCTGCAGATTGTCTCCTGGTTACCTCGTGGCCCCCGTATGACTCAGTCCATCTGCTGCCTCTTTCCTTACAACTGAAGAGTGAGCTCTGAGGTGGGAATTGTGCTTCTCTTTGTCTGCCCCGTGCCTAGCTCAACACTGTCATTGCCTGTGCTGGTGACCCAGGAGGATACAGTGGAACCACTGACTGCTACCATTACCACAAATCATTAGAAAAATCCAAGTATTCAGCTTGTTTAGTGTTGGAAACACAATGACATTGTATTCTGTTGTTTATGCAGTGTTTATTTACCTGTTGCCAAATATTGCTGTGAAATGTTTCTCCTGTGACAGCAGTTCCTGATAGTTGGATGGTGAGAGGTGCAGAAGAGGAATTGATAAGTATGATGATAATTAAAGCATAATCAAGACATTAAAAGAAATTAAAAAGCAGGATTGTTTTTTAAAGTAAATGAGTTCTTATTCAGTGTATCCCTCAGCGACCTTTGATGATCTTATTCTATATTTGCTAGTAGTTTTACATGGGTGTTTAAACCAATGCACTCCAACCAAAATAAGCACCTAAACTGATATAATACCTTAACGTAAGGAAATAACTAATCAATAATGTGATTGGAAGTAAATGGATATGTGTTTGCTCATACTAATGCATTTGCAACTAAACTAATACCCCACTCAGTCTATAAAGATATGAAATATCAGTTCCTTTTTTTCCCTCCCACTTGTAGTTTCTGCAGATTCACTTAACATTGTCTTTCCAACTAATCTCAGAGTATGGCCTTACATAAACTTATTGTTGGGCCACTGTAATTTGGCTGAATCATCTTGCTGTTTCTCTTTCTGTTCCGAAATCCCTTATTCTTATCTTGTTCACCACTTCTTGCAAAACTTTAGTCCCAGCAAAGATCTGAAATATAACACACGGGTATGCGCCGCTTTGGCTATGGAAAGGACTGGATGATTCAACCTAGACAGAATTATTCTGCAAATCTGCAAGTTATCAGCAGCTTGTGAAATTTTTCTCCAGATATGCTGGTGAATATGTCCGTATCATGCTGCCACCATCGAGCAGAACTATGTGGTTTCAAATGTCAGTGTATGGAGATTTCACAATGCTGAAAGACCACCACAGCCTCCCTGAAGAGATGGATGTCCTACCTCTTGAAGGATGATCTAATGATAAAGAAAGATCATGTTTCATTTCTATTTTCCAGTTACTCTTGGAAACACATATGTATATGTATATGTATATATACACTCATATATATATATATATATATACATATGAATTTCCAGATTACTAAAACTCGTTGCCACATTTTGAAATTAGGAACTAGAATTTCATTCAAACCATACACAAAAGCTATTTTCTTGTCATGCTTTATTGAAGTACCAGCACTTTCCCCTTCTCCCACTCACTGCTGTGAGAGATGTGACCATGATATGTGACCATTGTCATTTTGTTGAACACAGTGATGTCCCATGCATCCATGGCAGAGCACCAAATTCAGGATGCATATAATTAGCTTTTGAATTGTAAAATAAATGGAATATGATAAAATGAGAGGAAAAAAATAAACAAAATGTTCACTTTCGTGTCTAGAATACCATTGCAACTTCCAATATAATTTGTTTTTATTTAAATGATCTATATAAAAAGTCACACAGCAAAAATGCAGAATAAGAAAGAATAAGTTCACCATTCAGTTCTTAAAGTAAAAATAAAAAGAGGTATCTGCTAGATTTATTTATAAAAACTTAACTCACAGTTAGTAGCACAAGACCAAACAATTATAATTCATCAAAATCCAAAAGGCACCGTGGAGCATATTTTGCACCCAGAGAATCAATAGTATAATATCTGACTGCCTGCAGTAGGAATATCAAGGCCCAACTCTTCAACCTTTTTCTTTTAATTGAAGTAGTTTCATATAAAGACTTTATTGTTCTTTATTTTTCTTTCTTAAAATGTTATCCTGTTTCCTAGAAAGCTGTCCTGTAAACTTAAAAGTTATCCTTAAAAAGTTATCCAAGCATTGCAGTCAACAAATAACACACTCTAAAATGAGTAATGTTATTAGAACACTATTCAGTGCTTTGAAAATATACCCCTTACATTCCACCCTCTGGAGGCAACAGCTGCACCCTCTGTAATCTAGAATAAACAGGGAAAAACATGTCACTGTACAAACACTTTTTAAAAAATACATTTAGCTGCCTTAAATCTGTGCAAATTCTTCAATGCTTATTGTCTTTAAATAATGTCACAGATATAAAAGGAATTAGTGCTGATGCTTCCAAATTTTCATGCTCATTTGTATGACATGGATTTTTGTACAGAGAAATCAAATTGCTCACATCTGTGGAAATGCCACATAAAATATTTATTTGGACTCCCATCCAGGGAAGTCAGAGCTCTTTCTGCAAGCCATATTTAAAACAAACAAACAAACAAACAAACAAAAAAAACTAAAACACAGCATACCAAACGTACTGGTATTATTAAGCAATAATCTGTGACTTTATACCTGGTTATCGATAGGAATTTTCATGCAACCATTAGTTAAAGGACAGAATATTGTCACAGGTATTCTCAAGAAGAATCCTTTAAAGAGGAATCAACTATTACATGATAAGAGTAATGTTATCATGTAACAGTAACAGTATCCAACACCAAACTAATTAATACTACCAACAATTGTAATTGGGCATGCAAACACATTTTTCAGATATTAAAACAATCTCTAATCATTGGCTCAATGTAAGACTTACTAGAAGAGGACTTATTATGAGCTATGGGTATTTTGTACCTCCCTGTCTAGTGGCACTGTTAGGCAAGCATTAAGTGAACAGACTTTGTATTTAATTCTATCGTTCAGAGCACAACAGTAATTGCTATTATTCAAAGACTAATAACAATCTTCAAATTTAGCTTTGAAATATTTATTGTATTTCTCATCTCTGCCATCTTTCATTAGTTATCATCTTTTAAGTAAAGTCTTAAATAAAAATATACTGATTCTGAAGTTATATATAAAAATTCAAAACATGCAATATAAAAATAACATAATGGTTTTTTTAATTATGTTACAAGGCTTTGTTTTCCCTCCCAATAAAATAGAGAAACAAAGCTGACAGACTCAGATGCCAACTGATTTGTAGCAATATGCCCAGATTGGGGTTCTTCTTCTCTAATCTAAGATTCCTCATTTTAGAAGTCCAAGTCCTGGTCTCTTTTGTGGTCAATCACGTAACTTCAGAAAGTAATTCATGTTGCTTATCTTAATACAACCAGTTTAAGATTAAATAAGTAGCTTATTTCTCTCATTCACTATAAATGTTCCCTAGGGAGAGTAACCTGAATTTAAACGACTAACTTTTAACACCTAAATTAGGAGAGATGGATCTTCTCCCAGTCTGTAAAATTGTTGTATTTACTAGAAAGCCAGAAAATCAGCTGGTATAGCAGCATGAGACAATACCCAGTCTGCTATGGTGACCCTGAAAGTTTTTGCCATTTTACTTTTGCTCCAGTCATTCTAAGCCATTCATATCAGTGATCATTCATATCAGATTTTCAGTGAATTTAACAAGAGATTAATTTCCTTTCTCATTGATTACTCTTTTCTACATGTAAGGAAATGTTGACCTGCTTTTCTTATTAATATTTAACATTAACAACATCTGTTGTTTCTCTTTGTGACCAAGCATGATGTAAAACTTGAAAAAAATCCTTTCTCATTTATGTTTTAGCAACTCATTTTTTCAGGAATCAACTTACTATTCATACAAAAATGTCATAAAATAAAGAATGCAACCCAGGAACAAATTATGTCCTAAATGCAGTAGAATCTCTGCAAACAAAAGATGAAGAATCTGAACAAGCTAGAGAGTATTTGGAGTCTGTTTTGTTCATTTTATAGTTCTATTATCAAGCCTACTTACAGATATTTGCAATGATAAAAGAGCCAAAAATAATTGGGATGTCAGACTGTGAGTTAACTAATTCAAACATGAAAGAACAGGAATAGTACATCTATTTTATGACCAGTCTTCAAATTAGGTTGTCCTCAACTCTGGTGTGGTTACTTTGAAATGAATGCTCATTTGGATAAAATGCGAAGGTGGTTTGAAATTGCTTCTTGAGTGAAAACTGATTATCTGGCAAAGATTATGTTGCTTACATTTGGATAAAGACAGAATCTTCCTCCAAGAGGAAAAATATCTAAATAACTGATGGCTCAGGTTATTGCTTCTATCAGGTGCTTTACTTGCTGGTTGATCATTTAATCTGTTAGCAAATCAACTTCATTTTATACATCCAAGTGAAAGCCTGATCTGTGCATATTGTGTCACTCATATTTGATGTTTCACACACAAGAATCAAAATCCCTGTGACATTTTTATTGAATGCAGTGGTCTTCTGTTTCTTGCCCAAAGTTGTAGCCATTTATAATTGCTCTGTATCATACTTCTAATGCTTCTAAAGAGATTCTTTAATGCCATTGTACGAATTATGATTGGATATAATGTGGCTTGTATGGTAGAACATAAACTGGGGTGTGGACAAGAGACACAGATTTTCATCTGAAACAGAAATCTCTGTGAAGATGGCCAATTTTTCCTGGGATGGCTGAGGAACAATCCACAGGTTTTTTAACCAAGTTCTGTAGGTCATTCTGATGATGGGGAATGGGAAAATGGGAAACCTAAGGGAATGCTAAGGATATTTCTTCTCCCTGTGATTCTTTCACCGTTTTGTTTTGTTTTGTTTTGTTTTGTTTACAAAGGAAAAAAAAACAATCAATTTGATTAAGCATACTGTATTTAATGTGGAAAAATCAAGGAAAAAAATTTGTTACAGATTTAGCATACTTTTTTTTTCTTAATAAATTTGCTACACAATTGGTAAGTTAAACTCATTTTAGTCAACCACAGAATGATTAATAAGTAATGCTTTATTTATAGGTAATGTAAATATTTCTGACAACTCATACACACACTCATACAGTGTTTCTAAGCAATTGAAATCTGACATGCAACCTTGCTTATCTTTTACATCACTTAGAATATAGCCGAAATGGTTCCAAGAAACTTTTAACTGCTTTTTCCAAGATAAAATGGAAAAAGTGTTCAGGCATATTAAGCACCTTTATTTCAGTATTCTCTAGACACTTAAAAACACTGAGGTTCCAAAAGCCCAGTCAGATAAGTGAAACACTTAACTCACTATTAAATACCGCAGAAATGGCTGTAAAACATCACATAGTCACACATTAAACAATCAGTTTTCAATTAGGTCTTCTTTCCTTGTCTAAATCAGAGAAAGAATCCAAAACTAGGTTGAGAAGTTCAAGAATCATTTCACATGCAGAGGCTGATGAAAGGAAAAGCAGAACATGCTAGCTAGGAGAGATAAGGCAGGACAGCATATAAGCAGGAAACCTTCCTCATTTAATAGCTGGGACACCCTAACATGAAACCTAGAAGTTGTGAAAAGTGTCATGGGGCTAAACTGATCTTAAGGACTCAGTCTAAGTTTTGAAGGAAAGATATATTTCCTACATTTCTACTATTTCCTACACCTATATTTCTGTCCTGAATTATTCTCACAGCTGCATTGACAGTTCCACAGTATAATTTTTTTCTAAAAATAAAATCATAAGAGATCTTGTTTATCACATTTGAAGCACTTTCCTCTGAGTATTCCTCCAACCAGGCAAAAGTTATTTCAGAATTTTACATCATCTTGCAATGCAAGTATTAAAAAGTATGAAAGCACCCCTCCTGACTTTTCTATACCGCTCCACTTCCTCCAAAAAAATGAAACCAGATGACATTTTGGTTTATTTGTTATTAAGAGGAGTGGGAAGAATGTAATGTTGTATACATCCTCAGTCCATTATTTCTGTGCCAGCTTGAGTTTCATAATTTAATTCAATTCCAGTAGGGCACAGCACAGCAATACATTTCATAAAACAGTAAACTAAGCAAACATGACATCGAAGTTATAATGCAGTATTCATATGCATGCTGAGTTGTCATTTTTATAACACAGCATTTTCACCAGAGGGGCACTTAATTAAAAACAGATTCTTTGTATCTGGTATCGAACTAGTACCAACAATTAATTCATTCTAATGTTATTTTTCTATCAGGAGCTAGTCTTTAATTGAGATGAAAAATGCAGCATGCACATTTGATATGAATTAAAGAAATCATACTAAGGCTCAGCTAGAAGCAAAAAGAGGATAACCATCTTGTAACAGGGAAAAAAAAGCCTTGTACAAACTACAGGAGACCATCCTTTTCTGAAAAAA
>VXAA01003394.1:92321-109144 GCA_013399115.1 Anseranas semipalmata | reverse complement strand
AAAAAAAAAAAAAACAGGAGGGGGGGCTGTCAATATAATACAACATAGAAGATGGACAGCTGTAAAAGTGATCTCTTAACATTATTGTCTATAAGTTAGAACTGAGAGTATTCTTACCTAATAAAATACACAAATATAGATGTTTCCTGCCTCTACTCTGATTTGGAAACAGTGGATTGGACCCAGCAGAAAATGCTAAGGATAGCAATACTGGGTTTGAGTGTTTTCTTTTCCCACTCTTAAATTCACTCCTGGTGTGTTTAAGGAGAAGTGGCATTTTAGAAAGCATTTGAAATAGGACAAGGTAATGGGTTTGTAAATGAAGGAGGTAAAAATAATTGATACATTTCAGGAAAAGTGTGAAAATACAGAGAAAACTATATATGGCTGCTATTGGTAACAGAACTGAGATGAATTAAGGTAGGGAGTAGATGTTTCTAAGCAAGAGATTAAGTTCAGAAAAACTTTCACTGGCCTCAGTAAGCTTTGGACAAAAACTTTATTGCAGGAGATTTCTGTGAACGTGTTCCCCCAGAATGTTCCCCCAGACTCGGGGAAGTGCTCCTTCAGAACCTGAATATGGGCAGATATATTCCATCTCATCTTCCCTGTTTTTATTTATGAAAGTTCTTAAGATGTTTTAAAATCAGCTTTATTGTGTCACATTTGTCTGGACATAGTTCTTGTCTAAGTCAAAGGGAGGCTATCAACCCAGTCAACCTCATTAGCTTCTCCCACAATCAATGTTAAGGTCATTTCTTGCCACTCTGTAGCATGGTACATCTTCTCTGCCTTTCCAGCTCTGTTCTGCAAACTTCTACTCTCTAGCACAGTTTCCTAGTTAAGATTTACTTGCTTTATGACCAAGCTATTGCTTTTCTGGAACCTCTTGTTGTTACTGTTTTCTCAAATACACTGTCTTTGTGTTCTTGTTTTGAGCTAATTAGAAAATGACTATTTATCTTTTTCTGCCAAAAAGCAGAATTGTTTCATAGGTCAAGTGTTTTTGCTGCATCTCACCTCTCAAACCATGCTTCCAGCTGAGAAACCCATGCTTTTGACAAACATCACAAAGAATATCAGGCTAACAGTAAGACTACACAGCCTATGTAATCACTGTTCATATTACATGGCCCTTGTTCAGTAAGTTACTTGTTCTTCATCTCAGGAAGTACTGCAATCAGACAGGCTAGAAACCATAACACTAATTTAGTGAAAGAAACAAAGACAGATAAAATGAAGACAGAATTTAAGTACCCATGTCAAAGACTATGGGCTGAATCTGCTTGTCCCTCTCTTCCATCTCATCTAGGCATCCAGTTGCCTGGCTTCCAGATTTTTGACAAGAAAATTACCTTGCTAAATAGCAGGGAATGACCATGATGTAAATCTGTTTATGTGCCAATAAACCTAAACTTGGATTGTTGTTTCTAAAGTTTTGTTTCTGAGCATGCCCAAAATAAATGAATTGAGGTCAGTTGAAGTGTGATCTATCTACCTAAACGTGAACACTATAAAATGTATAAATTTACACCTGAGAAAATAAAATATTATTTTCTTTAACCCTGAAAATAAATTAATTCTTTTCCAATTCTGACTCTGAGACTTCTAAGTTGATAACTTGATTTTTATTTTTATTTTTGTCTAGTAGAAGGTGTCCCTGCCCATGGCAAGGGGTTTGGAAGTAGATAATCTTTAAGGTCGCTTCCAACCCAAACCATTTTCTATCATTTTTATATAATTAATAATCATAATTATAATTAATAATCATAATTCTATCATTTTTAATGTATTTATTTTACTGAAGAAGACAATAAAAGCAGCAGCCTTTCTCCTTCCACCAATTATAAAGGGAGCCCAGAGTTCATGTAAAGAAGGATAAGATTAATCTAACTCTTAACTTCTGAGAGTTAGGCATAGCAGTACTAATAGTTGCCACATACAATTTCTGGAACTGATTAGCAAATTAATATTTTTCTGGCCTAAAGAAGAACACATGGGTACACCATGGCTACATAAAGTTTTTTTTTTTTTTTTTATCATCACAAACCTTTTTGACAATACAGCTTCAAATCATTTTTGTAGGTTAAATGTGAAGAAGATGCATAAGGACAGTAGTTAAATTTTGTAAAGATATTGTTTACTTGAGCAGTTCTTTTCATTTATTTTCATTTTAAAACTGTGCTTGGCAGTTTATTTCTGCCCATGGTAAGTTTTGACCAACACATTTGGACAAAAAAAATCTCAGAATAACATTTCCAAATCTGCTGCAGGTTGAATAGTCAATGAAAACATTTCATTTCTCAGTGCTCCAGTAAACTCTGTTGGCTAACCAGCTGGGAAACAGCTCTGCAGAGGAGGACCTGGGGATCTACTTTGGGGAACTCCAGTGCAAGACGGACAGGAACATACTGGAAGGCCACAAAGATGATGAAGGGACTGGAACATCTGTCACACAAGGAGAGGCCGAGAGAGCTGGGGTTGCTCGGCATGGAGAAGAGCAGGCTCAGGGGAGATCTGAATAATGTGCTTAAACACCTGATGGGGGCAAGGGATGAGAAAGACAGAACCAGACTCTTCTCAGTGTAGCCCAATGACAGGAGAAGAGACAACAAGCACAAATTGAAATTACATTTAAACGTAAGAAGAAGCTTTTTTTACAAGGAGGGTGACTGAGCACTGACAGTTTGCCCAGAGAGGTTGTGGAGTCTCCCTCCTTGGAGATCTTCAAAACCAGGCTGGACACAAATCTGGGCAACCTGCTATAGGCGGCCCGTTTGAGCAGGGGGGTTGGACTAGAGATCTCCAGCCTCCACCCTGCTGTGAATCTCTGACTCTGTAATTTATCTTTTTCAATGAAAAAGAAACATTTCTATAAAGGCCAAAGTTTTCAGTAAGAACTGTAATAAAAATGAGCATCATCACATAAAAGATCTAATAGAAATTTCCAGTGCCTGGTTTTCAAGAAGACAACATTTTTAGGAATTTCTGTGTTGCTTTGTAGAGGGAATAGATATAAATCTAATCTATTTTTGTTACCCAGAGAACTTAATACAACAAGGTTGAATTTATTATAAGTGAAGGCAGAGTAAATTTACTGTCTGTGTAGGCAAACGTGCACAAAAGAGCATAAGCAAGTAATTATATAATGCTCTGATTTGACATGCAAGTAAGTATAAACTAATACTGACTTGAGCCTCCTAATCATGTTCACACTGATTCAAATGAAAATGTATGTTTTTTATTACAATGATTTTACCACTGATTTAATGGAATTTCTCTCCAGCTAAGAGTGATTATTAGTCACAGAAGTGCCGTAATGTTGTGACCCTTTCTAACTTTTGCTATGAAGCAGTTATGCATTTCTAATGTTCAAATAGTTGCAGTTGGATTCACATAATTTAACAATTATCTTGCAACAGAATGTCCGTATGCAATTTAGAGTTTTCTTATGATGTTCGTTTTCAGGAATACAACAGATAGTACCGAGTCTACTGATAGGAGTAAGTAGTCACTGTTTTAGAAACACTCCTGTCCACAGATTTGACAGGATTATTTGCAATAATATTCAATAAGACAAAAGAGACGAAGCTAAATCCTTTAAAGACTGACTGATATTGTTAAAAATTTTATACCATTCATCTAACTGTAACGTTGATAATATATTTTTGAACAGATGATATTTTATAAATGTTCCGTGATATTGCTTTCTTAGGAAGGGTTTAAAGGACTTTGTCTTCTCTTATTTTAAATTAATATTTTCATTTTAGATTTTGTTTCCTATGTTTTTTTACACAGGTAAAGCTTTAGAGAAAACCCATGGTAGCAGACCTATATAACAATCTCTACTATTACATAACTTTTCTGCCAATATCAGTACTAAAGGTAAAGTGCAAACATATAATGTGCAGTCTATTATTATCTCTGAAATAAAGGGGGACAGATTGTTAACAAGCATGCTAATAAATTTGCCTGACTAATCTCCCTGGTATTTGCAATGAAATATGACATGTAGAGGAAACAAAAGAAGGCATTCTCAAGGATGACAATAGCCATCTGATCTTCCTATTATGACTGCTTGAAAACACACTACTGCACAAATTTAGATTTGCAGGGCTACAAAAATGCTGTAGATATTATTTCACTCACAAGCCTTTGCTTTACAGTAATTTTCTTCACCTTCTTCCTGCCCTTCTCATCGTGGACAGTATAAATTCTAAGGACAGGTGAGTAGAGACAGATGTGCATTAAGTACACAGCATCATTTGTTAAGTGAGCATTCACTGATGACTGAAACGAGTAGCAACTAGTAGTAACTAGTAAGTGGGTTGCCAACAGTGGCCCATGAGTTTTATTGCTTTGCTCAAGCTGGAGACCAAACACCTGAGATAGGGAAGGAACAGCAGTCAAAGACTTGCCATAGCCTATCCCTGCGTTCCCAGTGAGAAGAGATTTTTCACACTCCTGTAGATGTATACGATGTGGAGGTAGAGTTGTACTCTGCAATGACATAAGTGCATTAATATCGCACACCCAGCAGCAGCTGCTCTGGCTCTACGGCTGTTAGTAGACCTTTGGCTTTCTCAGTACTTAGCAAATAATAATATTTAAACTCCTTGGACATAATGAAGATAAGTTTGCATTCTTTTCTTTTCCTTTCTTTTCCTTTCTTTTCTTTTCTTTTCTTTTGCTTTCTTTTGGCACAAAGCATGGTTAGGGAAGTTGGTCAACAGCCAGTCCAAGAGAAATACTAAATGTGAGAAGGACTTCATACATACATTAGCTAGATAGATTAGATAGCTTGAAAGCTCCTTTCCTCACTGTATGATAATCAAGAAACTTGGTCAACCTCCAATTTAAGATATTTATTTGACTTGCTGCAAGCTGCAAAAGAATATAAAATATCTCATAGCATTTGGGAATATAGAACTAAAACATCCAAGCCTGTAGAAAAAATACACTTGTGAATAGCAGCAGTCAGGAGCCATCCATCACTGATGTAGAAGCCCAGAATCCTGACAGGCTGACATGATTTGGTTTGATACTTGTAGTCAGACCTTGCTCCTGAAAACAGTCATCTGTGATGTGACAGTTGTGATAACAGTCCAAATGACTACATCTTCCAGAGGTGAGATGCTAACAGACTCGCCAAACCCTTGACATACCCCTAAAAATCTATGCATTATTTCTTTAAAGCATGTAATGGGTTTAAAATTCACTTAGCCAAATATATGCTGGACTAAACTTTCTGAGTTTTAGATTTTTCATCATAAGGTTTCTCATGTTCATTGTTGTTTCAAATCTGCATTGAGGCATTTGAGAGCAGACTGCTGAAAAGATTGCAAATGACCTGGCCATCATCCACAGACAGAGCCATAAAAACCATGACCTTGAAAAAGTAGTTGGTGCTGGTCTTTGATTTTCTCATTTGTGTTTTGTGTCTGTCCTCTTTGCCAAACTGTATTTTCTGTGTCACAACTCATACAATGTCTAGAAAGACTTTGAAGACTTAAGTCATGTTGGTTTGTGGATTTTATTAACTTGGTTCTAGATTAGATTTTATATGCTATAATGAAATACATATGTCTAGTTTTAGGTTCGCCACATTGTATTGTCTCTTTCAGTATCCTGACATGGTCTCAGAGAGTCTATCAATACAGCAGGAGAATGTCCCAGCCTTTGTTCCAAACACTTTTCCTCTTTATGCTGAGAGGGAGACCTACAAACAGTATTTCTCCCTCTTCCCATGTGCAGATTTCCATTGGAAGGAGCCACAAGGTAAACCACCAGCCACTTAGAGCTGAACATCTGAGGAAACAGGAGGGCAGTTTACACCACTGAATGCACCTGCTCCACAGTCTAAATGTCCAGTCAGCCTTCTACAGAAATGTCTTTGGCTTAAGGGGAAGCATTCAGTGTGAGACTGAACTCAGCCCAAGTGTTACAGGACTCACTCTACCTAATGTTTATTTTTGGCTCTTTGGTCAGAGTCAGGATATTTCACAGTATCTGCATAATAACTTTCCATGGTTTCTCAACAGATATTTTCTGCTCTAAACTTCAGCTGAGTTATGTAGTTGTAGGTTTTATAATTCAAAAGGGCTTGACATGTAGAGGAAAAAAGAAGCTAATCATTTTGTTGTAAAGAAGAAAGATATGTATATTTTCTCATTCTTAGTAGAGCATAATAGATATCCTAGATGATAAAGGCTCACAACTGTAGAGTAGTTGAACCAGGGCCGGTCAGTTTAAATGAATTAAAACCCTTTTAATTCCTCTGAGGCCTCTTGATTTCTGTTCAGATTTAAACTGTAGTCACAGCCTCCTGTTAACTAATACGCATGCTGTAGATTTTCCATCCTATTCATCACAAATTCCTGCAGTAGTGGGAAGGGGGGAGAGGGAGAGGAAGGACTTCAACTCAGTTATAAATCACCAAGAAATGACTGACAAATACCAATGCAGACCTTTGCACGGTGCTATGCTGGAGATGGCACGTTGCCAGGCAGGCCTCCGATACACATGGTGTTATCTCTGAGCAATTTTAGGGAAATGATATGTTTATTCTAGAGAAAGGGCAGATTAAAATGAAGCTCTTGCACTTTTGGTGGTAAGACAATCGAAAAGCTATTTCAATTGTCTTTTCCTGCTTTATTTTGTATGCAAATAAGGAAAAGAAAAAAAAAAAGAAAATCCAATATGATACACTGTGAAAAATAGAAAAGGTAATTAAGTTAATTTAGTTTGTTCTAAATGTGTTGTGCATTTAGTGTTCCTTCTCCAGGCTTCAGTTATATTTTGAAATTTTTGTGTGTAATATATTTGAATTCTAGAGTATTTTATATTTCTGAAGCAAGCATTTTTGCTCATAGAAAAAAAATATTTCCAAACCACTTACATATATTTCATGATATATGTCATATATTTATTTAATAAGGTCTCTGTAAATTTTGTCATTTATCTGATTTATATACATAGCTGTCTGATCACAATTTGGTACCTGCCATATAGCTATAACTATGCACCATGAAACTTAAATTACAATTCTTCAAGTCTGTGTAATTTTTTCTTGATAGCTACAAGAGGACAGGATGATCATACTTTAACATAGACACTAATATATGCAGTCAGTGTGTGTACTTGGTGATGATTTACTTAATTGGCCACAGTAATATATAAAATCTGAATACAGAAGAGAAGAATTCAAGAAAAAACAAAGTGTAGCTCTGCACACTACTCTCCCAAGATATGTGTGATATTACGGCACATAGGATGTGCAGCTCACAGTTATATACTTTCAAAAATACCATGCATCTTACATGAAAAAAAAAAAAAAAACACTTTTATGAAAATATTCATCTTGCTTTTTCCTGTGAATCAGTGCCAAATTTACAAATAAGAAAACAAAAGCAAGATCCATCTTTTTAGAAGACGATTGCCATTTTTTTCCAATCAGTTTTATTTATGCTGATAGCAGAAAAATGAATGAATGAAAAAGAATACAGAACTATTTCCAGGGTTCAATAAAATACAGAAAGGAAGCATTCAAGTCACAATCCCTTTCATCTCTTGCAGCTTACTGATCACAGACAGAAGGGAAAAATGTGGAACATATTCCAGATTTCCTACTTGTCTCTGTTGTTTCAGTGCCAAGAGGAAAAGAAGTAAAATATTATGTAAAATATTAAACATTATGAGCCAAATATTCTTTGGGGGGTGGGGAGTAACGGGGGGGTGGATGAAAGACAGCCAAAAGAAAATGCTTTTCAACAGGGGTAATGATGTTAATGCCCCTTTCAAAACACTTCAGAATACATAGTTCAAAACTGACAAGTCTCTTTTAAACAAACAAACAAACAAAATCTACTCAGCATTCCTACCAAAATGACGATTCAGCACAAATTAGAAACATAAATGAAGCCAATTCATTCAAATTTCCAATGTTTTAGAGGTGATGAAAGTGAAGTGTTAATTACTAACCAGATTGCTTAGTGTTCGTTCTCTTCATACTGGCCAATTTGAAAACCCACAAATACAGCTCTTGGAGTTGCACAGGCAGGCACTTGTTCTTGCTGGAGTTCCGAATAACCCAAGCACAGGGCTCATGGTGGCAAGTTTAGTTATGCCAGTGCCCTCTGACTAGTTTCCTTGTTCCTGTGAACAGACATCGGACAACGATGGATAACCATCACCGGGATGAAAATGTCTTACAGTTTAACCGTGAACAAATATGAGAAGTCAGCAGACAAAGCAAATCCCAAATTAATATTCACTTTATTTATACTGCTGCATAAAGTGATTTTTTTTTTTTATATCATGTAAATCACATTCAAAATAGGCTTTGTTCAGCCCATTTTACTTGATGCCAGGAAAACATACAGCTTCAGAAGCAAATTAATTTATAACGATATAGAAGTGCATTGGTGCAGGTGCCCAGGTGCTGGCAGGGGGCTGCAGGGCTCCGCTGTGGGGAGAGGCCGGGGCTGCCCCGTGCCAGACACAGCCGGTTCCAGCCGGCTCCAACGGCCCCACTGCAGGCCATGGCTGGCCCTGCTGCCAAGATGGCGGTGCTGCATTTGAGAAAGGGTAAAATACTGCCTGGGCAGTGAGGAATGACAGAAAAAAGTGTGAGAAACAGCCCTGCAGACACCAAGGTGAGAGAAGATGGAAGGGCAAGAGGTGCTCCATGTGCCAGAGCAGGTATTTCCCTGCAGCCCATGAAGAGGACTATGCAGGTGTCCACACTGCAGCCACTGGAGGACCTGATACCAGAGCAGGTGGATATGTCCTGAAGGAAGTGCATCCCGTGGAGAGGAGCAGGTTTAAACCCGCTGGAGCAGATTTACCTTAAAGGATATAGACCATGAAAAGGACCCAGCTGGATCAGGAGAAAGATATGGGGAGGAAGGGGCGGCAGAGAGGAGCTGTTACCCAAAGACTACAACCCCTGTGCCCCCTGTGCTGCACACAGCAGAGGAGGTAGAGGAGTCGGGAAAGAAGGAGTGAAGTGTGGTCTGGGAAAAAGTAGGGGAGTGTTTTAGTTTTTGTCTTTGTTTCTCACTGACCAACTCTATTTTAATTGGCAATAAATTAAATTATTTTCCCCAAGTTGAGCCTGTTTTGCCCCTGATACTGACTGGTAACTGATATCCCTTGTCTTTATTCTGACCCTTGAGCTTTTTTGTCTTATTTTATCCAGCTGTCCTGTTGAGGAGGGAGAGTGAGAGAGCAGCTGGGTGGGTGTCTGGCAGGAATGAAGGAGGAAGAATAGAAAACAAATATTGGGTATCCTTCACCAATGGACATGGTTTAGTGTGGTAGAAATCAATGAAATTACACATAAGTAAACTGTCTGATGATGTGGTCTAAGAAAATAATACAGTTATATAACTTAGCTTTCTGCACACTATGATCATCCCAGACAACAGAAAAGAGAGGAGGAGGAGTTATCAGGATATTTATTTTCAAAAAGAAATGAACAGTCCACAGCTGCAATTCTGTCTGTCTATCATCTCTGGCTGATTACTTGTAGCATCCAAGCAGAGATCAACTGAAAGGGATTTGGATGAAAGTAGTTATCAGCTATGCAGATTTATTTATGGAATAAACCTGTGTGATCAGCACCATGATATTATCTGTGGAGATGATCAAAAGAAGTGGATAAATTGATCTTGAAGATGAGGAAAGCTGGTGGACATTAAAACTGAACGTTGGGTAAGTGGCTTTGTAGGCACGTACAGAAAGGTTGGACTTGATGCTATGGAAACCTCCAGAAAATTTCAAAGACAGGCATGGTTTCCTCAATGGAAGGGACAAGGAATAACACTTTACATGACAAGCAATAACACTTTACATGCTAAGGTCTACATAGATTATTTGGATCTTAGAGGAAGAGTTCCAGAAGAAAATACCGACATCGAGGTAAGACAGGTCAGAAAAAGGCAATATGCAAGGAATTAAATACCAGCTTCCAAAGTCTATCGAGATAAAGGGACTTTGCCACCTCCTTGAATATCCATACAGACCCTTTCTGTTTATTCCTTGCAGTCACAAACAGAGATGTGCAGATGCATCAGACTATAAACTGAGGTGTGGTTTAAACCGTACAGATTGACACATATAGCGCACAGACCTGCTGAGGAGTTTGAGAATGTGGAAGGAGTCAATACCATAAACATTACTATAAATCATGTTTAATCTTGGCAAACAAAGTCTACTCTAAGGACTATCAAATTCTTTGGATAGTTTGACTGTGTATTTTCAAATCAACAACTTAGAAAAATGAGAGTAGTGTAGATCCGTTACATTACAGAGCCAGGCATCATGCATGCAGTCAGTGCAAGAGCTCCCTGTGTGTCTCTGCCAATATCTCTCAGGCTGAACAGAGAACGCCAAGCTGCAAGGATGTTCTGTGAAGTGGAAAATCCTTTGGCATTCAAGATTAGGTCATTGCATTGTTGCTTGTTGAGAAACAAGCCCTAATTTTGAGTCAGATCTCTTGAAACTGAAGTCTGTGCAACACGTGACTTGTTTATTCACTCAGGCTAACCCACGAAGCATAACTTTAAAGATATATTTCACTTTATGCTTAATGTACATTCAGGAGAATGTATCAGACAGTTGCTACTTGTCTTTGCATCAGTGGAGGGAAATAAACCAGCAGAATTTTATTCATAAGTTACTGTTATTTAAGCTTGTTTGTGAACAGAGACAACTATATCTTAACTTATCAAGTGGACAGTTTCTACTCTGGCTATTAAATAATTCTGTGGAAGTGATCTGATCATCTCTGTAGTTTATTGACCACTTTTAAGAGATGTGAGAAAAGAAATTAAAAAGAATGACAAACATCAGTCCACTTCATTTTTCAGTGATGTCAGGATCTGTACCTCAGCTGTAGATTTTTTCAAGGTGTCTCTAGCTGAAAAATGCTTGAAAGCTACTGTTCTGTAGGAATCTACAATCACATTTCTGGATGTATTGTCTCCATAATAAATGATAAAACCTTGCAGATTTAATACTGAGGAACTCAAAATATTGATCACTTTCTAGAAGCATTATTCTCTGTTTCTTGGGTTTCAAAAATGACACTATAATTCAGCATATCAAGGGTGTATGCATGTGAAAGCAAATACAAAGAGGTAGTACTGTATTTCTTTTTTTTTTTCTGAAAAAAAGATCTAGTTTTTTAAAGTGATATTTTAAAAAAGCTTTCATACCTTCATGAATACACTACTTTTGTATAAGGCAGTGAATATGACAGGTTTTTAGTAGGCTTAAATACACTCAAGGCAAGACTCCTTTCTCCTTAGCAAAGTTGAATAGTCGGTAGGCATATAGGTGGATAGGCAGATAGAAAGATAGATAATGTGTTGCACCTGCAAGTGACCAGAGCATTTTTTTGCCAAGAAACCACAAAAAAAAAGGTGGTTTCTTGAGGTGAAAGACATTGTATCTGTTTAGCAAAGGATGGACAATCAGGAAGTGTATAAAAACATTATGAACCAAAGTATATTATTGGTTACAATTTCAGGGTGTCTGCAGTATACATATGTAATCCTAACTTCTTCATCTTTAGGTTTCGTTGTTCTAACCTGTGCTTTTAACTTCAGAAATGTTGTCTGGCTGCATCACAGCAGGTTTGTTTATATGCCAGTTCATCCTAGTTTAATGAGATAAGTAGCATGATTCCATGTACAGTGTCTTTTTAGGGTACTCCACAACCCAGCCAACTTTTTTTGATGGCTTGGGAAGAATTCTTTTCTCTCTGTTGTTCCACTTGTTCATTTGAACCACAATTACATTCTCAAAAATATAAAATGCCCATACAAACACACACAAAAAAGTGTCTACAATAATTTTTGATTCTACTATACAGAACCAAACACAGTGCCAGAAATGTAGCAGCAAGATTCATTAAAGAGACCTGCAACTCCCAAAGAGTGGTAAAGAAAATGTATGAATAGTGGGTAACAACAAAATGGGATAACAACATAATTACACCACATCCTAACTGCACTTAGAGACACTCAGAAAGCACTGTGCTGCTGTATGTTTCTTACTATCTCAACCAAGAATTCAGTCTTATTCAGTGAAATGGCTGATCAAGGTTCTGTAATATGGAAAGTTTTGTAACAGTCCAGCCTTGGTGATCCAACAAAACTGACCATGTCAGCCAATAGCCACCCAATGACTTGTCAGTACAGCAGCACAAAGCAGTTAAAGAGGAACAGAGTGAAAAAGGATTATGTCTGGACTATATACCATGGTTTTATTTTTTTTTTTTGGCCATCAATAACAAGCAGCCCTCCAGAAGTGTTGACAATCCCTGGAACTTTTTACAAATTTTGAAGTGACACAGTAGACTCTCTTTATATGAAGTCCTATTCAGAAGTAGGCAATGTAAATACCTGCGAAATCAACAGATACTTTCATTATCTTTACTTCTTTTTAATGCTGCTTTGGTGAAACATGGGATATGTTTCTCTTAGAAAATCTCATAAATAGGAAGACAGAAAAAACATGCAGGTAACGCTACTGACTTACTTGGTTGCTTTTCTTGTCTCTTAGCTCATGTTTTGGAAGCTAAATATGTAACTAATGTTTCTGTATTTGCACTAAAATTACAACACTAGGACAATTGAGGTTTGTTTGTTTTTTTCTTCAGCAAATCAAAACCTTTTGCTGTAATCACAAGAAATGGCATTGTGTCACAGCAGGTAATAATTTAACATGGGGGAAAATCAGATATTTAAAATGATGTGGGCAGCATTAAATATTTGCTCTAAATTAAGAGTGGTTTTGTTTGTTTGTTTGTTTTTTATTTATTTTATCCCTGTTTTTCATTAGCTTTGTTCTCATCTTCTGTGGAACTTCTAGTCTAAAAGCCAAAAGAGACTGACTCATTGAAGAAGGGCCAATAGCTCACTCTGGCTTCTTGCTCCTAGACTTCATGTAGAAATTTGAGAGAACTTTGGAGCCAGCTATGCTCAAATGATGGAGAGACTGACAGCAGCTCCTTTCCCTTGTAAAAACCCTCAACCAGCATGAAGCCTACTTAGTACAATAAACAACACAGTGTGAACTATTTTTGCAGGTGAGATATCCTGCTGGTGGCCCACCCATAAATCAAGGACACTGGCTAACAGCAAGGGAAACAGCCAGAGCTAAAAGAAGGGGAAATGAAGTGTTGCACATAACCCCCTACTGATTGAAGGTCACAGACCCGTTGAGACTGACAATTTATTATAATTTATTAGTGTTGCATTTCTTTTTTAAACCAGCAGGAGCATCACAATCCAAGCATATCAATTCTGAAAACCTAAGGAAGAATAAAAGGTCTTCAGAGGATATGCATTGTGTGTATGAAGGAAAGAGAAATAAGGTAAAGGTAGCCAATTTAGCCAGTTTGCTTTTAACAAAAATTTGAAAGATGGCTGTAAAGCAGTATTTATAAACATCTCAAGATGGATGTGAAATATGCCAGAAATTATTAATCACACAGTCATTAATAGAAATGTGCCAACATTTATCTTTAAGCAATGCATAGTACTTAATATTTAGACTTGAACTAAAAGACCTCCTGGAATTATTACTGTAAACAGTAATTAAATGAACCCAATCTTTGGTTATTATTATGCAAGAGATTATCTCCAGGTGAAGTCAGTAGCAATCCACATTTTTGAAAGACTGTTTGGACCCAGTTCATCAAGGAAGATCTTGAACTCCAGCAATGACTGAACATCTCTGATCACATATTAAAAAATTTCAGCTGATGCCAGCTCGCATAGCTCCATGGCAACTGTTCATCTGCTGCGTGAAGAGACAACCCATGAGCTACAGGACACAAGCATTGCTTCTGTAGCAGTGAGGCAGGAAAAGTGCACTAGCTTTTTAATAATAATAGCTCCTAACAAAAAACTATTTTCCTACCTTTCTTAGATTTTTCCATGTTTAGATATTGCATTAACTAGTAAGTGCTGGTGCTCCTGAAGTATTTAAAAGTAGAAATTGGGACATTTCTGGCCCCAAAATTATTAACTGGGTGATTTTTGGAGGTGAGCTAGACATTGCGTAGTCACAGAATCATTCAAAATAAAATAACAAAACTAGCCAAGTGAAAATTCACTACCTTCACACGGCTGGACTGATAAATCCTAAAGATTTCCTGGGAATGAAACGTGAATATCAAAGTCATGTGTTGGGGAACATTTTTTTAATCAGTCATACCATTTAAAAAACTCCTAAACCAGAACAATACAGTGCCCCTCAGGAAAAGGAATGATCAAAAGAACAAACCCCTCTGGCAGATATAAATCACCCTACTTAATGCATTACTGGAGGGTTCTTATATTCAGGTGATGAGGGCAGTTTAAGAATACAGTTTGACCATATGGTACAATGTCTTATAATTTGGATGCCAAGATGCTAGTTTCATTTCTTTAGCTGCAGATCCCAAATTCAGCTTGTTCACACTTCCACCAGGGTTCAAATGACCTTTTCTTGTAAGTTAAATTGCTTTGATAATGAATGGCTGCTTTCTGTCCCTCTGTTCTGTCTTACTGAAATTTGGATCTGTATCATCTATTTCCCTGCTACATTCTTACTTATCAAGTGCTCTCTTACCCTACTATTTTTCCCACTTGAAGTGATCAGTTCTGAACTTGGAAATGCCATTTGTTACAGCATACTGGTTAAAGCATGCTCCTTTAAGAAACAGGTACAGATGGCAAGTCCATCAGCTAAGTTCAAACCAGAGGTCAAGAGAGGAAAAGGAAATTACCCCTAGCACTCATCTCAGACTCTGCCCTCTTCCACTGTCTTCTCTGGCTGCTGGTAAATTTAGCTCATCGTTTCCCCAACCAGCACCCAGCTTAGCCAGTGACAGTGGGAAATCAATATATCCACCACATTTGACCTCATAACCTTTAAACCAGTATCTTACAAATCACTCAGGATAAACAGTTGTGATCACAGAGTTAGTAGGAAGGTCAACTAATCTAAAGGTGGAATCAGCTATACCTAAACCATTCCTGACAGATGTTTGTCTAATATTTTCTTAAAAATATCCAGCAACTGAGACCCCTTAACTCCCCTCAGAAATCTCTTCCACTGTATCTCCTATCCATATTGATAGCAAATATTTTCTCATGTCTAACCTAAATCTTCTTGGCTTCATTTTAGCGTGTAATTCCCTGCCCTAAAGATTAATGGATCAATGTCCTAAATAATGCCTGGAAAACATTTTGGAAATCTTTGCAGCAGCCTTTTACATATTTGAAGACTTACATCTACCCCTCAGTTTTCTGTTCCTCGTACACCACCATCCCAATCTTTCTTTAAAACCACATTTTCTTGGTTTCTGATCAATCTTTTTGCTCTGCTTTGCCTTCCCCTTCTGTTGGTCCACAAATTTCTGGAAATATGGTGCCTCTAATTGGATGCAGTAATGCTCCAGCTGAGGCCAGTATTCAGCAGAGCAGCTGGTTTACATATAATACTCATGTTTATACATCCTGATACAGTGTTTGCTTTTTTTAAAATATTTTTGGCAGAAGTTTAACATTGAGAATACATGCTCAGTCTGGGGTCCGTTCTAGTTCCTAGGCACTTTTCTGCAGAACTGCCAGCCAGGTGGAGATCCATCTTCATGAAACTTCAAGAATCCGGGGGAGCCTTCCCTCCTGTGTTTGGGGACTGGTGGGGGGAAATGCTGGCCTGGTTTGACAATTTACGTCAGTTGTTACCTAACAGCTTATTATCTGCAGGGTGCTTACAGGCAACGTGTGTGCTTATTTGTTCCAGTGTTTCTCTGGGCACTCTAGCTATGCCAGTTCTTCAGTAACTCCTTCCTCTAGCAAAAAGGAGACAGATTAGCTTCCTTGCCAGCGTTAGGCCATGACTGATGTGTGCTTTAGATGGGTATATCTCTTTAGGAAAAGAAGTATTTGTCTAATGGATAGAAGGTTATTACCTCTCTCTAATAACTAAAGACAGAGGAAGATATTTTCTAAAGATATCTAGGTGGCCTAGGAGCTACTAGCTAGGTAGTATTTAGGTCCTACTAATTACATCTCACAGGGCCTCGCAGTAAGTCCTTGTTCCAGTAACCCCACTGATTTAAACCAGTTGTGAGGCAGAACTGGAGGAAGAGGCCCAGAGACGTTTTATGTGCAAATAATACAGAGTCTGCCTGCAGTGGTAGTCAAAAAAAAAAAAAAAAAAGAATTTACTCAGGGATGTTCCCAAACAGAAACATATTTTGAGGCTGTTTCTGATGAATCGAGAAGAGTTTTAAGTTTCAGATGTCTAAAAGAACACTGTTTGATTGCTTTTATTGTTTAGACTGTTACCTTGCAGCAGCAGTCTGAGCACGGGGAACAATAACAAACCCCATGCAGGCATGCAGACTACAGAAACAAAGAAAAACAGTTTCACAGATCAGCTAAGAAGCACCTGCAGTTACAGAGCATTCTGCCTTCAAAAGCTTCTCTACTTCATATTCTGGGTAGTTGGACCCATGTTTATCCTGCCCCGCTTTTAGTCATTTAAACTGATATATTCAGGCCAGGCATTTTCTTCTGGGGTCAATGAAGATAGGGCAAAAGAATTATTCAAAGTCTCTAAGATCTGAATCATGCCATGGAGGTATTAATCTCTATGCAGCTAATTTATAAATTAGCAGTCTTTATGCTCTAAATCACACTGGTCTGATAATACTGGTTTTAGATAGGTCAGTAAACACCAAAAAGATGTAAAATTTGGAAAAAACTTGCTGTGAATGAAAAAAAAACAAAGGATGCTGTTGTGTCGTCTCCCCCCCC
>VXAA01003394.1:0-92304 GCA_013399115.1 Anseranas semipalmata | reverse complement strand
TGGGTCTTTCATAGCCGAAAAAAAAAAAAAAAGGTTATCAGCTAGCTCCCTGGTTTTAATAGTCATTGCATTCACTATGTGATACACAGCTACTAACCTGTGACACTGAGCCATGCCAATAGAGCTCGTTGCTGATAGGTGTGGTGCTAGACAGACTAGCAAAGTTAAGGAATTCTGTCCCAAGTCATCCTCCATCCAAATGTTTCTGTGCCACCTGGTCAATGATATTATGACAACATGACATTTTGGGAGATTAAAAAGCATTAATGAAACTACTCTGATCAGAGAGGCAATTTTTTTAACCAGCTGGCTTGCAAAAAGGCTTGCTATAAGTATCCCCACCCTCCACCCCTAATTACTGCTTTGAAGGTACCATTAAGTCATGCATGTGGCTTAATTTGCACTTGGGGAGGTGGTTCTTAGTGCAGCCTTGTCCACTCGTCTGTGTTTAACACCTAGTGAGATCTTAGAATAAGCTGTTGAAGTATTCTGCATTGGTCTGCTTTTCCTACCACTAATTCAAGGATGAGCATAGTCAGCACAGTACTGACTGATTTTGAGAATTACCCTCACCAGATTTTTTTCCAGTAAAATATATCATACTCTGAAGTCTTGTACAGCCAATGGAAATGGGAATGTTTGCATTTTTGCTTGGCTTCTCTTCAGGGAAGGGCAATTATGAGTAAATTGCCCATATTCACCAGTGTATTGGAGAGGTTCTAAACTTACAAACCCACAAATATGGGGATACTTCTAAATAAATTCAACCTTCCTGAAAATGTCACTCAGAAATTTGAACAAGCCTTTTTGACTTAAAGTGTGAAAATCCAACCACCAAACATTCTGCACAGTAAACTTAGTTTTCATTCATATAATAGCAAACAAAGCGTGTATTGTAATGACTTTTGATCCTATAATCCACACCAGAGCTCAGAGGTGAGCTAGCAATTTGCAGAGCTTTTTCTCGGAGCCTTGCTGGCACTTTTCTGCAATTCGAGTACACACTGTTCTGGTGGCTGATCCAAATTACAGTTATGGTAGAAAGCAAGGGAAACAAAGAGGAACTCTGGAGCTTACAAAGCATATTGACTTTGAAAACTTCAGTCACCATCATTTTTCACTGATTTAGGTAATTTCTTATTTTCTCATAAGGAAAATTTCCCCTCCTACTCATAATTGTCATTGGATTCAGCATAACATTATGCCTGCCAACAATACAATAAAAGTGGAACAGCAAAGAAGAAACACCCTTTTTTACCTACCTATTTACTTCATTTCATAATAAGCACTTTATTTTCTTCTATTAGAATTTCCAGTTTCCAAAATCTCAGCATCTTCATTATAACACAAGACAAAGCATACTCTTAAATTATCAAGATCTCAACTTGTGAGCTACTGTGCAAATCAGTTTTTGAATATTTCATTGCAGTATTCATTAAAAACTTCAGTAATATTTGATTTTCATATTTTCCTGGCACTAAGTTGACTGTGATGAGAAAGTATCTCATATGGGAACTTTGATTATCAAAGAGGGCATTTTTGTTCTGGTTCATTTCTTGGCTGTACTACCAAAGAAATCCCTAAAAAGTGAATTCAGATTAGGAACAAGAAGAATATTGTGTCAAAAATGTGCTAAATGACAAAGGGAAAGCATGATCGGTCAGAGAGGATTAGGAAAACTGCTTACTTGGATTACTCAGCACTACTGAAAATAAAAATAAAAATAAAAGCCACTGGGAATAAGGAGGGAGGGTTATAAAAACAAAAACAACAACAAAAATCATCCAGATTAGTTAACAATGGGCCTGAAACAGAAGAAGAAAATCCTATTACACATTTCCTGCATATAAGACTGTTCTGAATTCAGTTTCTGATATTTGGAAAATCAGATTACCAGTGACATAGGGCAAAGTCTTTCATATTTCCCTGAGTTTTGGAGTAAGCTCCTGAAGATTTACGGAAGTTGCGGATATATATAAAAGCCAAGGAAGAGCTACCTGCTGACCAAGTTAAACTGAGCCAGGAAAGGGCAGCACATGAGAATGCACATCTCACAAAAAGTCACAGGGTTCCTACATAAAGCAAATAATTTGTTTTGGTCTCAAGCCCTCATTAGTTGAATGAGTAATAATATTCCTTGCTTTCCCAATGGTGTGCATAAATCCTGTAAAGTCTTTCCTTACCAAGGGAAAAAAGTAACCCCTCGCCTCCATACGCTCCCACTCTCTGGGAGGTTTAGGGACATGTCTAAAATGACATTACAGTATTTTTAGATGGGATAGACAAAGATTTACAAAGGAATTCCAACTGTCCATTCTATATACTGCTGTAACTTCATACCTATTTGGAAATATAATTGGGAAGAATATTTGGCACCCAATTTCCTGCAAAAATTAAGCTGCTGTGGTCTGTGCCATTTATGCCTGTGCATTTTTGATATTTGTGATATATATATATATGTAATATTTGATATATATCAGAAATATTTATAATAGGACCTCATCTCCCAAATGCAACACAGGTGAGGACATACTGCCAAGTTGGTGTTATTGGGACTACAAGGACATTATGACTTTTTCACTATTGCATTTTTTGCAATACCTTGTTTGCTGTTTTCACTGTAGTAGTAGACCAAGATGAGAGTTTCATTGAGACAACCTCAGTGATGCCATGGTTTACTTTCCTGAATGCCAGCACTGAATTTAAAATTGGCAGAATTCATTTGGACTGTTCCATCTCAGCATTTAGGACCAGTTAAATTGGCACTATGCTATCCTTTCCACGTGCTTTTTACAAATCATATCTAATCTTGTTTAGTCTAAATACTACTAGTCTAATTTATTTTTTTATATTTGCCACTTCTCTAATTGTGTCTTTTCTCTAGATCATTAATAAATAAAAAATAAGAAGAAAACCAATAGCTCTAGGAGAAAACTGATCCTACTGAGAGCTTTGAAAATCAATTAAGAGTGTCATCAGGTATTCCTTGGAGCAAGGACTCCCCCAGAAAGCTGTCCTAAACACTAACCACAAGCCAGGAGGGCTTTTTTATCCCAGCACTGAGCAGGAGACAAGACATGTGACACCCTTAACTTAGTAAAACTATTATCCTTGTCCTAGATAAAGCACCTTTGCTATTCTCACCTACAAATGACTCAGAAAAAGAACAGGCAAAATTCCTGTGATGTAAATGTGCTATCATCCTGCAGCAGCTACAAAACACATTGGAAAAGAAAGATACTCTCTCCTGTCCTGCTTGAAAATATGCACCAAAACAGCAATCAGCTCCACACTGTTAGGGCACAGAGATAAGAGAAACAGATTGCACTGAGCTGAGTATCCTGGGTGATGGTTCCCCAGTCAACTATAACCTCTTACCGACAGTTTTGGCCTGAAACAGCAGTGAATCTCCAAGAAGCACACAATCCACCCTGCCCTTCCAGCCTGGCTGAATGAGTGTCTGCTCAGACATGTCAGTACGACACGGAACAACTCACCCTCTAGTGGGAAAACTGTAAAGAAAAAAAACATTCACCCAAATCTTTTCAGGGACCTTTTTATATCCTGGGCTTCCACTTTTGCCCACCAATCTTGTAGCTTGTCTCAGTAAGAGCTAGTTTTGTAAATGGTCTTGGGCTGCCTCAGAAAGACTTTTCTAAGAGAAACTTCTGCACCAGATACAAAAGAGCAATCAGCTAAATCATTTATGAGCACTCCAGGCGGAAGTAAAATAAGCCCTATATTCTTGTAAGGATATAGGACACTTTCCAGACAACACCACTTCCCACTCGGAGCAAGACTGAAGAACAGCAGGAAACCCACTTCTATCCAACGTGGCAACCCAGGCAACCTCATGGCAGCCATATTACCTATGTCTGAGGTGGCTCAATAGGCACACATTTTAGGATTAAAAAATAGAAAAGTATCAGAAGCCTGGGGATAAGAGGAGTGCTGCAAGGACAGAGTCCAGCAAAGCTGACTGTCACTCACAGAGCCTTATCTCTGGGTCCACCAAATGCATGTCCCCAAGGCATTATTTCTGAGATGCTGCAGGATCTCATGTCTTGGTGCAAATGCAAGCACATTCATTACTTCTGAGATAACCTACACACTCTAGGTACAGGTTTTTGCTTGCAACATTTTTCCTTTCCCATAATATCAGAGTTTGTTTGCCCTTTGAGCACTTCATGCATGAACAGTGTACGGTTCCCACAAATATTAGGCTGTTATTCTGCTGGGACCATCTCTATTAGAGTTAGTTTCAAGGGTTTCCTGAAGCAGACTGAAGGCATGAAAAATGTGAAGTGATGAAAGATAACCTTGTGAGATGTTGCATCCCTGTATATCTCCCTTCCCATCATTTCTGCTTTAATCAGAAAATATCTTCATGCACCAGTCCAAATCCAAGTAATTACACCGGAAACCTGCATAGCACCTTAGTTATGTCCTGGATTCCTATTTCCTCCAGGGGGATTTGCACTTCCTAGGTTCCCTGAGAAACCCTTTTTCCAGTGAGGGAGTGGTACCTCTGCTGGGCTGTGTGCAAAACCCACAAGTGGGACAAAGTAACATACACAGACAACACATACTTTGGTATGGTGAGGGCCACCAAGGAGTCGTCATGGAAAGGGAGAATGATGAGTTGCCTGTGGGGTTTCTATCTCTAAGCAGCAGCGGTGACTTGCTAGAATAACCCCAGATGCCTTGAGCTGATTCAAGGTGTGTGTTTCCAGGCTAAACTACATGGCCTGGGACATCTCTGAGTTCATGGTACTTTTCCCCTCTGTCTCATGCCTGGATTGCACCTGCAGGGCATGGGATGGGCAAGTTAAAATACATTTGCACCAAACGTGTTTTATTTGGGTTCGTTGTTGTTGTTGTCATTTTGCTGTGGGTTTTGTATCGTTGTTGTTTGTTTTGGTTTTGGGGTTTTTGTTTTTTGTTTTTTGCAAATAAATCTTACATTACTTTTCCTGCCTGACTGTACTCCTTGAAGATGGGGGGTGCTGGGACCTGCTGAAAACAGCTTTGCCATATGTGGCAGGGTGAAGTTAAACAGTGACCAGGGCTGTGGACACTAAGTGGTCAAAGCATACAGTTTTCATTAAGTAGTCTGTGATTAACTCATGATGCAGTGATACATGATGCAGTAGGCAGATTTTGAAGGTATAAACCATACAGACCAACTCTTCAGGTCGGGAACCTATCTGAGGAGTGGAAGTTTTCAGGAGACCTGACAGTGTGTGGGTTCTTGTGTGCGCTCAGTGGAGAGCTCAGATTTCTCATTCCTCAAATGGGAAATCTGGGAGAGAGGGGGATTTCGTGAGTCAGCATGAAGCTGCGTGTAGGAGGGTGCTGCAAGGCCAGATCTGAGGTTCCCACCTCTGCAGGGTTCCCAGCACCCCACTTGTGAGACACATGGGTCAAGGCCACAGTAGAAGCCCAGGGAACCTACCCCTGAGGGGGCCATGTGGGGCTTATTAATAAGACAATGTAGATGCTGTCTAGAAGAAAAGAGAAAGAGGCATCGCCATTGCAATACTTTTGAGCGCTGGGGGGGAGCACACACAACATATTGATCCCTTATGGATGCTTTGGGAACATTTAGCTGACGAAGCCCCTAAGGAATGACTCTTGTGAATAACAGTGGGGTTTGGCTAGGAATTAGGCTCCAAGCTGCTTGGTGCTGTTGAGACTAAGATGCTCCCAGGTCCACAGAAGAAAAAAACATGAGGGCCTATAAAACTCTAAAAGCACAGTCTCCTCTTAATTTTATGCTGTCTCCCACATTAAGACAGTGGTTGAATAGGACTTTTGCAGCTTTCCACAGTCACAAGTAAGCAGCTAAACCTTATATCCCTATGGAGGATTTTTGGATGTCATTTGGATAATGTCTTGTTCTGGTAATTTGTTGGTCCATGAAGCATGGGAATGTCCTAGCACCTTTTTTGTTTGTTTGTTTGTTTCAGCCTATGAAAATATCTCTACTTTTCTTTTATTATTACTAAAAGAGTCATCTGATGTTTTCTGCGCTCCTACTCTATAAAAAGAAAAAAGGACCTGCGAGTGTCCTTTTGATGGTTATGGGTTGTATCTACTTGTGTCCTCACTGTGAGTGACTGGTAATCAGAGAAACCTGAGGGAAGGAAAGAGGCCTTAAAATAAGTTTCTGAACAATGACATAAGAAGCCAGTAAGTCTCTGGAGCCAATTTTAATTCTCAGCACTAAACATTTTTTCATGCCACTCACACATCCCTAAAACTTGAGCAAGTGGTTTGCAGATTCTACAAGCATACTCCAAGAAGCCAAGCTTCTTACCCCAAATGTTTATTTGGATTAAATACTATTCTGCTAGATAGAAGCAGTGATTCTGCTCATCAAACATATTGCTGCCTCATCAACAATTGCCATGTTTATTTTGCCAGAGATGGTATCTTCAGAAAGGTAAATGGGGATTCTTAAAAAAAATGTATTTTCATCTGAATTCCTGGACTTAAGATGTTCTCTTTTACTAGTATTGCTGTATTGCTGGCCTGTGCTGTTAACTGGGTAATTTCATACCTAATCTTAATTACTTACTACTTTATTTAAAATACAATTTGTAACATCTGCATTAGGTTTTGAACCAAACTTTCTTGATACTTTCATTGTGTTTGGAATTTATTTGTTATTCCTGTAACCTTTAGTTTAGTCTACTACCCTAATGGTTCATAAACTAAGTCCCATATTTTTCTCTCTTATTGTGGACACAAGATCAGTAGTGCTTTCAGTTCACAGGGGACTTATATGTTGTGTATACATCATACTTCCTATCTTAAGAATGCCAGCTGAAATATTGTAAAACTGATCCTGGTAACTGACATTTTGCTAATCATCTTCTCTTGCTTTCAGAAGAAAAATATGGAAATAAAATAATACTGTAAATGTTCTGTAATCAATGAATAAGGTATGAAGTATGTAACTAATTTTGCATGGTAGATTTGCACTATTGCAAACAGCAGCAGCATGCTCCAATAAACCATCATTCAGTTAGGTCTTTTGCAATATTA
Organism: Anseranas semipalmata; assembly: GCA_013399115.1. NCBI lineage: Eukaryota > Metazoa > Chordata > Aves > Anseriformes > Anseranatidae > Anseranas > Anseranas semipalmata. The sequence goes on along the minus strand of VXAA01003394.1, from coordinate 85,254 downwards.
ATTGGCTACTTTTGTATAGTTTAGAATCAATAAACTGATTAAAGTCAGCTGGGTTAGCTTTCAAACTTCTATTCAGCTATTAACTTCTAATCAACAGTATCATGGCTGACAATATCAGTTAAGCTTTTAAGAGTGACAAGCCCCAACTGCAGCATGTTAAAGAAGTTTGGCTCTGAATGCCACAACTGGATTCTCTTCAATGAGAACCTGCCTTAAAATAATTACCATTTTAACTTAAATGCAGATGATTTTTTTTTCTTCAGACATTGACACACATCAAACTAATTCTCACTTACTGCTGGAGCAGTGTAAATATTTTTAGCAGCAATGAGAATCAAGTATTTCTGTATTTGCTCTGTTATAGCTATAGCCTCTTTAAAATAAGTCGAAATGCAAAATCAAGTCTCCAGTTTGAACATTTTTTTTCCACACCAAAGTGTTTATATGCATGCTGCAAAAATCATTGCCTGAAAGCATTAGTCCAGCCAGAGTTCCAGATATATGTTGTAAAGAAATAAATCTTTTTCATATTTTCTCAGAAAGAAAAAAAAAATTACATTCTGTTAAAATACCACTGCTAGAATGAGTAATATCTATGTTATGTTTACATTAAAAGTACCTCTGCTGAAAAAAAATAGTCCTCTGTGTAGTATTTAAACCAGTAAGACTCATATCGATTTTCATATTTTCCCTGTACTGTCAATTTGTCATTCCCATTGTTTCTTGCAGTACTCTTATAATAGGAAATATCCAAGAAGTGTTGCATAGATGTACTTAATCCATTTGTTTCAATTACAGGAGCAACTGCTGGTATTCCTCTTGTGTTTCTTTGCTAAAGTTCCCATATCCATCATTACTTACATCAGAGCCAACGGTCACTTAACATATCAGGAGAGGAAGTGGAAATCCTCTACTGCGAACTAGATCTGTGCTCTAGATGCTTAAAAACCTAAGCAGTGTCACTCAGAAATGGGCATTACTTATAGGTTAGAGCCTTTTATTCCATTTAAACACTTTGCAAACTTTGCAATTTAACCTAAAGGTGCCAGTTCATCTAATGGAGGTAGGGTTTGTGCCTGACCCCCACTAACACACATTAGAAGACTACTTGACATGCCAGAACATATGGAGGTTAAACAGTGGCTGCACAATGTTCAATTTATGGCCAGCTCTTGCATACTTACCCACGTCCTAAAGGAGCTTACAAGTTACAGAATGAGGTGAAATAAGCTTTGCTGCTTGCAGTTCTGCAGCCATTAAATTATTAATGCTTGTGCAGCTACTACTCAGAAAGGTTCATTTCCACAGTTCATGAGATCACTACCTGGTGAAATTACTCTTTGGTGTGCTATACCAAAGCTCATACCCTCGCCCTAATGAGGCAAAATTAAAGTCATACCAAGCTTCCCCTTGTAAACACTTGTGTGTGGAGATGGGAGTATGGGTAGGGAAGTGAGGCAGGGAGGGAGGGAGAGTCGTTCTGATTCCTCCATATCCACATCTGTCTGCAAGGTGTGTAATTCCTCAGGGCTGAAGACCTGAGCCTGGCAATTGGTAAAAACTAAAGAAGCCACCCTAACTGCTAGGAAAAAAATAGCTAGCAAGAAAACAGATGGTTATACATGTGGGGTTTCTCCCAGAAGTACTACTTAAGGCTTTTTTGTTTTGTTTTCACAGCAAAATGGAAAAATGTGAATGCGTACAGAAAAAGCCACAGATTTATTTTCTGATTTTGGTCACAGTATTCTTATAAAAATGAAAAACTTACAGATCTGGAAACAATCTTACTGTCACATAGCTAATTTCAAAAAAGGAGTATAGACTGTAAAATGAGCGTGCAATTTCCCACAAATGCTTCCGTGTGCAACAATGGTAAGATCTTATGGGAACTCTTATTTACATGTGCAAGATTACGCAGTTACCTAGTGATGCAAATTTGTAGGTGTAAGATAAGAATCACAACTTCTGAACATAGACAGCAGTCACAGAAAACTCCATGTGAACTGAAGCTACAGCTTGACATGCAGCTTTTAAAACAATTTAGGAATAAAAATAATATAATAATAATATTAAAAAAAATAGGTTAGTGAATAAAAAATGACCCAGTCCTCATTCACTGGTATGTAACAGTTTGGTTTGCTAAGCATGAGCCATAGAGGGTGTATGGCTCAGGTCAACTACTTAAATAATATATTAGTTTTGTATTGGTTTGTCTGTCTTCAGTCCAATATCCTTGTGCTGACACAAGGCAAACACGGCATGTGACAACTACACTGAACTGGGGGAAGGGAGCAAGGGAGCATAAAACTGACATGATTAATAGAGCTGCCACAATTTGTTTACCAGAATGACTTTGATGAACATGTACTTTTTTCAAGACTGTTAGTTCACTGCCATTTGTCTGTTGATTCACAGTAGGGGTAAAATCAGGCCATCAAACTGTCTGACAAAAATCCCATCTCAGCAAGCTGGCTGCAGCAGCTGAAGGTATTACAGGAATGTTCAAATGCTCAGTGATCACTGCACGGTGTGTCTGCGTAATCTCTGTATGCAAGTATACAGGCTAAGGACAATGTGGGATGCTTTTCACTACCTTCTATAAAATTCCCTGTACATTCACAAATAATATTCCTAGTTGACAAAAATGACATGGGCATAGATCATTCATTTGAATAAAGTGGAAACTGCCACATTCTAGTAATTAAGAACGTTAATAATAAAGTAAGCTTGAGTCAAGCAGTTCAGTCTGAGTAATCTTACATACAGACCAAAAAAATTCCAAATTAAGATACTTTTCCACTTATAGCCATGCTGTTGCCTTTCTTTAATGTGAGCAGCTAGCCAAATTTTAACAGATTTGCAGCTTGCAGCAGTGAAAGAAAACACTGCTTCTGTCAGGTGTTTCTCCTGTTTACTTACAGAAAATATCTGAAGTCCCAGAATAACTTGAATATGAGACAGTTAATTTCCCACAGATACAAGCTTCTTTTACAGGCAACACTTGACCCAAAAATTACATCTCAGCTTCTCTTGAGATCACACTACCAGATCATCTCTGTTCTTTGCTTGTGCATAGCCCTCCTGTATCTACTAATTCTCTGCAATCTCTGGTCCTACCATAACCTCCCTACCCACACAATTAATCTTACGGAGGAGCTCTACACATAGTTCAGTTTGCAGATGAAACTACACAGAGAGATTTGTTCCTTCCAACTGAATAAAAAAACTATTGTTCCAGGAATATTTCCCCTGATCTTTTTTTCATAACAATGCATTATATGCCTTTTTTTCAACTCATTTAAAGCCTCCCATGTAACTACAGTTGTATCAGGTCCTCGGGTTTACAAAAGGGGGAGGGAGGGATTGTGTTAAGGGCTCAGCAAGCTGAGTTTGTAACTGCATCCGATCCCACTATCTCCCCAGTGGCAGATGCTTGGGTTTTTCATTAAATCATTGACTAGGAGAAATGCAGCTATGTGACCTAGCTTTTTCAACTTTCTCTTATTGATTTTCCTTCAATACCTCTCATCAAATCTGTGAACTTTACAGCAATCAAAATGGCCCTTGTGTGGCCCGCAGGTGTTTATTGTCTCTCAAACTATGAATTTAAGAGCACAGAATAAGGCACCTCAACTGGGGAAGTTCTGGCTTCTGTTTCACTTGATAACACTGTTGACCATGTTGTCAATACCTGTAAACGTGCAAGTGAACAAAATAATAAAGCAAAAGCCCATAAACCGTTAAAATGGCCGAGACAGAAAAATCTGAATCAGTTGTGTTAAAGATCAAAGTGGTCAGTGTCTCTTAAAATGTTAGAGACTGAACAAATATTAAAGACTGAAATTCTCAATTTATGGCTTCAGGCTTACAGCTTTCTCAGTTGTTGTGTGCACCTGGACTCGTGGAGCTGAATCTTTCAGTCCCTGGGCACTGTCACCCAGGCAAGATAGGTATATAAGCAGTTCAGTGGATTGATGCTTCATAAGCAGTAAGAGTGAACCTTCATATTAGCTACTAAAAAATAACTCACGGAATTTTCTTGATATATCACATTCATTCAGTTATTGCAATTGGATTCCAAATTCACATTTTATTTGAAAGATTTTTCTGATCAAGCTGGTAGTCTGTGTTTTAGGAGGCAGTTTATTCAGAGATGCATATGCTCCACTCTTAAATAAAATAACACTTTAAGATATGTAAGGGTAAAAACACAAACCATTACATAAATAGTAGAAATAGCAAAAAAAGAAAAAAGAAAAAAAATCAATTGAAAAGGGTGTGTTCATAAAAAGTTACTTGAACATGTTTAACTAAAAGCAGAGACCATAATGTAATACAGTGACAGAGATTATAGTTTGTAACATGCTACTGCTCTAATACAGTCTAAATTAACTCAAACTCAAGGCATGCTCTCTAACAGAAAGACGGGGTTCATTTTGTAATTATTAATGCTTCACTTCTGGTAGCAAATTAGAAAATTGTTCATAACTCCTAAATAGAGAATTATTTCTAAAAAATGTTTGATATCAGAGTTCATCAAGTCAGAATCTTTCTCGTCTCACAAATCTTGATTTTTTTCCCATCTAGGTGCCAAAAAGGCTGAAAGTTGTTCAATGAATCTCGTAGCCGAATCTAGTAAGAAATATATGTTCTCTAAGATATGAGGAAATATAATCTCCATTGCATTTTAAAAACGGAATTACACATGTACCAACTATTTCTTCCCTGTTCAAGGTTAATGAATAGGAAATCTAGGGAGCACATAACTGAAATTTGTTGCTATCTTCTAGACACAGTGACAATTAATATTTGGGATAAAGGAACAATCTGATAGCCATAGAAGTAATATCACACTACGAACGCATTGAAGACCTATGAACAAAATACCATCTCAGAGAAAATTCAAAGGCCTTGAAGAGCATCACACTTTCAAGAGCAACTACAACCCTAAATGAAATAAACTGAAATTTTCCAGTATGAATTTGAAGAGAAAAAATTGAGTCATTAGTCTCTCTTCATCCAGTTCTTCCTATCTCCACTGCATGAAAAATAATCTTTACAAACAACCAGAGTGTTTTATATGCACAGAAGCAGAATAAACTGTGCATTAAATACAACTGTGAAAATTCAGCAGAGCAATACATGAACTCCAACATACTTTAAAACGATATAGATAAAGAATAAGAAAAGCCACCAAATTATAATGAATATAAATAACAATATTAAAACTCAAAATAATTGGGCATGAACACTTTGCAAAATACTGTCTAAAACAAAAACATATTCCAGGGTCCGTTAAGAGAATTGATTTTAATTCTTTCCCTGCTTTTTAAAGTAAATCATAAATGAGCTTCTAAAGATAAGTCAAAAAGCCACATATAATGACTCTACAGATATATCATGAGCAGGCCACTTGCCAGTACAGCATTTGGACTCTCTCTTCTTCTCAAAACCTGTATGAAATGCAGTACCTTCCATCACTTAACTGGATGAGGATACATTTTCTTGTAATAAATGCTAATATGTGTTATATCATCTTCAGATCTGAAAGGTCTTCTCCTTATCATTTTGTACTCATGTATTCTGATAACATTTAATGTGATAGCTAGCTTAAATTCAGATATTTTTTGTCAGAGATGATACAAGTGTGATCAGGGGTGGTATGTCATTTGGGATTATCATACTGAGACTCCTATGTTCTCCTATATGATTGGGAAGGTAGGGGTTAAGGTACGCGCACTGGATGTTGATCCTGCATGGAGTAAAGGTCTGTTACTAGAGAGTTATGAATAAATCAGGCATTCTGTTCAACTTTGTAAAAAAAAAAAAATGTTTCTACTTTTCAGGAATGCAATCTGTAAAAGATAGGAAAAATAACTAGATGGTATAAAACTGCAAAAAAGAAAGCTCCTTATTGTAGCTAATGATCTAATTGTTCTAATATTCCATGTCTCTCAAAAACTCTTGTAGCCAATGGTAGAGAAGCCCAAATGAAACACATCTGCAGAACAGAGACACTGTTACCCACATCCTTCTTCTCCATGCAGCAGAACTATAGTAGTTTTATTGCTTACAAAGTCTTCCAGAAACAGTAAGTCTGAATAACTTCTCCATTTTAATATTTTGTTTTAGAGCAGAGGGCTGAGGGTCAAATCAGGAACTATTTTCAAGCCATAATATTTAAAAATCTTAGAGGTGGGTGAGAAACACAAAAAAAAACTCTTACAAAATATTTATTCGAATTGGTCATGCCATTTTTGTTTTAATTTTCATATCTACATTAGCAGATCTCTCTCTCAAAAAAAATCTATTTTAAAGAATGTTCACAAAAAGAATTTCAGGCAAGAGGAAGAAAAATGTTCAATAGTCTTTGGAGTGTTTCTGTGACAAAAAGAGGAACAGAAATGATATTATATGACTGAGAGGATCTGGCATACAAACAAAGTAGTGTGACTAGCTTAACTCTGTGTATCAAATAACTAGTGACGCTCAATTTTTGCATAGACAATAGAATGAAATGTATACTAATAAGGTAGCATTCCACCAAATTAAGATTAAACTATTTGTATTTTTTCCTGCAATGGAGAGTGCTTCACCTAGAAATTGCCAAAGTTAGTCAAGGAAAACTGTTCACACAAAAAAGATAAATTGCCCCAGACTGTATTAATTAGCAGGGAATAGTCTTTGAACCAACTTCCCTACACCTGAAGAAAAGCATTAAGAACTCAGACTTTTTCTTACAAACTCTGGTTTGAAAAAAAAGTAAGTCAAGATGTAGATTTGTGTTAGAAGATCTTATGTGTTTGACTTTATGTGTGCAGTTTTATGCATATAACTGTTGCAGAAAATGTCTGCAACAACAGATGGAGAAATTATAAATATTTTATTCTGAACATTTATGAACAGCAACTTTAGTTTTTATATGCTCTAGTTCAGAACATGTGAGATCATCACCACAAGAACATCATATTTTTCCGTATAGGAATTACTGCGATAAATTTCTATTATTACAAGACAAGGTATCAAAAAGTTTTTATGTTAAATGTGAATTAGTGAATTGACCAAAAGCACAATACCATCTTGTCAAGTCAGATAGACCTTCAGTTACTCATGAGAGGATATAATTTTGTTCCAAAAAAAGGAAAAGAACACATATATGCCTGATGATTAGGCCTACGTATAGTTGCAGCAGATTCCTCGGAAAGGTCCTCATCACCAGCATTTCCCAAACTTACTTCTCTCTCTCTGGTCAGCTGCCAGTACTATGTTTAGTTAAATTCTTCTCAGAGTTGTTTCTGTCTTTGCATCCTATTTGAGAAGTTAATTGATTAGTGAGAGACCTCACTTTTCTTCAGCAATATTTCAAAAAAAAAAAAATCACACTGTTATTCATCAGGAGATATCAAAAAAATGCTTCTGCAACTCCACACCCAAAAAACTGCAATTTGGATTTGTTTGTTTCACCGATTTCCCAAATTCACATCCATCCAATTTTACCCTGAATAAATCACAACCCTTAAAAAGAAAAGAATTCTGATAGCATGATGCATACTTCATACATTACCTCTATTTTCCTCTTGCCCTTTCCACCTTGTTTATAGTTTTGCATAATTTATAATCTGCTCAGGAGGGTGAGATAATTGCCTGGTTAAAGTGAAAAATATTGAGGCAAGACTTGAGCCTGAAAAGGCTTTCTTGGGTAAGCAGCCCTTTCTCAAATAGGTATTAGACAAAGGATTCAAGAAGAGCGTTTACATAAACGCAGTTTGTAAGCATTTGGTCTGGGAGGATATTTAATGCCATGTCTGTAGTTTCTCAGTAGAAATAGGTATCAGCTATGTTTTCATTTTCCATTGTTCAAAATAACTGGAAAAGAATTAGTTCATTAGACCATGATGGATCTTCCTGCACTTAGTTAGTTTTCTAAGTTGCTATAAATTTTAAGGCCAGATAAAACCAGTGCATCTCCAGAGACTTCAGCAGAATTGTACTGTTATTCACGAACAAACTCCCACTCCCATTTTACAATAAATCTTCTGATAATTTCCAAGTAATATTGTATTCCACAGAAAAGATGGGAACAGAAAGAAGCATAACACAGTTTTATAAATCATTGCAATGACCCAAGAGTTCAAAAAGAAAGTATAGAATAGTAAACTACAGTAATACTTAGTATTTTTGATTTATTAGATAAATCAGGAAAAAAATAAAAATACATAGAATAGATATTTCTTAAATTTTCGTAACTCTTAAATACTTTTGTACCATCTTAAAAATGGAAACAGGCAAGGAAAAGAGGATGTCTAGCAAATTACAATGTGAATAGGATAAAATAGCTACATGCCACTTATTTTTCTTTGAGTCAATGGAAAATGTTTCCATTTCATTTCCAAAGGAAAGGGGTACAGAGGCTTTAATTAGTATTCCATAAACAACTCCAATACTTTCGTTAGAGAACAATAAACAAATGACAAAGAATGTTGATCGTCAGAAGTGGCTAAGTATTTGGAGAAAATCTGTGGAAGCAGTGGGAACAAAAATAAAAAAGAGCCTAATAGATGAGGTATAATCTCTGCAAGAAGGACAAGATGCACAGAGGACAGGCGAGAGCATAGGTTAGTTGGGGTTTTTGGAACTGACACATCTAATCCAAAAAGTAAACTAAACACAGAACCTTTGTATTTCAAAACCATCTTAGGTAGCAGACTTTTGTGTGCCTTCTACCTTTTTAGTTTAGAAAGGAAAGTTAAAAAAACCCACAAACCTTTTCATGGAGAGTAAATGGCATACTTTAGACCCTCACTAAATCACGATTCCTTTGCTGTTTGATTAGGAATGCATTTGAGAGTCTGGACACTTTCTTTCAAACTTGTTTGCTTTTCCTCCTCCCTGCTTCTCTTTAATCGACATTGTCTGTCTGTGGTGCCTAGATTTCAAAACTCTCTTTACCCTTTAAACTGTTGCTGTCAAAGACTACAATAAAAGCGAGATTCATAACAAGAAGAGTATTCTGCCAAGATGCTTCTCCAATATATATTGCCATTATGTATCTTGACAGACTCTTGTGATTAATATTGTCATTCTAAGCCAATGAAATTGATCCTGTCATCACCTTTAGAAGAGAAGGCAACCAAAAGAAAAAGTTCATTTCTGGGGTTTACATGGGAGATGAAACAAACTTTTAAATGGTCATGATGCAAAGGCAAATCTGTTCCTTGTATGTGTTCACCCCAGACTGCTGCCAACCGTGTCACACACAACAAGACGCCTCGGTCTTTATCCCTATCTGAATCTAGGGTCCCTGGTAGACTTTCATTAGTTGCAGTCTCCAGCAGCACGGAGAGTATTTTCGCACAGCTTGGAATGAACCATATGTTGTTAGCCATTTATCATCCTTGTCTTAAATTCTTCTGCTTCTATAGACACACAGTAAAATTCTCAGGCCAAATAAAAACTGTCAGGGAACAACACAAATCAATCTTACAAACAGGTAATGGAACAATTTCATTGATTAAAAAACATTTACAATAAAAGTGATAAAGATATAAACACTGCAGCTTTATCCAATTCCTTTTTGCTTTCTCTATCTCCCCTTTTTTTTTTTTTCCCTCCTCCTGCTGACAGTACATAAATGTCCAGAGAAACTATATCTTCTTTGGGCGTGGGTGATCTTTTTGATAATAACTGGCTGCTTCCTTCCTTTTTCCTTTTTGCTGCTTGAGTGAAAAATTCCTCTGCAAAACTGTATTTTTGGCTGAATTGATTGCATGAACCTTTAATTCTAATGTTTCAATACATTGGCTCCTGCAGATTATATATGTGTCTTGTATTTCATAGACTTTTAGTTGTGATAATTTAGGCTTAGATTGCTGATAATGTTAGACCATTAGAGAATATATAGTCTGACAGCAGTCATAAAATAGGCATTTGTTACTGCATTGTGTTTTATGTTGGTTAATGGTGTGTCCACAAATGTTTGCAAAACATAAAAGATACCAATATTTTAATGATGCAATAAGACTGAATCAAATAAAAAGCCATATCTTTGTGACAAGAAAATTTATTCCAAAACAATGGCACCAGAATTTAAATGAAAAGTTTTATAGAAAAGAATAGTATGCTTGTCAGAGGTTTATATACATGTGTATTTATTGGTGTGCTAAATTGATTATATACAGTAAATGGCATTGATGCCATTACACCGTATTCTGATCATTTCCATATGCTCTCGGCTTTTATTTTGACTTTGCAATTATGAATGTATAATCACAGTTATTTGAGTACATTACATTCTGCTGGGAGAAAAAGTGATTGATTGAGTAACAAAATAACACAAGAACATAGGAAAGTTTAGACACCATACCAGTCAGACAGAAAACCAAAATGCTGACTACTTGCAGGCTTCAGAATATGTGCTATTTTTCACAAAAGCAAGTTTATTAACCTGAATGTTATCAAGAGTCGTGGCCAGATAAAAGGCCTACAGTAACAATATGAAGCTGCTCAGATTTGAAAATAGCATTTATTGACAGTGATATTTTTTGGTTATATCAGCATTTCACAGATAAAAAACTGAGTCAGGTGAGGAATTAAGCCATTTGCCCAAACCAAAGAATTTCCTACTTAAATTTTGCCTACTTAAAATGGTCTTTGGAATGACAGCAATACGGCTCTTCTTTTCTTCCCTAAACTGATGCAGTGGAATAGACAAAGAGCTGCTGAATTCTGCTATAGGAACGTTTGCCAATCTGTGCTGGATAAAGTTTTGTCTTCGTGGTTTTTCCCTTTGTGTGAAGCTTGGGGCTGTACACCTCCGGCAGGGAGCCCACTCACCTCAACAGAAGGTGCCCCCAGGCAACAGAGTAGCTTGGAGGGAGAGTCCAACTCCCAGCCAGGTATGGAGATGGAGATCCGAAGGATGCAGTTTTTACAGCTCTTTCAAGCTCAGACATGAAACAGGAGGCAGCAGCATGGGGAGGAGTAGAGGTTAAGAGAGAGACATAAAAATGGCTCCTGTTTCACGGAAGTGATGTTGTCCTAAATACTACCTGTCCTGCTCCAAAGGCCTGGGTAGCAGAGGAGCCAGCCACATGGATGACAAACTCCAGGGAAGTCCCCTCTCTCCTTATTCAGCCTGGAGCAGGAGAGGCATTAGCTGCCCTTCCTCTCTTCCAAGGACTGCTACAATAAAGTTAGGTAACTTGCGCCAGCGAGGACTCGTAGGCAACATCACATGGGAGTTAGCAGGAACCTTCTGCAAGCAGAGGAGGTCCTGAAAGACTGTCTCTTCCCTCTGCTGTGTGGCAGTAACCTCTTGCTGAAGAAATCAGTGGGGTGAGACACAGGTGGTATCAGAGCTGTACCACAGGATCAAAGAGGAAAGGGTGATGGAGATGCACAACGTATATCAGTGAGCCAGACAGCAAAAGATAGAATGATGTAAGAGATGGGGCTGCTTGCTTTCTGCCTAAATCACTTTCTCCAGATGCTTTTTCCTAAATCAGCCTACCTTTGCCTCCACAAAGTACTGGCATTTACTGCTTACGCCAGTACTTTGGTCAGTGGTAAATTTGACTTAAGTGATTATAAACTAACTGCAAGACTTTTAGAAAAATAACTCCTTCAGTATTTGCCATGACAATACTTTCAAATCACTTTGTTGTATTACCATCTTCTACAGCTCATCAGAGAATCTTAATTGGTTACAAATAATTTCCTAAGGTGATGTACAAGCACATTTTTATCTTCACTTTAAAGAGTGAATAGCATATAAATATAAACTGCTTTCAGAGTGGTACTATTTCTGGTGGGCTTTTTAAAAAAATAAAAGCTTGATGGACATTTGTCATTTTTTTACTCACAGATTGTTTTGAGTGGCAAAATTGATCATTTTCCAAGCAAGATTTCTTGCAAGGTCACAAGGAGGAGTTTGTTTAGTGGGATAACCTTTCAGGCAGCAGAGTTCGCCTGCAGAGACATGGACAGACTTTGGAGATTTTGGTGGCTGGTATTTCTCTGAGTCCAAACTATGTAACTGTGAGAGGAATGCACATCATATGTAGAAATTGCTTAAAACTATTAAGAGGACATTAAAATAATAAGCAACCAACTTCATGCTCTGGTCGTATATTCATAAAGCTGAAAAACATTACTCTAACTAGCATTACCTGCAGAGCAACAGGATTTGGCTTAATGGAAATGCAAAAAAAAAAAGACTTTAGAAAATCATACTTTAATTAGCACAGAAGATCCTGGCTGTACCAGAAAGTGCTGTTAATCCATTTTTTATAAAGGGAGGTGAATAAAACAGAAACTTCTCTAAATACAGCAAAGGTATTCATGTGACCTGGGGAGGGGAAGGCACATCCTTGGCTCATAGATCAGTAGCAGTAAGTTCCCAATAGGATAGAGAGGACAGGCTCTTAGAGTCTATTCTATGCCCATGTGTCTCATAAGTGATGGAAGTCAGACAGAGCCATGCAAGTGATTCACAGGTTCTATTTCTTATTACAAGCCCAATCCTATGATTTTAAAAGAAATGGAAACTTTGATAGGACTGAGTCCTGACAGAAGTCTGGTGAGTTCAGCAATTGGCATGGTTTACATCACATCCTTGAGAAGGCTTTTGAGGGGAAGAGAGGCCTGCTTTGCCTACTTCGGAGATCCAGAAGCCAACAGAAAATTGCCTTTGCTTATAATACTACTGTCCCTCACAGCATAACAAAGGGTTTGGAATAAATATTCAAGATTAAAACGTTGAAGATCAGAAATGCCTTAAATAGAATAGATACCAAAAAGCTGTACTTGTATGTTACTGCCAATAGAACAAGCCAGATCTGCCCACAGCCAAATTTAAAAAGAAAATTTCATATGCTTTTATTCAAGAATCTAGTCTTCATTCACGTAGGTTTGTTACAGCTATTTGCAGCTTGTTTTCCAGTCTGTGGTTGTCTCAAGTGACAAGCTGGTAAACATCTTTTTAAAGCAATTTATCCAATAAAGGAGGCATATCTTTTTCCACTGAATTTGCACTAAATTTAACCTCATGTAGGGAAATAGTGCACTGTGAAGTAGGGCCTGCAGGTTCAGCAAAGCAGTTGGATAGCTCTTCTAAACCAGCACCCATCAGGTACGCCCTACCTCTGTAAGGCTGCTATATGGATAGTTGACTGGGCTGTCAGATAGCAACAACCCCCAAAGGCACAGCTATGGCCCTGAAGATACTTGCAAAAAAAAAATACAGTTAAATTTTAACGTTATCCTCTCTATTCAAGAGCAGTTCTGCTCTTCCCCAGTTTGAAAAAGCAGCTGTGGTGTCAACAGGCACATTATGTAAAAATAAACCATTTGATAAGTGGATGAAGAAAGATGCTCTTTGATCAGCAGAATATACAGACGTCCACAAGTGCAAAGGAGCACTGGAGGAATTCCTAAGAAGTAAGTTCCAACAAGGGTGAATTTGTTGGAAGGATAATTGTGTGGGAATCTGTCAAGCAGCAAGAAAGAGCTGTAAGCTTCCAAATCATATGATCCACACCAACGGGGGAGAAAAAAAAAAAAAGAACTTTTGCTTTCAAAAGTCTCCCAAGGCCTAAAAATAGATCACACGGAGATTAATCAAATAATAATTTCTTCTGAAAACTAAGTTGAAGACAGAATACACAATCCTTTGATGTTTGAAAACTGTTGAAGAAAGTCAGTCTATCTCAAAATATCACTGTTTGAAAGTTCTTTCCTCCCATTTCTGTGAAGATTATAATGTGGGTAAGCTTTTCTGCTGCTGCTGGATTTTCAGACATCAGTAAAAGCAGAAGAGAAGTCCATGGTTCTGTGTACATAAAATATGTCTGTGTGCTACAAAAGCAACAGTAAATCCTATTCCAGCAGAATATACCCACTGTTGAACAACCAAGTTTAGGACTCTCCAAGATTCTCCAAGATTTTGTTCAACCTCTAGATAGAGTTCAGCTCTTGTAAATTAATAATTTTTACTCTTTCATTGGGTCACGAACTAATAAGTTTCTGTGTACGCATCAGAAAGACAAGCACACGAGGTTTTATTCTGTAAGCCATCCTACTTCTAATGAAAAGTGAGGGCTTTAAAAGGCATTCCCTTGTATAAGCTCTTTGGGTTTGAGGAGTCAAACTATGCTTAAGGAGATGAAATCTTATGATCCATATTTTCTATAGTAATTTGAAGACACATGAATTGTACTTACAGGCAAAAACCTAGCAACTGACAGCATGTTTAAGTCCCGTGTTGCTGTATAGATAATTTATTTTTGCATTTTAGGACTTGAAATGTGCAGTTGATTTAGCCAATCAAGCAGCAAAAAATTCAGTGAACTATTTTCCCACTCTTATTTTTTGAGTATATTTTCCTTCTGTAACAAGAATCCAAACAGTTTATCAGGAGGTCAACTTTCTGGGAAAATCCCAGATCACTGGTTTTAGAGATTATCAGTAATTACTGAGGATACCAAACTTCATGAGATTGGCAAATCCAACACCTGCAGAAAGATAACAGAGGAACCCAGCACTGTTTCAGAAACACCAGCAGTATCACAGTCACAGCTAGATAAATATCACATGACAAGAAGCGATAACAAACATACTGCCATAACCTCAGGAAGATCTCAGCTTACAAAGATCAAGGGGGAAAACACAAGGAAATATAGTTAAACAAAGAGCCTAAATGATACTTCTACTTCATATCGGTTGTGGAAAAATCAATAGAAAAATACAAAGAATGAACTCAGTGTGTTGAGATCCTTAAAAATATAAGTCAGAGCAAATGTGAGCAAGCTGGAAAATAAGACCCACACTGGTGGTTGCTAAAGTGTTACCAGGAGGATTTAAGCCCTGCTCTGAGTTGGCTTTCACATGCGTGGAGTTTGCTTTACAGAGGCTGTGTGTGTTGCAGTGGAACGTGTCAGCTTCTATTAGCTGGTTACAAAATGCAAGGCACACGTGGAACTGCTCAGGTCGACCTGACAGACCCATCTTATATGACAGAAAGTAACATCACCCCCTGCCCCTTATTTCATAACCAAATACTGAGATAAATGATGCTTCTTTTGCTGAATTGTGCTGCCTTGGCTGTTTCAGGAATGTTACCAGCCTCTGCATTAATATTGACACCATGACTTCCACCAAAATTAGATGCAACGTATATTCAGAAAGAGAATTTATGGGGAAGAAATATCATATATTTCTCATTGATTTGCCACATATTTTGTATTCTCAATGTATTAATTTCAAATTATTTTGCTGGCACCTATGTGAAAGAAATATGAGACAAATCATCTTTCTTAATTTGTTGGGTTATATGACTAGAAAAACTTAATAACAGTCAAAATTTTGAAGTCTATGAAGAAAGAGTATTACTTCACCTTTTTACCCAGTTCTTCTTTCTGAGTTGGGTTTTTACATTATGCCTTAAGGCTTAATTATATATATATATTTATATATATTTCTTTTTTTTTTCCCCACAAAAATAATTCCAGTTTACAGGTCATAATCCTTGCTACCATTACTGGATGAAAAAGTTATGATTTATTTGTTATACATGATGAAAAATTCTAGAAAATAATAGAATTTTAGTTTAGACTGTATACAACAAAGATGGGAAAAATATAGTAACAGCTGCTGTTTTATTTTGTTTAACAAATATGAACCTGTAAATCTAGTGACCATATAAACCCACATTCATTTATTTGAGACAACAGGATTCTTGGTAAATTCTGATAATTGTGAACATGTGAGCAACCCAGTAGGTCTTTGAGACTTTTCCTGATTTCTTCCCAAACAACAACAGACTTTTGTTGATCATGTTGAATTAAGACTCTTTCACAGCTACAGCCACAGGCATATCACACAGCACAGGCAGGAGTGAGGGTGCTTCCTTCTCACCTACAGTTAGAGCAGGCATGGGATTTCCTACCTGTCTATCCCAAGAGGAAAGTGTTGTTTCCCCCCTGTAGTGCTCCTGACTAGGCCTCACCTTCCCCATAAAACTGAATAGCTTTTCGTGTTGTCCCTCTTCAGACTCAGGGTGCCTATGACAGGCTAAGGAAAGGCTCATATGGACCTGTTCTAGGAGATGAGACTTCAGAGAGCTATTGAATACAGTCACATATCTTGTACACAGCATTTCCCTTTCTCTTGTGTCTCAAAGGCCAACCATAAAGTAAAAAAGTGTTTTACTAACACTTTTCAAGCTAGTTAGAGCTACTGGGTATCAACCATAACCCCTGGGGCCATTTACTGCCAGACAGGGTTAGTTAAAGAGCTTTAAAGTTTTCTCTTAACAGTGTTTTCAGTTGCATGAATTAACCGACAAGTGCTAAACACCTGCCTGCTACCCAGTTCAAGGCAGGACAGACGTTGTGTACTGTTCTACCCGTGTGATGTTTGCTTTATACGGTATCTGTTTCTGAAGCTTACCATTAACGCAGGCTTTGGTGTCACTGAGACTGTAACCCAGTTAACATTATCAGGAGCTGACGGGGTAAACAACATATTGAAGTATTTTTATTTTCTTATTGATGAAGCTGTTTTGAGCAATTTTCTTATGTGTTCACACAGAGTGTACCTCCTAATGTTTGGTGGCCTGTTGCCCCCTAAGTCATTGAAGTACTCAGAAGTTTTATGACTGGTCTTCCGGCAGGAAGCTACACACAAACAGAGCTTCAGGCATGTGAACCATCCTATTGAAGTTAACTACAGATTTCAAGCTCATACCCATGTGTCTGTAGGATGACAGTACCTCAGCATCTTCATGCCTCTTGATTAAAGGCTAGTAATTGGAGCCAGCTTCCAGTATGGGCAACATTTCCTTCTGCAGCTCTGAGGACTCAAGATAGGACCGCTCCTGTAATAAAAAGTGACAAAAAATGACAGCCCCGGTGGAGCCAGATTGGCTGTTTCTGGAAGGAGCTATCTCATGTACTTTGAATCCCAGTGGCCTCTCCAGGATTCTAGCTCGTGCAAAGTGATGGCTGTGGGATCTTGCTGTCCGCAGCTTATCTTGCTGCCCCAGTGACTGCTAACTTTTCCTGTTCCTGGAGTTGATGACAGTCACAGTCATTCTTGGCGTTGTCACAGGGACATTGTAAGTCCAGTGGTGCAAGTAAGGAGACCAAAGATAACATGACACCCTGCACAATAAAAGGCTCCTAGGCATACCAAGCCTTCCACTGAAGAAACAGTCATTTGTCTCTTTTGTTCTGGAGCCAAAGGTTGTTCAACATCTTCAAAGCCTCTTGAGAGTCCACTCTTCAGGGTCTTTTCCATGCATCTTATATAAATATATAGATATATTTATATCTATATATATAAAGTGTTTATCACCATATTGATATGAGGCATAACCTCTGGCATATTTTCATCTCAATGCAAAACTGAAAAGCTATCAGAAGAGAACACCAATGGAGAAAAAGGTGTTGAAAACTCCTGACTACTTGGAAGACAAAATTAGAGAAGTTCCAGGTATTTACCATAAATGATCTGTTGGGACCACCAGCTACCTCTGTGAAGAAAAATGTTGTCTTTGCTCCATTCTCCGTAGTGAGGACATTTGGACTGCATTAAACTGCAGAGTGGGAGGGGATTTAAAACAAAATTTCTTCTGCCAAAGATTGCGTGTAAGGCTGCTTTAAAAAAAAGAGCCTGCTTGTCATAAAGCTTAATGTTACGATGTTTTCAATTAGTTTAAATGCTTTTTTTATTGATCATTTTTATTATGGTTGTTCAGTTATTTTGTAACTCTTATTTGGAATAAGTCTTGGTTTATTTAAAACATTTTTAAAAACTACATTGCTTTTTCAAGTGTTATCAAGCATGAGTACTGTGCTGGGCTGGGAAAGTCTACCTACTTTTAAGTTTAAGTGAGTATTTTTGATTTAATGTTTCAAAAAGTTCATCTTGTGCTTGTTTTTCATCCATTAACCTGATTTTGCAGGGCTTTGTTTGAGCTTTAGCTTCAGTTCGTTTGAGGGTGCCAGGTACCTTGTAGAATTTTAGCTATTGTTTTCTAACTGAGGTTCAACAAATTCAGATACTGAAGATTTGTGTACAAGTCAAATCTGATATGGAGATTTTTTTATGAATAGATTAGTTTACATTACTATATTCTTGCTTTCCTAACTTATGTAATTCATTCTTTTTCATTTATATTTAACTGTTTCCATTCTGGTTAAACATTTTTGTTCTGCTTTGAGTCTAGTTTGTGCACGTTCTGTTATTTTCCTATTAACAGTTTTAAAATTCTGAAATCCAGCTGGTATGTTAAGAAGCTCAGCACTGTTTGGATGATATCCACGCCACATAAACTTTTAATACACAGCACAACAGATAAGTTGCAATGCAAGACCTATGCTGAAGATTTGCTACAACTGAAGATTTAGTATTAATTGGATATAAATTGCTATAACAGAATTATCCTAAGTAAGTACTTTATGCTGTTAAATTTAAGTAACTTAATCTATTTCTAAACCAATTATAAGCTGCAGGGAATGTGGGGAGAGGGAGGAGGTCATGAAAGAAAACTGGAAAAGGGGAAAGGAAAAGGAATAAATTGGATAAGATCAGATAATTTGTACAAAGGGAAACACACCTATAAAGTTCCTGAAAAGAACTAAAGAACTCATGATGCCCGTCTGCTATTTTTGTGAATAATTGATGCACCCAAGATTACTTGAAAGCTTGCCATACCATACATTTAAGAAAAGCATAAGCCACACTTAAGAAATTACTACAGTGATTCTGAATATCTGCGCTTCACAGAGAGATGGGAAGAGATAATAACTAGATGAACGGAATATTTCATTCCTAAATCTGACACCATGTTCTTTATTTCCCTTCTGCTACAAAAATCCTTTGCCTGCCATAACCAACTCCAAACACTAACTGACATGTCCTACAGCTATAAACATGGACCATAGGAAAACTATATCACAGAGCAACCTCAGCATGCAGCTGGTGTTATTAGGTTGTCCTTAATCAATCTAGCAGAGAGGGGACACTATAAGGCTGGGATCAGTTATGCAGGTGTCCAATAATTTAACAGTTATTCAGGAGTATGGCTTTTCCTCTGTGAAAGCTTTTTTTCTTTTTCTTCTCTTTTCTTTTCTTTTCTTTTCTTTTCTTTTCTTTTCTTTTCCTTTTCTTTTCTTTTCTTTTCTTTTCTTTTCTTTTCTTCTTTTTCTCTAACCCTATCTGGTGTTGGCCTCTTGATACTATTCTTGTTCCCAATGTTTTGACAGATGGCAGGCTCAGGGCATATCACCCTTTCCACACAAAATACAGGGGGAAAAAAAAAAAGAGTTGTTAATGTTTTGGATAGCCTTTCTGAACAAATAAACTCATCTCAAATCACCAGAATAGTAGAAAAAGAGGAGAAATACGACTGTGACCAGAGATGAGAGTTGTATCTGAGAGACATAGTTGTATCTAAGTTTGTTTTAAACTACAAAAGTGACAGTTTTACTCTGAACCTCTTTCTAAAATCCAGCATAGAAGCAGAAGGGGGAGGAAACTGGACCAAGAAAGGATGAATTACTTATGCCCATTTTGTGGCACCATTCAGTTAATATGGAAAATTTGTCATGAAACAAAATGTTTGAAGATCTACAAATTCAAACAAGGGACTTATTTAAAACTTTTGCAAGGTGCTTCCCACAACACAGTGATTCTTTGTGTGTAGGACAAAAAAGTAGAAATACAATTCCACATGAGTAGGATTGGCTTAAAAATACAAGTTTGCCAAAATTGAAAGATAAAGGTTTCAGCAGCACTCAATTTGAAGAAAGCAAGCTAAGCTTTTAACTTCAGACAGTCCCCATTTCTGATTAAATTCTTTAGCACTCTGATTTCCTTTCCCAGAATATGAAATCAGATCACAGAAAGGGAAAAAAAAGATCCCAGAGAGGAGACCATTACTGATGGAAGCCATGTGTCATTAATTTGGTTATAAATTATTAGCTGAAAGCAGCCTCTCAGCATTTGTATTTGATGAACAAAAATTGATTGCTTCAAGGGCATTTCAATCCTTTTGATGTTACCATCTTTTCGTCCACCACAAATCTGAATCCTTAACAGAATGATTATAGCATTATAGTAATCCTAAGAGCCAATACTAAAGGATTTGGAAGAGCAACAGAGATCAATAGTTTGAAAAAAGCATGCCTTTTTGAGTTGACAGAGCTGTCTAGCCTGATAGTGAACCTGAAAAAAATAAGGGGGGACTAAGTACACAAGCAATCATGCAGACTGAGCTAAACTGAGATGACGAGCCATTTTTCTGAATTGTTGAATACACCAGGAAGCTCTGAATATTTCCAGAGGATTTAAGCAAAACTAATGGCAACCAAGGGTTATTTTGCCAACAATAAAAAAGAAGTTTCAGAAATATGTTTGGGAGTGTTTTCAGAGCTTTGTGAACTATTCTGGAGGTTGGGAAGTTCTGTGAGGTCATTTGTGTTTTGCATAGACTTTGAGATTATTTGAACTGGGATTTGAGGGAACATTGTCTTAATGATTGTCTTCCTTTTGGTTGCTTTGAAATCTAGAATCTGGGCCATATTCCAACATAGAGATGAAAGTTCAGTCCTCTCAGCAATTGGATTGTGAGATACGCAGTAGACAGAAGGACCGTGCATTTTTACTGTGCAGTCTCTACCAAATCAAAAAAAAAATATTTAAACTATGGAAGCAAGAGGTAATATTTGGGTAAAGTTCAGGATGTGCCAGGTTGTAAGTAACAAAGTTTCCCTAGCACAACAAAACAGTAAAGTGAGCTGAAAGCTAATGCCCTCTTCAACAGCTCAAGGATTAGCATAAAATTATACTTTGAAGGAAGAAAAAGAACAGCATTGCAACAGTGGGGTATTGTTAAAGATCACTGAAATGGAAAAAGGGAAGAAAGAGAACAAAAAAATCCTTACGCCAGGACACTGCAACCTGGTATAATGTTTAGCAGACATTTAATGATTCTTTTGGTGTGCTAAACAACAGATTAACTTCGTACTACTCAAGTGAAAATTCAGATAAATTCAGATACAACACATCTGGAGAGCATCCTGTGGCAAATGGTGAATGGCTAAGTAATCTATTTCAATGGCAAGACATGTAGCAATAATTTATTGTTTGTAACAAGGGCTGTGAGCCTACCATTAATTCTAATGCAAAAACTTCTAAAAATTATTTGAAGGATAAATGCAGGACTTCCAACAATCACATTTCTGCAGTAAGACATAAGTCACTGATACATATTATTGTTAAAAGATAAAGTCATCAAAGTCATTTGAAAAAGAGTGTGTTTTTCAATTCTGTATGATCTTGCATATGAAGACTAGTGAAAAAAAGTTCAACATGTACCTTTTACGCTACTGCAGATGATTTTCTTTATGGGCCATAGCTTTTTAGCTTGGTTCATGTTTTCACATTTCTTACATCTGAAAGAGTGGCACAAATTAAATGCACATTAAAGACATGATTTTGGAACATTGTGTTGAAGCAGGTTTAACCCATTATTTTGAAGCTGTGCATGATAACATGTGATCTTTAAGCTTAACCTTTATCTCAAGCTGTTTAAAATGTTTTGTAGCTGTTCTTGTCTAAACGAATAAAGAGGATGATAAGCAGAAACTGGCATAAATAATAGCTGCTTTAAAATGGGCAGAGAAATTGATAGCCCAACAAATGGCAGCCACCTGTATCAGGAAACTAAAGAAAGAGTGAGTATTCAGTAGGGAAGAATGACTGGAAACCTGGCAGCAAAGGCAAGGGGAGAGAGGTGTTTTTTAAAATACTCTGTTTGCTAATCATGCAGTGCCACCTTTGAGCTGGGAATATAGGTTACAATATCATTGGTGGTCTGCTGACTTTATCCAGCCACCATACTCCTTAACTTCAGTGAGTTACAAGATTTCATCAGTGTTAGAAGCTGGCTGGTCTGATGAATACATCAGCCTTCATTTTGCCTTTTTATGGGAATGTGCTTTGGACCGTGGTCTATACTCCTTCCACCACATCACACACTCTCTCAAGCAGAACCAGAGACTACTAGCCTGAAAGAGGACTCATCTCTGCCCATGCCACTGTAAGATCTCATGAAAAAACCTGCAAGCGTTAATGGACTTTTCCCAGAGTTTCACAGTAGCAGAGGTGATTAGCAATGTACAGCTAATTGACAAAGGATGTAATTCACAAACAACAGCAGATGATCAAAAAAAAAGGAGACAACAGCTTAACTGTTGTAAACCATGGACTGCAGTAACACGCAGGCAAGTCTTGTGGGGGAAAAAAAAAAGATGACTTTGCAAAGTCTGAGACAAAATCTGGGCCACTGCTTCCAATAGGGAGAGACAAAAATACAACACTATACTTTATACCAGATTAGTTTCTGGAAGACTGTAACATCCTATTTGCAAGGCTAAGTCCTTGAAAATCATTATACTTTCTTTTGTCAGCAACCCACAATCACACAAACACAAGTGAGTTTCTGCAACAGGACCAGGACTTCAGCTGTACTGAAAAGACACAGTACCCCTCTGAGTGGCTACCTGGCATAATCTCCATACTTAGTGCCCAGGTGGCAAAATCCTCATCTTCCTCAGGGAAGCTTTTCTTTCTCTTAGGCCATAAAATTTTCTGTCTTTCCACAATTTAGAAAAATTAATAGCTCTTCTAGCATGCAACTACTGTAGAATAGCTTACTCTTAACCAGTTGTTTTTGCATTCCTACTAAGCATCAACCTGGACAGGTAGCAAATGTGTGTTACTCTCATCCTTAGGAAAAAATGTAGCAGAAAACCAATGCAGAAAAAAATCTGTACTTCCCCTTTTTAAGGTCTGACCCTTTCATCTCACCCTACACTTCTGCAAGAGACTTGTGGACATATTTCTATATTATTGCTGGGCTGAATTCGAAATATTCATGTACCTCCCTCAAATTATTGATACAGTTGTTGGCAGTTGGGTCATCAAATATATGTTCCATGACAAGATTAGCATTCTAGCCAAAGTAGCCTCACTCCTGAAAAAAAAACATTATAAGCAAAAATTTTTATATCATCTCTATCTGCACAATTTTCCCCACAAATGGAAATCTCTGTACAGATGGAATTTCCAATTGACATTGGTGGCAGTTTATACATATTTGTTCTACAAATGAATGAAAGTTAACTAGAAATAAGAAAGTTATTACAAATAACAAAAGTTTTAGTAAAAGTAGAAAAAAAAAGAAAATCGTTAAGAAAATAAAACCTACACTGATGCATATAGATACATAGTATCTGATTATACAGTCATAGAACCTTGAAAAGATTTAATCTGGACAGGACCTCAGGAGATCATCTGGTCCAAACCTGTATCTCCTTACCCCAGGCAAGACTACCTGTTATCAAGACCTACTTGATTCTACCACGGTTATGAACAACTCATTCAAGCTAATGCTCTTCACCTGTTATAAGAGAAGGCTCAGAAACATTGTATGTGAGCTGTAAATAGTATTGCTTCTTGCAGTGTCTGAAGGATTTACTCCATCAGGATTCAAGAAGCATTCTTGAAGTTGTCCAATCGACTTCTCAGTCCTTTACAGCTAGAGCTCTCTTCCTATGTTACAAGCTTTTACTAGTTGCCTACTTGTACTCAAAGTCTTATTCAGAGTGCATAACTTACTCCTGTTGTGTTCTTACAACCAGATTACTGCTCACCTACAAATGAGGTTTGCTCTGGAATACTCATGTTTACCTCTCACAGGTATTTTACAGGTATTGTGTGTATAGTGGTTTATTTACTAATGAGGATTGCTAGACAAAAGAGGTCAGAATTTATATTGAAAAGTGTTAAACATTATTATAAAATTTTCATTCCACAGCAATAAAATCTTCATAACATGGGCTCCCAAAAGAGTATCTCATTTTAAGAACTATATATCAGATCTCCTGAGGGCTTCGCGTTTTGTACTGGTGGACTTAAAGATAATCACAAATATGTATTCAGGGTGAGAAGGATGTTTAGTCATTAAATTTTGTATTAATAGGGGTGAAAAATATTCAACGAAGTTCACTAAAACTATAGCGATTGATCCACCAACAAGCAAACCAAAAGTTTTCAGTAAGACGGGAAAAGTTTTGAAGTCTGAAAGGAAAACAAATCATGACTATGAAAAATAAAATGTTTCAGCTGTGTGATACTGGCTTGTTGCCAGTCCTGACAGATACTGAGAATCCACCAGGAGATGACTTATGATTCCTGAATCAAGGCTTAAAAATAAAATAGAATAATTCTAAGTCACATTCTTTTTTAGTACTTTCTGACAGGTTTTTGATGTGGGGTCAATTGAAGGATTTTGGAGAATCTGTTCTGGTATTGTTTTAGTATTTCAAATAAAGCCAAAGTTCTGGTCATATGCTTAAATGTAGCATATATCTATCACTATTTCTCTTGCAGCATTTCCACAGCCCTTGTGTTTGTTAACCAACAAAAGCTGAATCAAACACATAAGTATTTCACGGCTACGTGTTGCATATTCAAACTACTTTAAGAGGGATATAGGACTTGAAAAGAGCTCAATCACTCAGCCTGCTCAGCTGCTATTGCAGAAAATCATAAATTCTCACAAGTTGCCATATCTTTTAATTTATTTAGTCTTCATTTTCTTTCTTCTAGAACACTGCTTTAGTCTACACTCAAAATTGTCATTACTTTTCAGCTGCATCTTTTCAAGAGCATCTTCTACCTATGTACTCTTCTGTCAAGATTGTAATTTAGCTTAAATAATTCTTTTCTCCCCATTTTTCCATTGTACATTTTGAAATGTGTTAAATTTCTCCTAGCTCTTGTTTTGCTGTACTACACAATGCCTACTCCCCTGGCTTGCTCTAACATATTAGCTCTGTTATTTTTTAATTTTTTTTTTTGATAACCCCATTCACCTTACTTTGAATTTTTAGTTGAGTTCTAGGTTTCTAGAATATGTATAACCAGATCCACACACCACATTCTGGATGAGTACCCTGGATATGGGTAAAATTAATGCCCCACCTCTATTGAAAATGTATTGCATAATAAATACAGTGACTGAATTTGTCTTTTCCATGGTTGTATCCCACTTATGGATTATAAGCATTTTATGATTAACTAATACAAAATCTTTCTCCCCCTCTACTGATGAATCCTGTTACTAAACTCCAAAGGCATGAATTTGTAATTTTCTCTGTTCAGTGTCTTTTTATTGCAATTATTCAGGCTGATTATTCAAGATATTTATATCTTATTGTGTTTAGTCCATAATCTCAAGAATACCACTAGCATATTCCTTACAGCTCAATACCACTGTTTCAGTAATCACTCAACATTGTCTCTGCCCAAACCAGTTCTTCTGCCTTTACTAACCAGCAATTTCTCACAGAGCACAGTATCAATTTACTCAAGGTGAGGTATCTTACATCTAATACATTTAACTTGTTAAAAAAAAAAAAAATCTAGTGTGTACTTATTCAAAATTGAAGCAAATTAATAATTTAGTGGTGGGACAACCTTCCATCTACTCCTACCACTTCCAAATGAAGAGTAGCCCCCTCATTTTATTTATAAGGCTAAAGAACCTTTGGTTCTTTCTTTTGAATTCTTTTGTGATGTCTAACTGGCTCAGCTTCTGCTATCTTACAGGTTTTAATTGTTCTTTCTATACTTCACGAACTATAAAATGTCATTTTCTTTGCTTAACGATCCTTCTTTCCACCTGTATTCTCTTACTTAAAGCTTAAATCCAATACCTTTTCTCATATTGTGCTCTTATTTTGAAGGTGGTTATGTTTTTAGCCAGGATGAAAGCATGGCTCTCAACTTTGGACAGAACAGTAATTTTTTGGTCCTTTGACTTAAAGTAAATCCAGGTCTTGTCTGTATTCTTCCCTCCTATATTTTAGTCCAAATGATACCACTGATTAAATTCACTTAGTCTAGTAAGCTCATTAAGATTTCTAAGTTAAGCAATCAGAATTCAGAAGATATCAGATATAAGGTTGCTTATGCAATTTTAATTCAAAATCTTTATGCATACACAGTATGAGAGAGTCTTTATGAACCACATTATTATTTCATTCAGCCTCATGCAGCACACAAGATGGACAGTATTTATTGGGTACGTAATCATTCACAAGTAATTATTTTTAACCAATTGTTCATACTGGTGCTCCTATAATTGCTTGGTGTTCAACATCCAAACCCTTCACAGAATACAGACACATTCACTTGCATTTCTACTCTTCTGCTGTGCTCATCACCTGGTTTAGTGGAGATATGCACTACCTTCATTTTCGGTAATAAGTTACAGTCACTTCAGTAGCTTAAATGCCAAGATCTTAAACTGGGACTGCCAATAAACTGTTAAAAAATAATATATATATATATTTTTTTTGTAATCAAACATACTGAGTAGGTTTAACTGATTGTCCATGAAAGTGCTCACAGGAATTCTCTCATGTACAGCAGAGAGTTTTCTAAGATAGCATTTAGCTCCTTTAATTAACAGAGCAGTGAATCCTATATGCTCATCTATATCTGTTTTACTTGTTCTGTTCACAAGAAATTTAGCTTCTGTGGCCAGTTCCAGGAGGGAGCTGGGTTCATAGGGGACTCAAACCCAGACAGAAGAAAAAAAGGTTAATTGCTAGAAACAGATTATTTTAAATTATTGATTTGGCCATTTAATGATGGAATGAATGATAATATTCCCTCTCAGTTCCCTAGGCCCTATTCTCAGGTACCTGATTTCAGGTTTCCACTGGCTGATGGAGTACCCAGGAGTTAGATGTAGCTGTACTGAAGTGGAAGGCCCCTTGTGGCTAATCAAACAATTTTTTAAGCAAAAAATAGTTTATTCAATCAGTTTATTCCAATATGAAAGAAGCAGATATGTGGATTTAGTTGACCAAAATTTACTTTGATTTGCACAGAGTTGTGAGTTATGCAGGAATTTATAGCAAGCCTCATCTCACTTACATTTAAGTGGTAAAATCTTCAAGTTCCCAATTGCAATGTTTCCAACAAATCATGCTATTGTAAAGACTAAGTCAACAGTACCCACCAACAGTGTGGAAGGACAAAACAATGTGAACAAGTATTCCCAGAGGGAGCATAATAATGACACGGGATATATAGAGGCATAACACAGCCGTGCAACTCTTCAGGCAGCTGGGGACTGACACCTATGCAAATACTGTATAGCTCTACAGACAGGATGACAACAGTTGGCACCAGGGAGACTGAAACTACAGAGCAACAGAAATATGGAGGGCCCAGGAATCTGCAAAAGTTAAAGCTGGTATTTTTTAATGCTTTGTTCTAAAAAGCAGTTGGCAAAATTGCACAAAGGAAAGATGATGTGTCCTGTTTGGTCTCTGCTGCCGTTCAGCTATCCCTTAACTAACTTTGAAGTAGAATAGACTGTAATATGGCACAGGTTCCCTGCTCTGACCAGGGCATATCTTCATATCTTGTATCAAAAGCAAGAGAGAGTAATTCCTTGACAAGACATATAAAACATAAGCAGACATCTCAATGAAGCATTGCAAAAGTGAGAGCAAAGTCATATGCCTAATAAGCTTCTATGTTAATTGATGGCATTATTATTCTCTCCACAGGACTAAAAAGAGATATCCTTTCTTGAATTTTCTTGAAATTTCTTATCAGTGTTTCCCTTTCCTTTAGGGAGAATGGGATTAGTATTAGGTAAGTTGACCTAGTTACCACTGGAAAAGAGGATCCACAGGGGACAGCTTTTCTGTATGCTTGAGATCAGTCATTACTGACCAATATAATGAAGTCATCAGCTATTTTGCATTTAGGCTTGGACTCTAGTTGATACAACTTTATTTCTGTTTTAGAAAGTTATTAACTCACTAGAAAAGTACGAAGATCTGATAAGAATTGAGCCTAGTATAGCCAGCCTATTCCATGTAACACTAGGGCAGTATGCCATAGTTTATTTCATTGGAAATTCTGGCCTAGTCCCACAAGTGGGAAGCAGGTCAGGGGAAGGATGTCAACACAAAAACATAAGATCTCAGAAATACTGCCCATAGACTATGAGCAAAATTATTGTATAATACATAATAGTGTTTTGGAGGACGCTTTTAAAAACAGTTTAAATGCTCCAGTAGGAACAATAAAGAAAGGACTACCTTAGACATTCAATATCTTCTTTATTACTTGGTACACCCCATGGGATGTTGGCCTTTTGCCACACCATTCATGATGTTAAAAATCCACTTCATGCTCAGACGAAGCATCCTAACAAGTTGCCCATAGGGAACATTCATGTGAACTTCCCCCTTTTCTCACTTTACATAGAGAAAGCAGTTCCCAAGATAAAACAATTTGCTCTCCAGGCTGGTGGTTAAGACAATTCTTTCAGAGACCTACAGCATTCAGATTTCAGCATTCCCTTTGTTCACTGGGGATCTCAGCGAGGTGGGGGAATGAGAACATGAAGACTGAACCTGGGTCTCCTGCTCTCTTTTTGAGTACTCTTTTAATCCACATATATGAGCTGAGAATATAATAATAGATCTCAAGGAACCAGCTCTCATTAAAGAAATAAGTTTTTTAAAGCACTTTACTGAAAATAATCACAAAATTCAGCAAATAACCAAGAACACAGCAATTCCGTGAAAATATACCAACTAGAAGTTGTTTAAAAAAAAACTTAAAAAGAAAAAAACAATAATTCAGAAGTTATTATTAGTTTTAGATGTTAGAAAACACTAACAGGTGGCCAGTCTGTTAGGGATAAATCTTGCCTAAGCTTTAGATGTTAAGCTGCAAATAAATGGAGGTCTCATTGCTTTTGCAGATGGGAACCTTGGCATGAATATGAGTTCAATGCCGGATGAAAGTTGCCTCATGGCAGACTCCTCTTTTATTACCTAATCACCAACGTTAAGCTGCACTAGTACAAATATGGCAAACGAATGCACTTAAAAGTCTCTGGGTGGCCTAGATATGACTTTTATCCTAATGCTTATACTTTATTGTTACCTAAATGTGTCTAATATTATTCAGTGGTCACTTTTGGCTTTGTGAATGTGAAGAATTAATTCAGTGACCACATCTTTTGATTCTAGTTCCCTGAAATCTGTTTCCGACCCAAGTTTGACTAGAGGCCTTCACTTATAAATCTTAGACTTTTAGTATTCTAGATATACCCTTCCTGTTCATTCCTGGAAGCAGTCTTTTTTACTCTAACAGCACTACTCCCAGCCTTAGTCCTAGAACTGCTAAAAGGTTTACAGCTGAAAAAAATATATTCCCAGGAGGTTTACTGAAATCTAGTTCCCTGTTTTCTACTCTAAGTAACTAAAGTAACCTTTTATCTGTTTTATGCAAAAGGACGATAATTTCAGATGGTTCACTTTGTCAAGCAAAGAAGAATATTTTTCCCCAGTATTTGTTTTACCTGCCCCACTGAAAGGAGAACAAACATTAACATCCAACCTTGAGAATTCATAACTTCTACATGTGCAGAAACCCTGTATGCTACGTGCTTTAAAACAGAGAATATTGGCAAAGGTCTATACAGTTCTGACTTTAGGTGGGCAATCAGAGGAAGTTGACAGAATTTGGGGACTGATGTCTCTACCAAAGGATGTGAAGAAACAAATAAAGAAGCTGGTGGGCTCAGAAGAAGTGTTTGCCAAAAATCTTCTGAGAGCAAACACTGATGACGTATTCCCATAGATGGTATTACAGTCCTCACAAGAGAAGCAACCTTACTTACATTGGATTAAAAATTTTCAACTTTTGCTTTCAAGGCTTATAAACTCTTGAACTGCCCAAGGTCAACATTCATTGTGGAAGAAATCCTGTCTGTCCTTTTTCCTAGTATTTTCCTTCTATTGCAGTCAAAGCAGAATATCTTTCCATATTTCTGATGATGCTAAGTCCAAAGAGGCTGCATTAGGTATAGTAACATCTCTATTATCTGCTACTAATTTAAGTCACTAGGACTTTAAAAGTTGTTGCAGGTTCATCCCACCCCATTATACTAGTAGTAAATGTACTGTACTCCACTAGCCAGTGAAAAAAACTCATTTTCCTGGATACTGTTATTTTAGAACCATATTTTGATAAAATTGTCTGCTATGAATTCCCAGGATTTATCCTTAAAAGAACTGGAGTGCCCAGAAAGTAACTGTGCAGAAACTTTTTAAAATTTAACAAATTGTTCCCTGTATATATGCAGTCTGAAACCTGTTCTTTATTACAAAACTCAGTGGTTAGCTCAGCAGAACTAAGAGGCAAAAGAAAGGGCAATCTAGCCTTCCTTGAATGTACCAAAAGGGTCATTTAAGTTATAAATGTAAAAGTAATATGTTGCTGTTGAACATAAATGATACAAAACAAGCAAACAAACAAACACCTTGCCTTGATCCCCAAGAGTTTCAGATAAGTGTGCCGTTAAATATTTGGGAAATCCAAATCACCTAGACACTATTTAAAAAAATTCTAAATAGTATTTATACAATGTAAAGACTGTAATTGTAACTCTAGTTATGGTCAACTTGTACTAAATTATCTCATTGCCCTTTTCAGAAAAACGATTTGTTTTCCTATGATTTAATAAGAAGCTATACCTTTGTACTAAGATACTTTTAGGAGGCTTGCCACAGAGAAGAACTTAACTTTTCATCAGTTCTTAATGGCTGGAAAATATTTCTTTTCCTCAAACTATCTTTCTAATTCCTTCAAAGGAATTATCTGGACAACAAATTCATTGAAATTCAAGGCTCTGCCAGGTGGGTCTGTTCATCCCAAACTCATTGTCCCCTCAGATAATAATTCTTTTGTCTCACACAAAAGACACACCTGCAGGCATCGCCATGTTGGTACAAGGGGGGATATCAGTTTGTGGGTGCATGAAGAGACTTCATCCTGAAGCTGTGATTCATACAGGCTCGTGTAGAACCATGCACTCCTTTAACAGCATCGTTCCTTTAATAGCACTGCTGCTGTTGGTTTTCTCTGTCCAAGGTGCTTGCTTCTTGCACCACCATCCTCTCTCCCCTCCGGCTCTGCAGCTCAGGACAGCCACACAGCAAACCAGACTGAGGAGCAGATCTAGCAGAAATACAACTTTCTCAGTTAAGGTAATTTTTCCAGCCATATCACAGCTCTGATTCCACTCTCTTCATGGTTATCCAATAGAGGGGTATCTATCAAAAGATGGGAACCACTTAAGCTGGTTTAAACACTGCTGCCGCCAAATGCTAGATTGAGATTTTTACTAATTTCTCATTGGGAAAACTAAAGCTAAAGCATTTTCTTTCAGTACAGGTTAACACTGCATTTGAAGCTTGGCCAAATAGAGTGCTAAGCTATGTACCCTCCAGAGAGGTGACAGCTGCCTGTCATTACTATTGGGGACATCAGCTTTATGACTGGTTGAGGATACAAATGGTCAGGAAACAAATGGGAAAATACTTTCCTGATTAAATTAGTTACTGAAATTCGAGGTAGGAGGAAGAGGAAAGGTAAAAAAGGGAACTTAGTTTAAATGGTCTTCCCAGGGAAGCTTGGACTATAAAAGCAGGACTCCAGATTAGATCCTTCTTTGTAAGTGAAACATAAAATCATGAAGCTGAAATAAGAGTGGTGAGGGGGAGCTCTCATTAAAGAGGCTGTGGATGTCTAGTGCTCTGTCAGAAAGAGCACGAAGGGTGAAAGGAACCTTTGGTGATATCCTGCTACATAGACATACCAATGGCTTTCTTTCCAGTTTTATTCACCCGAACACTACCAATTTCTTCAGTGAGTTCAGTACTGACTGACAGGAACAAAGAAAATTTTAAGGAATATGTGCAATTCCAATTTAAAGATTCCAGCTTCTTCCATGTGAGAATCTTTCAGAACTGAATCTAAAGACCTCCAATAGCACAAGGAGGTGTAAGTGCTGAAGACATACACAAACCATGGTATGAACAAATTTTCAACATTTTTTAACAGCAAGTATAGACAGAATATGTAAAGTATTATCTTGAGATGTAAAAGAATGATTGGTCTACATAAAGATACTGTGACAAAAAACAAACAGATGTTCAGTGAATGAAATGGCATTGAAGCATTCTGCACAAAAAGCATACTGTCAACTCAAACACACATATAAATCTTTACTTTTATTTAAAATCTAAGGGATCCAGAATATTCGAGACATGCTAAGTTGTTTTATTGTTTTACTAAAAGTTTACATGCAGCTATGAAAGGCATCTGCTAATTGCATATCCCTCTTTAGATCCACCAAAGGTCCAAATTTAAGGTTTCTTAGAGCATTTCTCACCATGATTTCTCAGAAGCCTTTTATCAGATTTTCCATTGCTTAGTATTTACGCTGTATTTAAGAGAGTACACAAAAAAAAGAAGCTGTGGAACCATAGTGAAGTTTATGGCCTTATACAGAAGGCTGGACTAGATCATTACATGGTCGCTGGCCCTATGAGGGGAAAAAAAATGTGTTAGAATCTCATCCAAGCTGTTGGAACTCCCTTTTACACAGATGAGTTTAATACTCATGAACTAGTTCTCAAAACCATTATCCCTTACTTCAAGGAGGCAGGGAAATTTGAAACAAATGTAGAAACAACAATTACAAAAAATATATACTAGCCAGCTGGAAAGGAAATGTGAAGCACTCCTATATGCAGAACATGCTACTACTACTTCTTTCCCAGAATTAAAAACAAAGCAAACAGAAAGAAGCATATTAACAAAGCCAAACCTGCATTACAGAGTCCAGCAGTGACAAAGTATCTGAAGGAAAAACAGATCCTTGCAAGGGGGCAGAAAACAAGAACATTTTGAGGATTACTACTCAGGATGTGTAATGAGAAAGAAACAAAAGAAAAAAAGATTATTGCAAACTTCATTTAATTTATTTAGCCGTCTTTTCCTGGCTATCCACATCAGTGAAATTCCTGGAAACAAATTTAAACAAACTGTATTACTTTGGACTGAAAATGTGAAACATTATTAATATGATTGGTATCCATAACAAAGATCCAGTGGGATTTGTAAGACCAATTTATATATGATACAATCTTTCTGTCAGCTACTATATGGAAGCAGCTAGATAGGAACATTTTGTCTTTTCTGTTTACCTGAATGGAACTTCCTCTTATACATGTCAGAGCTTGACATCATACATTTCAGAAGACACCTTGTAACATGCAGAATCTCCCATCAGCACCTTATCCTGATCTTGGCAGTTAGAGATCTTCCTAGTTCAACCAAAGAAATGCAGAAGTTTGCCCAGCTATTTGGAAGTACTTGTTACTTATCTCACATACACTGATATATTTCTTCCTGTGGAAAACCATAGAAGTTCTTCAATGGATATAAAACAGAGCTAATTAGTTTAGGAACACGAACAAAGTGCCCCAAGCTAAGCCAGTCTGCATACTCACAGTGCTCTCAGCCTACAGAAAATGCTCATCAAGAGGTGATTCAAAGCAGCTCAACCATTGCCGACCTCAAGTTAAGATCGTATCCACAGACAAGAGGCCCTTAACACAGCCTAGCTAACCCAGGTGCTTGGTTCAAGGATCTAGTCTTGTAAGGGTCCTGCACAACTGCAATAGTTCATCACAGATGGCGAGTCACTTCTCAAAGTGTTGATTTTTTCTTTTAGAAGAAAGGGAAAAACAAACATTGCACTCTGCAACTGGAGACAATACATTGCACAAGGAGTTTTGAGAGGAATTCTTATGCTTTAAAACAGGACGAAAGGGTTCCAGCTCAAAACCAGGAAACGTACACTTTGTTCTGGGCTTGAGCCTGAGGACCACAAGACTTACAGGTGCTAAGAACATTTTACACTAAGAGCTGTCAAGGGAGGATGCTCTAGTTGCCAGCCAGCTTTAGGAGAAAGTCAAGCCAGTGCTGTCCTACGTTTTCCTTACACATTCAGCTTTAAAAATGGGGTTTCTTCCTCCTGCTTTTAACCAGAGTGATTTTTTTTTTTTAGAAGTGACATCAGGCCATCACATCACATGGTGTGGAGAATCGGTTTGGGGAGTGTGAATGCTGCTGTTGCCAGCAGTCCATGGTGCTGATGGAGAGATTTATATTTGAATATGGTCAGTGTCCTCAGCCTGCAGCTGGAACGGATTATTTCCAACATTTTTTGAAAGGTCACTTGGTGCGTTTCTGTGTCAGCATTGTCAAGGATTTATGGACAGCAAGAAAAGGTCAATAATGCACACAAAATGGCCTGCCAAAATGAGTTGTGATCTACTAGTGGGTTGTTGCCCTACAAAGTTCCACTAAACTAGAGATAACATACTGAAAACCCACGTGTTGGTTTACCATGCCGTGTAGCAATTGCTCAGCATAGCTCAGGTTTCCTGCTGAGCTATGAAAAAAGGTGGTGTTAAAAGTCACAGTAGGAAAAATTTTAGTATATATCATCTTCTTGCTCCATTTTTCTTTCGTGTGCTTCCCCATGCTAATGTAGTGTTCACTGGATTTTCATGGGTGTCCAGGGTATGCGTGCTAAAAAGAGCTGATCATATTCAGAGATATATTTTCCATTTTATGTTATTGTACTGCAGGATTCTTAAAAAAAAAAAAAAAAGGAATGCCACCTATCTTTTATTAAATTCAGAAAGGAAGACTGTGACAAGTTGTTATCATGAGTTGTTTTTTCAAATGACTAACAAAAAAGGCTAGACTATGTTGTCACATTTTACAACAGTAACCAACAATGGCTGCACATGAGAAACAGAACACATAGATAACCTTCCCCTCATCCCTGCCATCCAGATTGCATCCAGACCATCACACGCATTAGCAATTGACTGACCTATCCTTCATCAGTTTGGACCCATTTAGCTCTTGGCTCACAGTCAGAATCTATAGCTCTAGTAAATACAGGAGAAGAGGACTGTCAGAGTCATCTGTCAACACGCACAGTAACCCACGGAGCTCAGACCCAGCACAGCAGCCTTCATGAGACATTGCTATTTCTGCCATGCTAGTGGTAGCACCATTCTCACAAGTGCTGTGAAAAAGCATCAGCCCCCAGAGCAAAGAAATGTGTGACGAGCCCCGAGCTACTCCAGCGCAGGTTCTCACCACCTCTCGGCACAGTTACCTCCTCCCGACTTGTCACTTCCCCCTGTGCAGAGAGACAAAACCCAGACTCCTCTGCAACCCAACCAAAAAATCATGTGGAAAACAACAGAGTATTGTTCCTTTTAAAATCCTTCATTATTTCTCTAGACATTTGACTGTCTTCCACTTCAGACTTTCTGCCTCTCCCTGAGCCACCACGAAGGGCGCCCTGCTCTGACACCTCATTTTGGCCTTGGCTGGGCTGGCTGAGCAGCTGTTTCTGCTTGGTAACTTGGTCGCAGCTGCAGAAAGACACAGGCCCCCATCACGTACAGGGTCTGACTGGGAAACCCTTTCGGTGCTTGCTGAGTTGGGTCTCAGCACCCTCTCCCCCAAACAAACAAACTGATATCAGTATAGTTGCAATGTTTTGCATCAGATGAAGGCCCCTTGCTTGGCCTGCTTCTTTACTGCTATTACTAGATAAATTACGGAATTACAACAAAAACAGAAATAACTTTTTTTTTCATCCTATATCAACCATTTATTGTTCCTTTTTTCTGTGCCCTACAACCTTTTCAAGGAAGTCAGATAAATTTTGGGGAAGCAACCAGAAATCTCCCACAATGCTTTCATACTTCAACTATTGTTTGTAGTGTCCCTCTAGCATGCCCTAGTATGACAAACCACCTTGAAAAAAGTCACAAAGTGAATTGGCACTGTTTACCAAAAATAGTCTGTCATGATTCCTCTGGATTTTAAGAAAGCAACTCTGAAGCCAGGGTGCAGCATTTTGGTCTCAATAAATGACTAAAGACATTGTTTTGAATGTTCAGGAAAGAAAGGACCTAGGTCAAACTGTTCAATAACCGGTATGTTTTACCTAACATTAGAAATGCAGACAGCAGGCTCGCTGTGGTATTCTTTCTGTGGCCTTGCATCAGGTGGCAGCAAAATGAAAGGAATAATCATGGAGGAAAGCTACTTTTAAATCTCAAAATAGTACTTCATTTTGACTTTTGTTCATCGCTGGGATTCATTCCAATTTTAACGAAACAAAATTTCTCGGTCATATTTCCACATTACGTTTCCATCTTTCATTAAAGCAGAGCCAGAAAAGCACTTAAGCACATGCTTAAAACTTCAAAATACATTCTGAATGTATTGCCTAATTCCTGTGATATTTCTGTTCACTGGGGGTCTTCACAAGTTCAGACTAATACTAGAAATTGGCTTTGATTTAGATAAAAGCATTCTTGTCCTAAATGAGGTCAAATACAACAAGGCCAAAACCTGAAACCTTCACATATGCTGGGAAAGACAGACACTATCATTCTTCCCTACACACATGCCATTAAAACATTGGCCATTTAGAAGCAACATGAAGAGAAATAACTAACTCCTCTAGCTTTCTCACTGCAGACAGCTGTCCCACTTGGTCAATGGGCTAGGCTGGCTCAGATGCTACCACCAAGGGCAATGACTGTTTTCAGTGGGGTAACTTGCTGAGTACGGTGCTTTCCAAAATGAGCTTTTCAAGAGTGTAAAAGTGGCAGCGTAGCTGTTCTCCTATCCATTGTTTCTTGGACAGCCCTGTGCCTGTGTTGTTATTACTGGTTTTCTTTAATCAAAGCAAGGGCATTTTGAACTGCAGGATGTTCTCTCAATAATTTTCCCCCTTAGGAGCCCCATGCCTTCACGTAGAAGTGCAGGATTTCCTAAATGGTTCACAAACCACAGGTCCAATTCTTAATCCAGTTTCAAAATAGCATTTTCTACAGTAGCCTTCGTAAGGAAGGTTTCACTCTCAGAAAGCAGGAGCAGGCTATTTTAATACAAAGAAACTCAGACCTTTAAAGGGATTCAAGCTGCTCTTTATATCTTCCAGAAATCCCTGCTCTGAATCGCATGCTCCCAGCGTCTGCTCCCTATTCTCACCTATTCTCCTTCTTTCACCTGGGGAGTTAGGTAATGTCTGGCCCAAGTACAGTAGGGCCCCCACCTCCTTTAAAGGCCATCTTATTCCAGAACAACATTGTTTATGGATTCCATATGGTCTATCATTAGTGTTATGCTTGATTCTCTGTCTCTCACTTTCCTCTTGTGCAATAAAAGAGATGAAGTAACACATTGTAAAAGAATGTGTTTGCAAGATAGGATAGACATCTGCCTCTCTCCTTTGGAGGCTGCTGTGAGAATACAGTTGCTACCTATCTTGCCAATTTGACCCCAACATGTCTAGGGCCTCTCAGAGCAATTGTGCGTGAACACATCAATCTGTTCATGAGCAACAGCTCTGCATCTGATATGGCCATTGATTTTATTTTTTTGTACTATTACTGGCACACTTTGTCTGAAAGCTGAGCAAATTATCATTGGTACTGTTACAAAAGATGTTAAGCATCTTATGGGGAAGCCGTGACCTGATCTTTCTGGAACATTTTAAAAAATGTTGTCTTTCTTTTTTTAAAGCAAATATCATTCTTCCTTTGAGCAAGTCCTGCAAGCCCAGGCAAAGACAGGAAGAAGTCATGTTTCCACTTTCAGAATTGAGGACAAAGCTTTGTACATTTCTAAGAAGAAACAATCCACTCCAACTCGACCACATAACTTGCTTCAGATCTGTCTTCGACAGCTTAAAAATTAGTAAGGATAATTTCACCAATTAAAACCACCTGCTGTTTGATTTATGATGACTGTACAACATCTTAAGAATCAGTGACCACAGTGGATATTGTTGTTTAAAAAAGCTCATTTTGCTGTCTCTTTTGCTTTTATACCACCTTAAATCAGGAATATCGCTGGTCTATTTGCTGCAATTAGTCTGCTGTAAAACCACGTAAAGGTGGATGACTTTTGATTGCAATGGAGGCAGTTCCCCACCTTACACTGGTGCAACTGAGATGAGAATCAGGCACAAAGGCTGCAAAACTGCTCTTTAACCACACACTTTGTGCCCCATTAAGCTTAACATCATTTGGAAGTCTGTTCATATGTCTCATTTTGTTGTCTGCTAACCATAAGGCCATTGTTAAAAAAAAAAAAAAAAAAAAAAAGACTGACAATATGTCTTTTCTTATCATCATATAGAAAAGGATATAAAAATATAAATAACCCAAAGGCATCCATCTCTCTGGGTTATTTGAGAATAACTTTGTCTTAATGAAGATACAAAAAATATGCTTTAACAGAACCTGTAGCATAGACTCTGACTGAAAGAGAAATTATTATTTCTCTTTTATTTCTTAAGTAACCAGACGAAGTCAGGTCTCCTTTTGTTACTTCCCAAACATAAGACAAAGACTATTTTAAAAATATTGAATATATTCTTTCCTCTTCACTGAAGACCTGGTGTTACACTGGTTACTCAGAGAACATCAACTGTTGGGGTCAGAGAAATATTTTTAGAGT
This sequence comes from Anseranas semipalmata, assembly GCA_013399115.1. Classification (NCBI taxonomy): domain Eukaryota; kingdom Metazoa; phylum Chordata; class Aves; order Anseriformes; family Anseranatidae; genus Anseranas; species Anseranas semipalmata. The sequence continues at coordinate 46,728 of VXAA01003394.1, read as the reverse complement.
GAGGTATGGAGAGGTGGACATGCTTGCTATAGTGCTAATATTATTTTTCTTGTGCAAAAAATAACCAATCAACCAACACACACAAACACAAACACACACACACAAAAACATACTAGGTACCAACAAGTCCACTAATCTTTCTTTTTAAAATTAAAGGAAGATTAGGTATCTGCCTTGCTTCCAGCTTCATTTCATGTTCCTGTGTCTATCCCTCTATGCACATCCACAAATTTCCACCCAGAATTATAATTATTCTGTAATTCTACATGCCATTTTTTTTCCTTGTGGGCACCTGAATGACTCTTGCCTCAGTCAGTTTTCATGCCACTGCCTTCTGAAATCTTTATAATCTGAATTTATCTACAAGGTCAGAAACAAAGTAAATTGTAAATTCAAATCTTTGCAATCTATGGCAGAATCATTAAGCTTCCTTCAGACTGTCCTGTGATTCTGAGATTCAAACTAGCTAACACATGACAACCACAGCAGCTAAACAACAGATACCCATTTTCCAGGAGGTGGAGATGTACAACTGGCAAAGCAGGAAGCCCTTAAGAAAAAGGACAAAAGACTGCCTGTGGAAAAGACAGTACAGTGGGAACAACACTGAAGATCTTAACCTAGACACACTCATGTAATCATTGCAAAACCTCAGGTCACCTCAGGTGCTTATTATTATTTTAATATTATTGCCTCTGACTGACAGTAGAAGTGAATTGGAAGAGTATGTTTGAAAACCCATATGTATAGTGTACGTACAGTGCAATGTAGTTGAACCTCTATACTTGTAAGAGTCTGCTCATCATTAGTCTGGGACTGATTTTTGGACACTGCTTTTTACACTGTTTCATTTAAGCTAGATACTGGTAAAGATCTCTTTTCTCTAGCATACTCAGTACAGTGTAATTTATAGTATCATGCAGATGTTGGATCATTTGAATCTCCATTCTGTTGCACATAATTTATATTGTCTGTAGCAAATAAAAAGATAAGTGCAATCCATATTGCAAATGCGTCATACCATTGTGAATTTGCGTGCTTTCTCCTTGTTCTTCTTCACCTCATGGAATTTATGTGGTTATTGTAGCATTGTCTGACATCACAGTCAATATCCTCTACAGCTATGTTTAGATTTTAAAACTGTTTCTATATACATTATGTTTCTATATACATTATCACCCTAAATAATTCCCAAGCTACAGTAAAATAATCTACTGAACTACAAGAACACAGTAAAAGTAAGGACATTACTAGAAAATGGACATATAATGTTTTCTCGTGTTCAGTACATATTTGAATAAGCAGTCCTAAGTCCGATGATTTCTTTAAAAAAAATTGAATCAGTTTACAAATTTAAATCCATTTGTGTTGAGCCATTCTAGGGCCAGTTCTTTTCAACGTTTTCATAAATGATTTGGATGTAGGACTAGAAGGTGTTTTGAGTAAGTTTGCTGACGATACTAAACTGGGAGGAGCTGTTGACTCTGTCGAGGGTGTAAAGGCCTTGCAGAGAGATCTGGACAAATTGGAGAGCTGGGCAATCACCAACCATATGAAGTTTAACAGAGCAAGTGCCAGGTCCTGCACCTGGGAAGGGGCAACCCTGGCTACACGTACAGACTGGGGGACAAGATGCTGGAGAGCAGCCCCGCAGAGAGGGATCTGGGCGTTTTGGTTGATAGCAAGTTGAATATGAGCCTGCAGTGTGCCCTGGCAGCCAGGAGGGCCAACCGTATCCTGGGGTGCATCAAGCATGGCATTGCTAGTCGGTCGAGGGAAGTGACTGTCCCGCTCTACTCTGCGCTGGTGCAGCCTCACCTCGAGTGCTGTGTGCAGTTTGGGCACCACAGTACAAAAAGGATATGAAACTATTGGAGAGTGTCCAGAGAAGGGCTACCAAGATGGTGAAGGGTCTAGAGGGGAAGACATACAAGGAGCAGCTGAGGTCACTTGGTTTGTTCAGCCCAGAGAAGAGGAGACTGAGGGGAGGCCTCATGGCGGCCTGCAGCTTCCTCACAAGGGGAGCGGAGGGGCAGGCGCTGATCTCTGCTCTCTGGTGACAGCGACAGGACCCGAGGGAATGGAGTCAAGCTGCGACAGGGGAGGGTCAGGTTGGATATCAGGAAAAGGTTCTTCATCGAGAGGGTGGTCGCACTGGAACAGGCTCCCCAGGGCAGTGGTCACGGCACCAAGCCTGTCGGAGTTTAAGAAGCGTTTGGACAATGCTCTCAGACACATTGTCTGAATTCTGATTTTTGGGTAGACCTGTGTGGAGCCAGGAGTTGGACTCGATGATCCTTGTGGGTCCCTTCCAACTCAGGATATTCTATGATTCTATTCTATGATTCTATGATTTTTGATCTGTGAAATTTTTATCTGGACCATTTATATGGACCTCTTTGGAAAACGTTTTCACATGAGCTTTAGTACCATAGAGGACAGCTTAGCATGTGCACAGAGCCAGATTCTCAGCCTTGTTCTCAGACCTCAAAAGATCTTCAAAATGTTTCACCATGTTCACAAACTTTTCCCTGACACAAGGCTCAGACAAAGTGTTCTTCCAACTGGATTCAAGTGGATAGTACCAAAATAACTTTAAAAATAAAATACACAGTTCTGCAATAAGATAACCCACTGAATTCAATCCCTAGAATTTGGTGTCTTATGGTTGAGTTTCCATGCTCTAATGGTGTATAAGAGGAAAGCTCATGTTTCACTTTCACCTGCACAACAGCATGGAAGGTCACTTACCTCTCACAAAATCTGTGGGAATTTAGACTGACATCTTTTTTGAAAACCCAGTTGAATTAGGCAGAAGAGTTGCAAAGATATTAAGGATGACAGATGAACACAGAGATAATGTGGTTGTGTCCACTTCATTCTCGCAGGAAACCTGGTCAACTAGAAAAAAAGATTTTGAGATCTTTGCTGGAGCAAGTAGGTTCATCTTCACTTACCTCAGTGAGCTGGAATGACCTGCTGAGAATTTAAAATTTAAAATAGATATTAATAAAAATGTAAACATGGGTAGAACCCACTGAGCAGGGCAAAGTCTACCTGAATACTCTCTCTCCTCTGTACCTCCTTGTAATGCAAATACAATGCAACTGAATTTGAATGAATTCTTCATATACTCATAAAGTAGAATGTTTTGAAGTGAGCATTAAAACTAACCCTTTAAAATACCCATTGTAAAAGTATCCTGTAAACACAGTACATTTATTTTGACACAAATGAAAAGTTCACTCTTGTACTTGACTTTTTCTTTTCTTTTCTTTTCTTTTTCATTATTTTTATAACAATACAATTTTGGTGCAGGAAAAAATATCGTTTAAAAATGGCTATGCAATGTAGCTATTTATTTATTTTCTGCTCAATTTTACATTTCCTTTTGATAAACCACTAGGAAATGTTTAAAGTAATTTCTAATACTATGTAAGTATCTGTATTTTGCCACTCTCTGTGAAGCCATTACCTAATCAAGTAGCGTATAATAAAACAAATAAACAACTACCAGAACAATATCTGGTGCTACTGTGTGAAAAATGAAAATATTAACCAAGGTCTTTTTGAAAAGCTTCTTGTGATAAATTACAACCTGTCAAAAAGTCAGGTGAAAGAACATGTCTGAAGAATAGAAGCAGAAAACAGAACTTCAATCCCTTCTAAATTCTCTTCATAAAAAATTATCTCTTCAATTCTTTTGATACAGTAAATTAATCAATTATTGATTCATACACAGGATCCGTGGCACACTAACGTGGGAGTCGAGGGAGTTGTTTAAGCTACAGAAGTCTCTACAAACCTCCCTTCCCCCAGCAGGCAGATGCCCAGTGGGAGTGTTAAATGTGTGCTCAGCCACCAGCTCCAAGAAGTCACTAAAGCAAACACCAAAGCACCTTGGTGAAGGCAATTGCAGCCTCAATACTATCAACTGACACTTGTGCTCAGTGACCCTCTCAGGTCTCAGAAATAGTCTTTTCAGATTCCAGGTCTTGTTGTATTGATTTCAATCAGCAGCTTTTCCTAAGAGCCTCACTTCGAAATAGCCCTGTCAGAATCTCTGCTGTCTATCCCAAGCTTTATCTCAAGGTTTTCATTCATATTTGACATCACTTGGCTAAATAAGAGAGGATTTTGTGTGTGTACTTGTTTCCCTACCCACATTTTTTTAATTGTGTTTGTTTCGAGCACAAGTAAATCTCTCTGTTTACTTACACTTTCACTCGCCCCATTGATGGAGGCATATTGAGCTGCCTTGCGTGTTGTTTTCAAAATGTTTTTACATTTTTGTCCACGCTTCAGTGGGACCAAAGTATTTTCTGTCAATGGCTTCATTAGTGCCAGGATTTTACCCCTTGCTATTGCATACTGAAGGTAGCCCACAGGGGGCTCACTCATCATTCCAAGCCTTCTGCTCCCCTTTTATCTACCCCAGCATCAGCGACTTCAAGAGCCCGTGGTGGCATGGGGACTGGGCAGCTGCTGCCCCGCACCAGGACACAGCAACTGGGCAGAAAAACAAAAAACAGCCCTGCCCCAGGTCACACCTCGCCCCTCACAGCTCCAACAGCACAGCACAAAGCCTGCTGGAGAGGGAGGAAGGAGGCCAAGTCACCTAAGGCATGTTTGCACCACCTAACCTTTGTAGCTCTTGGCATAAATGAGAGCAGACTAAAAGGCTTTTTGATGGTTAAGGTTTGGGAAGGGGAGGGGGTGGGGGGGCTGGGAGGGTTCAGGCAGTAAAAATGTTTCAAAGTTTTTCTCTTTTTGTTGTTGTTGTTGTTGTTATTGTTTCTTTTTTTAAATGAAGAAAGCTATCAGGAAATCCTCAGCAGAAACTGAGAATGGGTTCCTGATGGCTGGATGGGTTTTGCCAAAATCCACTTTAAGGTTTACTTTGAGTAAGCTCAAATCAGGTTGCCATATGGAATTACTCCATGCAGCAGCCTGACCCAGAGCAGAACTGAACAAAGCTTAGATTATTTGCTAAACTCCTAAACTGCTGGCTGTTTTGCATCTCTCCCACACTGGGTCTAATTCCATAAGTAAATAAGCACATATTAAGTTAAAAACCCATATTAATGAATAGGCCAAATAGTTGTACGCAAGGTAGGCTATTTGATGACACACAAAGCACAACCGTGGGTCAGCATTTATGCCTCAGACTGTCTCAAAGCTTGCTGGCACCTGCAGTTTAGCATATTTACTGCCGTAGCCAGGAAGATTGATCACAGGAAGCCAAAGCTGTTCAGTTAAAAAAATAAGAATCAGCTGTTTTCTATGAGCAGTCTGTCAGATAACCAGCCTAATGAAAACGTGGGCATTTCTCTTGAGCTCAAGAAACATTCATGCTGGAGAGGATACTGGAGTCATTCTAATACTTTGCAGTTGTTCTGGAGGTTAAATAGAAAGCGGCACAGAAGAAAGGCTCTGCCTTTGTGATTAAAGAAAAGGCAGAAACATAACATCAAAATGCACCGTTGTGCCCTTGACTAAAATAAACATAACACTAATGCTGTATTTTTCACCTCACTGGTGCCCTACAAACTAAAACCACAAAGGATGCCTCTCACTGGTATTCTTTAAAAAAAAATTTAAAATGCCACAGTCTCACAGAGAACACTGACAGACTAGACATGGTCCTGCTTTTGTAAAAATAATTCATAACCTGATGAAATGTCTTGTGTCAGAATCAAAAATAGGAAGCTTCAAATGAAAAATGGATTTGACTCGTGTTATGACTACACAAAATGTTTGCAGTCTCGGCTCTCCCCATCCTGGACACCAAGTGCATGTGAAGGTAAAAGGAAAGCACCAAAAGGCTCAGCACACACAGATCCTGCTGTCCTTCAATGGGACACATCACCAATGTGGAAAACACTGACATTCACGCGTAGGCTTTTGGGTAACTTCTACACACAAATGTGGTGTCACCAGCTGCCCCACTGTCAGTGCCAAGGGGCACTTCCACACAAATCACCTTATCTGACTGCATGCAGGCAGGACTCCACAAACATTTGCTCTCTGGTGATGAAAACTCCTGGACATTCGTTCAATTTTGCCTGGCACTGTGGGAGACAAAGCATAGTGCCACATCTTCTGTTACCTCCTTCTTTTTGTTTCTTACTGTTTGTAAAGGTAACAGCACAAGAGAAAGGGGGCAGCATAACCTGCTGTACCTCACAAAGCAGACAATACTAATGTAAAAAAAAAAAAAAGTCTTTAAATGGCAGTGAGTTGCTCACCGCTATTTCAGCCTTCTTGCACTTCTAAACTCTCTGCAAGTCGGAGGACCGTTGTATTTCATATATGACGGACATGCAGACATCATGAGAGGTGACACAAATCCATGTAGCCTTAAGGCTGCTCTAGCCAATGCCAAGAGGCTGACCAGTCACAATTACCTCAAGCTTCGAGGGAGATAAAAGAAACTGTAGGAACACTCCAGTCTGCCCTTTGAAAGTGAATCAAATGATCTCTGGCACTACATCTTGAGGGGAAATAGAAAGTGTCCAGCTTAAAAAAGAACCTTCAGCTTGCTTTGCCATTTTGTCATGTTTCTCCTTTTCAAAAACAAAACCAAACAAAAAGAAAAAAAAACAACAACAACAACAAAAAAGCAAAAGTAGCATTTTTGATAATGTGCAAAGTTATCTGTTTGCAATACAGCTTTGGTATAATTTCCAAGTATGCCATACTAATAATTCTAGGAATATTGCTTGAAGTGAGAGATGGCTCCCATGCAACGTTTACTACCAGATACATTGGGTACCAAATAATAGAGCTGTAGTCCATTGAAAGCTTGAATATGCCGATTCTCTTTGTTTTTTTATTTCACAGCCCTAAGTTTCTGGTCTCCATTTTATATTAATATTATTTTTACTATAGATTTTTTATTATTATTTATAGATGAAAAAGAGTATAGATAACAAATAGGTGACAAATAGAGGTAACAATAAAAAGGACAAAGCTGATGGCATCTTGAGATAATAATGAAGAACAAATGAACAATAACGATGAGATGAGCAGTATTTGTGAACATTTAAATATTTGTATGCAATTTAGTGCATGTAAGGATGAGATTTTTAAGTTTATATCTCAGGTGCATTTGATATTAGCTTTTGTTGATATTTTCCAATACAGGCATACATCTTCTGGTTTCAGTTTTTATCTTTATTTTCTGCTTGCAGGCCAAGAGTTTCTACGTTCTGCAATGCAGCTAAAGTAGCATGTGTATTTGGTATGCTGAAAGCATCTCTCATCTTTTGTCTGTAGCTTTTCTGAAAAGTTCATCACCTCCATTCCCCCAACCAATAGCTTTCTTGTAGCAGAAATAATGCCTGTGAGAAAAAGATTGCAGGGTCCTCAGTGTGGTGTTTACACCAGCTGCATAAAGAAGAGAAAAGGAAAGGGGAGTATGAGTGATGGAAACTGTTGCCAGATAGCCATTTTCCTCATCAAAAGGAAACTCGGTTTTCAAGATCAACGGAGGACACTTGCTGGGCAAGCTAAATCACAGGATTTTTGAAATCACAAATCAGGCCAAGGTTTGGGACAGAAGGGAGGAAAGGGAAATAGAAGGGATAATGGAGAGAGCCAAAAATGAGAGGGCTGTGGGAGAAAGGCAATGACAGAGTGAGAGAGATGTCTGCAGGAGTGAGCAGTTCTTGATGCTGGTCAGGTCCAGCTGTATTCATGTATGCATATCATTGCACCTGGCTTCTGGACCACGTCAGCACACGTGTCCTAAAGACTACACAGCACTCAGGGGAGCCAAGCCCATTCGCTGCGGTGGTGAAGGCAGCCCTTAATGTCTTATCCTGCTCTGACCACTCCTGATGAAATGGCTTCCCACAAGCATTTCTGAGATGGTGAAACGTAGCAAGGTGCAATAGTGCACATGCTGTTCAGGACACTGTCCTTTAGGTCCAGCCAAAAGTCCATGGCGCCTCAGAAAGGCAGTACTAGTCTTTCCCTGTATAACAAAGCAGAATATTAGAAGATGCAAGTGCTGTGTGCATGCCTAATGAAATTCCTGTTAACAGCCATGAAGAGACCACGTAGTCTGTTGGACTTTGTGCTGTGGTGGATAGCCCTTTTCGTTCACAGTCACAGGCAGGCTGGGCTGCAGAGCAGCAGGCTATCTGTGACCTTCTGGCAGTCAGAGAAGCTGTATCAAATGAAACGGTTGATGCTGAAGCCTCTGATGGCCACCATATGGGGATAGAGGAAGTTCCTGATGGTATCACACACTTTTATTACAATGGCCATGACAGCAGATTTCTTCCATGCAGAGCAATTTGCCAATGAGTGTAGGAGCCAAGACTGAATAAAGACCAGTGGGCAATGGGTACTTTTTACACACTAGAAGAGAGATTGAAGAGCAATCACGGATGTTGCAGGACTTTCAGTACACAATGTCCAAGATGATACCCAGTTTTGTGTGCATAGCTGAGCATGGAGAAAATAGGACTAGAGCCAACCTATAGAGGACAATATGGGCCTATGATCTCAGTGTCTCTTTTACAGCATGGGCTTCAAAGGCAGAGGTATGTCAATAATGGGCATTTCTGAAAACCCTCACCCACTCATTAAAAAAGAAAAGAAAGACAGAAACCCAACACATGTTTTGCACAGCTAAGCAGCATCGTTTGGGGAAAAGATGACACCATTTCCTGCCTGCGTGGAGAATCAGGGCCAAATTCAGGCCAAGGAGAGGGGAACTGCCTAAACTACCCAATAGAAAATACTAAAAGCATGAATGCGGTTTAAACATCTAACTCTACACTGCAAAAAATTCCCAAATCCCAGCAGTGCCTCTGGGAACTGAGTTCCTATGTCCTTGTAGTGACACAACTGCATCTCCTTTATACACAATTAATTTACTTGAGATTCAGAATTGACTCTCCTGTGCACCTCTTCCCTATGCCCACTGTTCATGTTTTTTATTCTGAGTGCTGTGAATGGACAATATGTGAGCGATCACTTTCTCACCTGAGAAAGCTGCTTTCTCACTCAACTGCAGAACCAGGCTCCCACTACCCACTGATACCATCAATCCCACATTTGTTCACCTGCAGGAAAGAGCTTCAATGAGAGTGACTGAAAGGATAGTGTGTGATGGCTTAGAGACTGGTCTAGAAAGTGAGAGCTGTAACCCTGTGTGTGACCCTGAACCCTCCAGCTATGAAAGACCTAAACCCCAGCCCAGGCAAGGGGTGCAGCGGCTATATTGCTGCACAGCATCTCTCATTATTATGGCTTGGTGGAGCTGTACAGGTATGCAAGGCTAAGTAATAGCCAATTCCTTTGTCACAACGCTGCTCTTTGTCTGAGTATAGTATTTTAAGCACCTAAGTGGCACCATGCTCCAAGTCAGCAAGCTGATTTAGCTGAGGCAAGGAGGTGGTGCTTGGCTTCAAGAAACAAGAGTATTCACAGGGTGCACAATTAATCTTGATTTAGCCCCTGTGAGCCAGCTCTTCCTGACAGAGTAATATTTGCGCAGATTCAGACATCTTTCTTAAATGGGGTAGAAGTATATTATCCCGGTCCCTTCATGCTTTGATAAACTTCATTCAAGATTCAAAGAACACTTAGGACTCACAGGTATCAAACTAAATGACTTTTCCCAGGTACCCTCCCAAGTCTGAGAAATAGTCTCACTAATTAAAATTAATTCCTGAAAAAGTATCCTCTACTGGACAATCCTTAATTTAAAAATGTAGAAAACAGACAATAATTGCATATTGGTAGCTATATTTTAAACCAAAAAAAAAAATCTTCACATAATAAATACATCTTATGCACATTAACTTCAAATTTACTTCAGAAAGCTATTTACAATATAAATAATTATAATTGGGAACACTTTGCAAGATATTGTTGACATAGCTAAATTGTGTTTCCTACATTACATTCCAAAGGAAAACTTCAAATTACAGATGTTATGCTACAATGTCACTAGATCCTATACATTGCAAGGCATGGAATTTAAAATGCTGGCAATCTGTGTCTTTTCTTTTCATAAATATAACCCATTGGTTTAAAGCAAACATGAAATGCTTCAGTATGTCTCAAGTGCTTTTATTTATTTATTTATTTATTTTTGCTAGATTAGTATATTTTATGCATTGAAATATTTACCTTGGGAAAAAGTTGCAGTGCCTTTAAAGAACTTTTCCTAATAGACTTTATTTCCTTAGTAATGCAAAGGTGCCATTGTTTTATAATGCATGAGCAAGACTATTTCTTGTATTTCCGAACTTCCCACTGTATTGGTATCTGGAAAAAAAAAAAAATCACATGCAGTCCAAATTGTAATAAATAAAAATGTTTAAAAACTGTACTTTCAATCCTAGAATAGCAGGAAACCTTGAGAATTCCATGTGAGAGAGGAGTTAAATAGTGAATATGACCAGACAAAAAGCTTTGTTTCTGCCTGTATTTGATCTTTTTTTTCAAATACAGCTTCATAGATGGAGTCATAAATTACCTCTTTTCAGAAAGGGATGTATTCCTAGCAACTTAGAACCAGATTTATCCACAGGATTCTTGTGCACATAAGCTAAATGCCACAGTGAAGTTTAACCTCACATATTTTTTTTCATTAGTAAATGCTCTAAGGAAATGTGAAATGGAGTCATACTAATGCTCTCACCATTCAACAAACAACTTGGTAAAAACACTTTGCTAAACCCTCAGCTACATCTCTAGCAGGCTTTACTAACACCAAACCATTGGGTTACAGAAAAAAAAATGTTATTTTTTGTTGTTGTTGTTCTGTTTTGTTTTAGGTTGTTAGGTTGAGTGTTTTTTTTTTTTTTCTTCTCAGTGCATACAGCCAGAATATTTAACCATCAATATTACCTGCAAATAAAATAAAAGAGGTTCTCCTCCACACTGTGGAGGTGTCTGGAGCTAATCCAATATACCTACAGAAAAGCATGTTCATCCACCATTGCTCCTGATAACAAAGCCTGCATTACCTTTAGCCCCTTAGGAGTTTTAAGTAAATTTGCAACTCATGGAAATACCAGAGCCTGAATCCATTCACTAACATTAGCTACAGCCACCTTAAAATAGACATAGCTAGGCCTAATCCTGGGACCACGTTCTGTAATCCCCCTTACACAGAGCTTTGTATGCAGAAGGTCTGAAACCCAAGCATACAGTTTTGTTCCTTGACTGAAAGGCGAACTGGCCTTCCCAACAGCAAGTCTGATTTTCTGGAGTGACTGCATCTTTTCCAAAAATACTGTGCGACCCTTTTTTTCCCAACTCATTCAGGATGTTCACATAATTGAACATATGGTGGTTAACATACTTAGGGACATTAATGAATAAATGCTGCAAGTCCAGAGATAAAAATGAGATTTAGATAAGAGTGATTAAAAGAGTTTGAAAGAGCAGAGTTTCACTGTGTAACCTGTGGCAGTATTGCGGACGCATCAACAAAGCCTTATAAAGCTTAAGAAATACCTTTTGAGTCTCTTCTGTGCAGAGATGCATTCATTTTTCCAAAACATATATAAATATTCTCTATTATAGAAACTTAGCCATTACAGCTACTACCTTTCATAGTTTCCATACTCACATCTTGAGATTAAAAACAAAACAAAACAAAAAACAAACAAACAAACGAACAAACACTGTTGCCAGCTCACAAGAAGTCAGCTTTTTTGCCCTTACACATATTAAGTAGTACCTTACTCCACAAATATTCCCATTTGAGTCAATGGGACAAATTGCCGAGTAAGGTTCTTCTTCTAACTGAAGAATTGCTGTGCAGATTTGTCCACAATTGCAAGCTCCATGCCTCTGGGGTGCAATTTTGTATAAAAAAAGAGAAAGCTTTTTTGCCTCTTTAAGTAAAAGAGATACACCAATATCATAATGTACCATCCACTGATGTCAACAAAAAAAAATTGTTTGAAAGAACTGTGGTCACTCTGTAGTTGGAATAGCTACAAAATATTAATTTGGTGTTACTAGCAAAACTCTTTTATGTTAGAGAAATGATGCAACACATCAATTTATATTGTTCCTGTACCAATTCACAACCTACATACCTGCTTTAAAGTGATAATCTTTAGCTAATACGATACATTTGAAATGTATTTGGTACAAATGCCTTGCATTGTTCAATTGTCCAAAATAACTCTTTTGATTTAGAAAAGCAAGGGAAAAAAGAGAAGACTATATCCTTGAAGGATACTAAACAAAAATTTGAATTAAATAAATATGCAATGGAAAAAATAAGCTTTATACCATATTGAAAAATACATGTTATATGAGCTGCAGTGATATTATATGCTATAATTAAGATTGCAAACTTGCATTCATGTAGTATGTAGCATGCAGAGTCTATGTTTACAACATTCAATGCTTTCTGTCAATTAAGAAGAAATTCCTGGCTATCTAAAGAAGCAGAACAGCAAATTAGCTAACAAAAGGTATCTATCTCCAGGAGACCCTACTGAAGTGGTAAGGAGCAACAGTTACTGAAACCCCAGGAGGGAAGTGAGCATCAGCCTTTGCTTGTAGCACAACATGGCTGCAGGAGCAGACCCTTCTACCTCTCTACTGATATATCAGGTATTACAGTGCATTTTGTTGCATTTCTCACTGTAGTGGACTGGGACTGTTAAAAATAGGATAGATAACAACAGTTTGGAAAGTTTTATTTTGGGCTTAAAGTAAATAATGACAGGGATTTTTTATTGCATAGCTCACTGGCTTTTTTCCTAGATGAAAACGTATAGTATACAAGCATCCTATATCGTGCCTGTCTGCTTTATAAGTCTTCTGTTTTTCCAAAGTGCCTGTCAGGATGCAGATACAACAGTGCCAAACTGTCCTCTCCTCTCTACTTGTGGCCATTAGGCCACGGCCAGGGTGCTGCAGCTGATCTGCAGAAGCCTATTGCTTTCTAATTAAAAGTTTGGGAACAAGAGTGCTTGGTGACCACAAGAAACTTGAGTGCTAACAAAATCCAATACTTCCAAACAGTTTAGGAAACTCCTCTGTAATACAAAATAATATTGACAGACTTATTTTTATATGTACTAGTAGGGATAATATGATACCTTGTACCTCTACTCTAATTCGCTTTGCAAATTGTATTTTAATACTGTACAATGAAATTCCAAATACAAGTTTATCCATATTATTCATAGGAATAGGTGAAATAAATATGTATCCAGAACTAGATTTATCAAAAATACTTTGTCATTCCTATGCTTTAGGAATATATACAATTGTTGGGCTGAAAGAAATCCATTTTGGTCCATTCCTTCCTCTGAGTTAGCAGTGGTCAATGTTTTTCTTCCCCTCAATTATTTGCCTTGTTTTTATCTTAAGACAAACAAACAAACAAAAATCTCTAGCTGCTTCTCTTTATGACCTTTGTTATTCATTTGGCAGTTAGTCAAATATGCTTCTTGCCAAATCATTTTGTTCTCATTTTGTCTTGGCTAACATTCAATGCCCTGTCTCTCATTTCTGTCGCTAGTTCAAATAGTTTTAGACCATTATTTATCTCTCCTCTGTGCAGAGCTTGGTGCACACCAGTGACATTCCCCCTTACTTTTCTCCCTTACAAAGATGACAGACCCAGTTTATTTAAAGTTTTTATTAGATCTTTCAGCCTCTTTATCTTTCTGCTGAGCTCTGCTCCACCTTTTCTATTATGAGCTCTAGATAATAAAGACCAGACTGTGTTGCTCTTCCTTGTGTTCAACGTACATTTCACCAGGAGTGATCATACTGCAGTCAACAGAGATTGCTTATGGAGTAAGGTACTACTCAATTCAAGATTCACAATCTGCCTTGGAGTGATCAGAACTGTACACAATATTTCAAGTTCAGAGAGGTAATTTCCTCTACTTTCAAGTACATCCCTACTTACGTGGCTTATAATGTTATTATTTAGCTTTTGCTTCTGATTAGTTTTATTTGAAAATAGATATTTTTAACCCACCCGTAGCATGCTGGTTTATATTTAGTCCCATTGATGACTCAATCCCATATGTCAAAATTCTTAATGTTACAAATGAAGCTAGACTTAGTGCTAATTTCATTTTAGTAACCTCCTCAAGTCCCCTTACCTCCACTTTGGTATAGTAAGGAGTGGTGGTCCTGCTCCTGTCGCAGTCAACTTTGAGACATCATATAAATGCCATACAAAGAAGGACAAGTCTAGTAATTGTGCCTACAAACACCCTATTTTACTTTTTTAGCATATGTTTTTAATAGACTCTTTTCCAATCAATTAGTGACTCTTTGTTCATGAGATTATTAAAAATTGCAAAAAGTTTCTCTGCCTCTTTTGATGTCTTCTATAACTCTAGGACAGGCCACAATAATATCAACATTTGTAACGCAACTGAATTTCTTGGAACCCTGATTTCCTTCAGTATTTTTTTATGTACATATGACTGATTTTGAAATTCATAATATGTTCTGCTATCCATTACATTTTCTGCTGTAAGAAAGAAAAGAATATATATTCCTTTTTCAAAGTCATACTGATTACTTCACTGTATATCAGAGTGCTTACAATCTTCTATACCTTCTTAATTTACTCCAAAACTTTATCAAAATTAGCATGAACCAACAAAGAGTTTTTGTCTGTCCTTGCCATATTCTTATACTTATGCAGTTACCTTTGTATTTTACAGAAAAAAAAAAAAAAAAATCTGATTCTATTGAGTTTCTTCTGTGTTTCAAATTAATTCTTAATTATTTGGCCACTTATAACCGCTTTATGTTGTAATTATTACTAAATGGCATACATAGCCATAGGGTTAAATGTTTTTATCTTGGACCACTCCTAATTCCAGCCTATTCTCCCTGTTTCTCCCAGTGATTTTCTTCCATTTCACTCCACTTCCCTTCTTGTGCAACCTTTCAAAAATATGAGGACAATCTCCCATGTCTTTATTAAGACAACCAAGACCTATGCATTTCTCAAAACTGCACCGAGAAAGGCCCTCTTTCTTTCTTTTAATACAGTAGAAGTAAATATTTGATCACGCTAATTGTAAGGATACTGCTCATTTGACTCTTTTCAAATCAAGTGTATGTAAATAGCTGTGCATGTGGGTACACAAGGAAATAACACATTTGGAGGAGTTCTTTCTTCTTTCTTCCCTTTCTGTTTTTGTACTGGTTAGCCATGGATGCTTTATACCATGGAACAGTATAACACACTTGGCTTTTAGGGAATAAAAAGATCACCAGAAGTACACATTTTGATGTGTATTTCGAAGGAACACACTCCAACTTTCTGTGTTAAGAGTGCATAGCAGTTTTGTTGGCTGGAACATGTGGGGCACATGCAGTTCACAAGGTCTGCCCTTGGCAGTGTTTCCAAACAACCACCTCTTACATAATGTGCATAAATTGCTCTGCTAGCCTGCCCAAGTGCTCCCTACCTAGACCTCTTTCACCTCGCATGGCACCAACTTTGAGTTTAGCTCCATTCCCTCTAACCCTGCATGCCAGTGCATTTTTATTTTTTAAAAGTAACGTTTGTTAACTAACTTATCCCCCCAAACCTTAGGTTATTCTCTAGTGCACTGTGGTATATCAAATGCTGGTAGCGACAAGGGCATGAAAACATACAATATCTTCCAATTAGATCTCAAAGGTTATTTTTTAAAGCACAAAAGTTTTTAGAAAAAAGTGTCAGCTTCCATTGGTTATTATAACGGATGTCCCCTTGTGTCCTTGTGCTGGATCTTGCTGCATCCTTAAGTGAGAAGTCACATCAAAGTGTGATCCATTACAGCCTAGTGAATAGTTTCTAATGGTTTCAGTGTCATATAGATGCTCCAGGGCATATCCAGTTAATGTGTAAGCATGCTTATCAAAGTACTGCCTGTGGGAGCTGTAATAATTTGGAGAAGCTGCTGGGTGGTCCCCTGGGGTTTGATGAGGGGACATGTCTGAATGCAGGTAGTCTTTAGCTAGTACCAAACTAGATTTTGATATTCGGTCAGAACTGGGGCTGCTTATCCTAGACAGTGTTGTGGGGCTGTTGTCATAGTCATTTTCATGTGGGCTCATAATCTTTCCATCTCGCTGCTGGATGTGTTCACAGGGAGGAGTGTTGGCAACCACTGGGACACGGCAGACGTCCCCTGCCA
This sequence comes from Anseranas semipalmata, assembly GCA_013399115.1. Lineage (NCBI taxonomy): Eukaryota > Metazoa > Chordata > Aves > Anseriformes > Anseranatidae > Anseranas > Anseranas semipalmata. The sequence goes on along the minus strand of VXAA01003394.1, from coordinate 30,574 downwards.
GCTGCTGCTGAGGGTAGTTTGCAAAACAGATAGCGTGCTTCTTCCCCGTGCCGTTAATGGAGACCAGTGGATCGGGGGTCGTTTTCCGTAGCTGTAGTCTGTTTTCTTCCTCTTTAATCATTTGCTGGGTGGCTCTTATTAGAGTTTCAATTTTGCTGGGCTCGTGTGGGCTGCTCTGATACTGCTCAGTGCGATATCGGTCCCCTGATTCACTGGCAGAGCCAGGATCAGGCGAGCTAACGACACTGTCCTCATCCCAGTGTCCTCTCCCTAAGAAAGAGAGAAAGGGGACAAGCATTGAAGTTGAAGGAGGCAAGCAATCTTAAAGAACAAGTACTCTGAACCTCATTTTGCAGACAGAAAACCAAGAAATAGGCAAGTGACTCATGACAAAGTCACCAGAAATTGCCACGGTAGACCCCTTGCTTTTCAGTGACAACCTCTAGTTTCCAGTGTCATTCTGTACGTGGAACAAGTAACAGTTGAAAATACACAAAAAGGAGAGATCTATTCACCTAAACACAGAAATCTAGTGCCGTGTGAGATGCTCTAGGGTAACCAAGCACCTGCATAGGCCCAGCAGGTATGACACAGACTCTACGGGAGCTCTGTATCTTCCAGAGCAGCTAGTGGCCAGGCAGGATACCCTAGGGCATCTTGAATTGCACTTTACTCCAATGTTTAGGCCCCCAACCCTTCATGGCACCTTTGCATCAACATCTTTGCATCAAGTCAGACTGAATTGGGACTTTGGTGAAAACTAAAATCTCAAGGAATTACAAGTGTACATCATTTGAATGTGCCTTCTTAGTCCTTTCCAGGAGGTAAATCATAGTGAAAGCATTGTGGAATAGTTTCTGGCCCTGTAGTGGCTTTACACAGGCTACATGACAATAAACAAGCAGAAGCAGTAAAACAGTTATCCTTCTCAAGAAGCATGAGAACACCACTATTAGACAGGTTCACTGGAAAAAAATGTGATGTCATTTCCCAATGCATAGATGTTTGCTGTATAAAACTATGAGAACAGGAAAATATAACTATTCTTACCTCTCTTTAAATAATAAGGCCCATAGACATATCAGAGAAGGTGTTCAGCTTGCATGTAGCTGAAAGGACAGAATCAGACCTGTCAAATCCTCACTAGGAAGAAAGTGAATGACCCCCACACCTGAACAGCCAACTAAGGAGACACTATAATAAAAGCCTTGACAAAGGATTTGCTGAGAGACGTGCACACAGGAGGGCACATGTTGGACTTGCATAAATTACTTAGCGATGCCTTTGCCTTAGCACATAAAAAGTCCACTCTGGGGACGGCACCCATTGGGTTGGTTGATAAGACTGGTCTAAGGAAAACCATTTTCAGATTCGCACAAGTAGCTCCCCTGCTACTTGGGGCTGTCAGCAGCTCCACACCACGTGCTCTGTTTGTCTCACTGCACGGACAATATCTACAGTGCACAGGACTTCCCAAGGGTGACCAGAAATGCATGGGATCATAGGCAACATCCAGGGCCTCCCATACTGGCCATCCAAGTGTCAGGTGATCAGAAGCCAGAACTACCAGAAGATACTCTAAAAGAACAGAAAAGGAAGAAATTGTTCTGTGCCCAAAGAAACTGCTCTGACAGCAAAGTTCACATACAATCATCAAAAAGGGTTTCATTTGTGAAAGCTTTGAACTGCATAGAGCAAAATGGAAATGGCACATTTTCAAGGGAAACTGAGGTGTTCCTCTCCTGAATCGAGACTAATGTGTCAGGTTTTACTCCAAAGCTACATGCAGACTGAAGGCCCACTGAAGCAACATATAAGACTTGATACAATAATGAAAAGAATTGCAGCATTTGGTATTACAGCAAAGCTAAGGAACAAACAAAAATCAAATTCTATTATCCACTTGCATTGATTATCCTTAATAAAATTATGGAATAAATATTTAACACCATTGCATTTTTATCTCTGTATGATATTCATTTTTCAGGGAAAAATATAGATAAACACAAATATGACAGAAGAACAGAACAGACACAAGGAAGGAGGTGTGTTTTAACAGGAAAAGTACAGAACAGTATTGATCAACAAAACTAAGGGCTTCCTTTCTTTCATCATTTTTCCTCTATTTCCTAGAACTTGCTCTTCTTGAATTCCAAAAGCCTCATTCTGCAAGTCGACGGAACTGTGCTAATTTAATTAGCTCTTATGAGTTCTTTAGATACAATCTATGTTTGACAGATTATTTTAGTAGAAAAGCATTACTTTATGTTACACCTACCCTTACAACTTTTAGCTCTGATTTTGGAGGCAGCTGCAGTCTTTCAACTCTCAGCCTACCCTTTAAACCTACAGACCTTTGGATTTATCAGTTTTATCACAAGATCAGTTTTTACCTGTGAATTTTTTATCAGTTTCTGAATCTGTGCTAATACACTGAGGGTGCAACCTGTCAGACACCAAGCAAGGCTTCAGGTTTGGTGCTGAAAAGATGGAGAGACTCAAATCAACTAAGAATTACAGGTGGGTATACATGTCTGAAACCAAGAGCAAATGTTAATTTGAGTTGCCAATTTTGAATAAGAATAAACAGCAAATCTTACTGAATCTAGTAATAAGTAGTGTATACACACACATGCACATATATACAGGTTGGGTGTAGTTATAGCTAATTTTGTGCTAAATATGTTCTATCCAAAGTAGCTTGATTTTAAGGTGAAAAAATAATGCTCTTCTATCAAGTGTATCATTTTACTCATATTTTCAAGACCAACCTTTAGATCTCACCAATCAGACGTTCCCACCTTAATTTCACAGATTAAAAAATACACAGCAAATTATATTTTGCTGTATGTAAACCAGACTGTTAAACAACTTGAATTGTAACTATTCCTCATTTCCATACACATGATCTCAGAGACAAGGACATGCATCTTTTCCTCTGTCTCACATAGAGAGCTGCGTGTTTACGTCACGACTTCGAAAACTGTTGCTTTATCTGAGACGGTGCCACTTCTGCAAATCCTATTATCTCTTACCATGTATCCTGTGCACTGAAGTTATGTGGGGCATACTGTTTTCATAAGCTTCTCTGCTTTCGGGGGACGACTTAGTCAGGGGCAAGGCCGACCGAGAGCCCCACCAGCCTTCCCTCCCAGGCTGCGGTGTGCCAAGGAAGTATCTGCCAGCTTCACATCTGCCTCCTTCACAGGCCTGAGTATGGAAATGTCTGTCGTCACTCAGCCTGGAGTGGTCAAGTGCAAAACCATAGCAGAGAGCACTGCGGTCTGAGTACTGTCTGTAGGCACAGGAGACATCGTGGTGCTGGGAGCTCGGTCTGTCCGTGGGCTCCAGCAGCTGGGGAGAAGCCGTATCGGTCAGGGGGCTCCCACCCCACTGGCTGTCGTGGTCAGATTCAGATCTCTCGGTGTGAAATCCAGAATACTGCAAAACAAGAGAAGCAGTAGGGAAATTACTAGGCCTGGATGAAATCTGCAAGTATCTGCACTGAAAAGACAGAGAGTATGCATGTGACAGGGCGTTTTCCATGAGCATGCCCACACATCTGCACCTTCTGATTGGACTCCTCATCCTTTCCTGTATAACACCCTGTAATGAGCTCACAGATGACAGGACAGACCTCATGAAAGTCTAAAATATCCCATGTCAACCCTTAATAGCCGTCTCCTTTATGATGTGTGATATTAGGATCACCAACATCAATGTTGTAATTCAATATTTTTTTAATATGTCCACGTTTTTCTTATTGCTTTGAAAGCCAGTGCTTATGTGCAGCAATGGTGCTGTAAGGCTCCTCTGCAAAATGCTTTTAAAATAACACCAATCCCACAGCATTCTCTCATGTCGAATTGAAACTGAATGTGTTTGCAAGTTCTTTTTCCAATGGTCCCACCTCTTTCCCACACTTTTTTCCTTACCTGGGATATCTTGGAACTTCTTTCCACTTATTATTAGGGAAAATAAAGCTTCCTGTAGATACTGGGACTCCTAGTGCTACTATAGAGTAAAGTTCCAAAGTGATGGCAGATCAGTAGGAAGCTAAAAATCACAGATCTGTTGCAATGTGGGAACAAGCAAAATCCTGCAACTATTTGCCAGAAAAGGCAACTGTTAGCCAAAGCAGGCAGAGTGTGCATTTTCGTATCCTCACTTAAACAGAGCCCTCCAAACACAGAAGAAACTATCAGGCAGCTGGAAAAGCAGACAGAATAGGAGCATGAACATTTGTTTTGACAGAAGTAAGGGTTAAGTACAATTTTGCATATTTCTAGATATTCTTAATGTATGTTTTAAATTTTTGGATACCTTTTGGAAAAAAACAAATGCTTATTAAACCTCCTAGGACTTAGCTATCTCGTTTTTTTAATCTTTTTGTTTATTGGAACTGTCAAACTTCATGGAACATCTTTAAATCAATTTCACCCATGATTATGGAGTGGGATGAGACCAAAGCTGTACATGCTCACCTCCTCAGTACCGCATACTCATGTCACAAATCAATGTATTACAGCATGAAACCTTGGAATTCTCCCATTCAACCACTCACCTTCCAGATGCCCACTCTGCCTTTTCTTTTAATAGGCATTAGGCCTCTCTCCTGAAAACATAAGTTTACTTTCCTTTTCATTAGATTGAGTTGCTATGAAACTCCTCATTATCAGCCAGGATCAAGGTTTTATGCACTTACCACTCAAAAGTACTGACCAGATGTTTGACTTACAGAAACTTAAACCATCTGTGCAACATCAGTAGTGGAACTACTTCGGTTTTGGCATTTAATTGGGTATTTCTTCAGTATTCCAGTTCATATTTGTGAATACTGTTTGTTAACAAGATAGGCTATTTAAAGGCAAGAAAGAAAGGGCCGTGGCTTTGAAGAGCTCAGTTATATTTTTTTATTAGTTGACAAAAGAATACCTGTAGGCAAAAAAACTACTGGTAGATATGGAGGAAGCCAGCAAGCGAGTACCACCATATTCGTTGCAAAGCTTTAATAATGAAAGAATAAATCCGATTGCGAATGCAGGTAAGATAGTCACATAGCCACAAAAGAGCTCTTTTAAATGCCGATAACTCAACATAAGTTAACTAGGAACTTTATTCAGCCATCATAATGTTATGTGACCTATTGGGACGTGGAACTCTTCTATTATCCATTCAGATCTAATGTCTTCAAACTGCTTAGTCACAAAGACATCTTTATAAATACTGAATTGCAGTAAACTTTTTGACAAAATATATAGACAAAATGAAGTTTACAATTAAAAATAATTAGAAATGATTAACAACATTTTAATATTAAATTTTAGTTAAAATGGCAATTCACAGAACAAAAAACTATTTTTGTACCTGTTCTTATTTTTAGAATTATTTTTAGCAGTATTTTTGGATTTGGATTTGATTTTTATAAACCGATTTTTTTAATTTAAAAACTTAAACAGAAATAGAAGATAATATAAACATAAATCTAGGTATAAAAATGTTCAAAGTTGATTTATTTTCTTATTAAAAACAAAACTAAAAATATGTACTTCTTTTATGAGAAGAACAAGGAAAATTAATTTCCAATAATTTTGTTATGAATGTTCAAATTTTTTACAATTTATGATGGCAATAAATGCCAAAGATTTTTTCAAAATGAAAATTCTGAATTTCATTTGGCTCTAATAAGTATTCTTCTACCAGTTCTCTGTTTCTAAGGATACATCAGGGTCCAACTTAGCTTCCTTTGAGGGGAATATCCTCATTTAACTGAAAAATTGCCCTTTTTTTTTTTTTTTAATCTTAGACCTAACCACAAAGGATTCAATTCTACAGGCCTTTCCAAGAATGGGAAAACTTTTCAAAGCATACATGCTCAGTGTGTCAGAAATGCACCATGTAATGTCATATAATCATGTAGTCAAGACCAACAATACTTCATGCATATTCTTTGTACTTGATGTAAATGATGATTATTTGAGATCTGACCTGTAGCAGCTGCTAGGCCATGGACAGAATTAAATTAACACAGTGAATTGTGTGTGGCCTACATTGTCTACCAATGTTTGATATGAGTGCTTACTCTTAAGGTAGAACTTAGCAGACATAGGCCAAAAATATGTCTAACTCCAATTCCCTTTAAAGCTAATCACATCTCAGTTTGGCATCATCAAGCTGCCTCTACTGCTGCAGTCCTACGCCTGCCTCTTCTGGGAATCTGATGTTGACAGGTGGAGACTCCAAATACGGGCATGCATGACAAGTTGATGGGGGGAGAAATGAAAGGATGATCAAAGATACTGCTTTGCTGAAATGGGAGTAGAAACACTATCTCTCAAGTCAGAATTAGGCTCCCATATGTCAAGTGATGAAAGACCATAGAAAACAGAATTAGATTTAATGAAAATTCTGGCCAATTAAAATTAGTGAAAACATTTTTTTTTCTTTAATCCCTGTCCTACCTCACCAGAAATGTTTTCCTTTCTGCTAGTTTTTGCCCTCTGACTCCTCTCAGGTAGAATTTATAGGTTTTGTTTTTTGACAAAGTTTAACCAGCAGACAGAACTTAAACATGATGAAGAACTTCTTCAGCTAGGCAACATCTGAGATCACTTCAAGTGATTTCTGAATCATCTTCTAGCATAAAGAACAACAATAAATAAATTAAATGCTTCTCCAGCTGGTCCTGGAAACTGAACTGCCACCTCCAGATACTAGAAATGTCTTCTGAAGTGTTAATTTAGTGTACCTTTGCAGTGAGAGCACACCGGCAGTATTAGCACTGACACAGAAAGGAGCTATTGGCCATCAGTGATGCTCCTTTTACTCCAAGAAAAACTTCAGAAGGGAAATAGGAAAATATCAATTCCATATCTAAGAAAAGCTTACTTAAGGGAGCCCATGGAAGTGTATTGGGGCAGTAGACAATTGTAATGTTTCTCGGGTGATTTTCTTTTGCCTGACCTCTCATTCCTACAGGTGTCTGACTGGCCTGAGCACTCATCCTGTCATACACAGCAATGTCAGCCTGCTCCACACACACTGCCAGATGTTCAAACAATAGATGTTATAGTTATCTAATTTTCTGGCAGCCTACTCAGGTTTTTATCATTAGAAACATTAAATATATAGTGAAACCCTCTCAGAGTTCTCTTTTCCATGAAAAACTTTCACTACATCAGCATTAGCAGCTTTCCTCTTGATTTGTGTCTTAACCATGAGAAAAAACATCACAGATGCAGGCAGCATTGTACTAAGAACATATGCATGCTTTTAAATCACTTTTATCTTACTTTTTACTAATGTAATCCTGAAATGTAAAATATGTTCTCTTTGCATTCACTGTTATAGGCAGAACAGATGGTGAAAGGCTTAGATTAAAGTAATACAGCATGTCCATTAAAATAACCCCCACTGCTGGTGACTCTTCACCAGATCAGGAGTTATGTTTAGTATAAAAAGAGGGCTTTGCTTTGCTTTTGAATACACTGGAAGTTGCCAAAGCTTTAGGCTACAGGAAGAACCGATAAACAAAAGAAAGGCTGACTAGAATTCAGTCTGACTCTGATATCTTTACTCCATTCTTTAAAATAGTAGGGGATATGTCCAAATAGGGGTGGATTGCAGAATAATCCAGATTATTTGTTTAAAGTAGCTATAAAGTCAATTTACCTCCAATATCAGTTGTGTGGTAGGTTAGCAATTATTAATATATGCTACTGGAGAAGGCTATTACTTCCAAAATATTGTGCATGCTGTAACACACACCAAAGCCTCCATTGAACAGCAACTGTGTACATCCTTAGTTGTATGCACATCTTCATTAGATATATATATATATAATCTTTATCCAAGAATCAAGATGAGATATGAAGCAAAAAAGTTTATCCAGATTGACCATAAAGCATTTCCATTAGAGGCAGACAACAGACAATTTCAAATATTTTCTTCAAACAATCATCATTAATGGGAGATTAAACTCCAAAGCAGTTGTTCAGATGATCACAATTAAAATGTTTTTCCAATCTTGTTGCTATTTCCTGTGTACAGAATAAATGAGGTCCAGGGCTAGATTTTTGGAATACAAAATAAATGAGGTCCAGGGCCTCATTTTGGGAGCCCCTCACAATGGTTATTATTCTGGGGGAAGACTGCAGACATCTTTTAACCAACTCACAATTTCCTTTTTCTGCATATCTCTATCAAGTCTTCATCTCTCCTATTTTTTCATCTCCTCTTTCAGCTCTCCTCCTCTCTGGTAGGACAGAACTAGAAGAGCACTGTTCAATGGGTTTTGGCAAATCCTAGAGCTGTGTCATGAATTTTGAGTTGTTTTCCTCTCTGCTCGCTCTTTCTCTGCGTGGGATGGGTTTCACAGAACCTACAAGCCCACTGTGCTAAGGTCAGTCGGTGTTAATCAGATGCTGATCAGTGCCTCCAATTTAATGAGCTCAGTGAAAGAGTCTACAAACACCATATTGCATTATGTCTGGTTTTACATTAGGTTTGAAGAAAAAAGAGAATTAACATTGTCTTAGGTGACCAAAACACCCCCCTTTTGCCCTAGTGGTGAATATTCAACTGAAATTTATTGATGTGGTTTTCTTGCAGCTCACATCTCATGTAGCTATCCTAGGGGCACACAGCTGGCAAGGGACTGGATTCTCAGTCATCACCCAATAAAGCATATGATTCCCTTTTCTCATCAAGAGTGAAGAAGCAAACTAAATATTAAGAGGAAAAAAAAAAAAACTATACATTTAAAAACTCTTAGGTGACCTTAACTTTGAGAAATACCTTTGCTCACTGCCGTTACTTTACTAATGAATTTCCTGCTTTCTTCTTCCACCAAAAACCAGGCTCCTTTGTATGACAAAACTCACACTCTCACTTTCCAGCCATGTTTTTTGAGTCGCACTTTAATTCTCCGCAACTGACTGGCAAATTATGTGGGCTGGAGACTGAGGGACACAGGCCATACCACCTGCTGTATGTTCTTTATAACAGCTTTTCTTAGTCTTTCAACAGTTTATTCAGTGGTTGAGAAGGATGAGAGGGATGCAAAGCCAAGCTGCCAGCGTTGCTTGTGGTGATGTGCTACAATGAACGGTATGACCATTTTTCAAGATACTGGCAACTAGTACTGTTGCTTCTTTATGAATGACGAAATCTGTGACTTTACTACCAGGCAGCTGGTAATGAGGATGCAAAATGAAACTGGAGACTAAACATCCTCAGCTTTCAGACAGCAGTCCCTGATAAACCAGCAGTCTCAACACTGCACTGCTAGTTCAAGAGTTTTTCTGGTGGCAGAGGGAATGAAGTGGTACTGATGAAAGTCACACTTTCAGAAAGCAAATTGGGTTGGGAGGATGACAGGTCTTCAGTTGGGATTGTCCTGCTAGCAAAGGAGGACTTCTGAAAGGACCATACAAGGAGAAACAAAGAGTAATTTCAATAAATCAAAGACAGCCATCTTAAAAATATAATTTAGAATTAATTGTAAGTGTCTTTCCTGATTCTTTAGACCAGTTCTATTACAATTGTTTGTTGTAGTGTATTCAAGAGGAAGGGCTATTCTTTAATAACCCACAGAAATGTGTGAACAAATGCTAAAATGACAATAGCCGTAACAACCTCTGGCAAATTTAGATTCTTAAAATTAAGCATCTGAGTTCCTATCTAGGTGCTCAATTAAATATTTCCTGTATCAAAAGCAGATGACATTCATTTGAAACTCTTACCCATGGTACTTTTGAGGAAAGGAAGGAAACGATGTAGACACATGGGCTGACATCGTACACTTACTGAGGTCAGTTTAGAACAGAGAAACTCAAGGCATTATTGGATCAATATTGACCCAGATGCTTTAAAAATATATAGCTTTGCAATGTTACATCATGAATGCATACATTTATATCCATTGTGTGGTGGAATAAGGGCTGTAAGACCTGCATAATTTTTTAGCAAACATAATGGTTAGTTCGACAGACCAGATTTATTTGAGCTAAATGGTTGACAATGTAAGTATGCAAATGCTGTGGCACTCTCTGCAGAGATCAGTTGCATAGATGTGTTAAGGCAAGCTGCAGGTTAGAGACCCGATTGAATCTGGTCCATTCTACAATCAGGGACATGTTCCTAAAAGATGCGGCCTGAAAATGAAATCTGGGAAATTAAAGTCTGCTGATACCAATGGCCACCTACCAGTACTTTCTCCCTTTCAAAACTTAGTACACAGAAAAGCTGTCTTGTTCTAATTCAGCTAGCTAGCTTGCTGCTTTCCTCCTCAAAATTCACTCCTTTTGACTAACATTTCAATGTTAAACTGCTGTCAAACATCTGGCAAATTTCTAGATATGTTGGAAATATCAAAGAGTAAGATAAAGCAAGTTTTCTCAAATGGCAAAACTCACAGTCCTCACAAACCAAGTATTTCCAAAGCAACATTTTCACTTGTCCTTCTGTCCACTCCTCATTAACTCTGAGCCCTGCGCTGTTACTGTTGTTGATGATGATTTATTATGCATGCTGAAACATAACTGTTTCCAGCTTTTTAGAAACAGTTTAAAGAAACTTATTCCTGTCTCAAGATCTTATAACTTGTCATCCTTTATTCCCTTTGAGTAACATGTTCTTCGGACCATTCTAATTACTTGGGTAAATAGAAGTCAAAATCAAGATATTCAAAAAGATTTAATTTTGTTTTCCAGAGACAACTACCTGTGGGTATGGTGATGTCCTTGATTTTGACTTTGTGCTCGAGAGGCGAGATTTGCTTGCCTTTCTATTATCCGTTATGGTCGGAGTTGAATTTGCGTATGAGAATGCCGGCTTGGTAGCTGTGACCTGATCCAAGGAGAGCTGTAGTCCTTTATATTCAGTATCCCTATATAAAAGGCAAAAGTGAAAAACAAACTCACTTCATATTTCAATGGGAAACATACCTTCCTTCTTACTGGGAGGTGGAAATGAAAGATATTTTTAAGGAAAAAGAATAAAACCATCCAGGACAAGCCAGTATACCATCCTAATACATTTAAGTAGTATAGCTTACTAAACAATAGCACTATTTTTATGCTGAAAATACAATTTCTTTTTGCAGCCAACTGTTATCATCCTGATCTACTTTCTTCAGTAATAAAAGAGGATAGGAACTTTGAAGTTTTTATTACACTTCTGCATTGGTCACACAGCTAAGCAGTAAATAGGACACATTTTTCTTGAAACCCTTAATTGTACAACTAGAAACTTACCAAGTGTGTATATGTGTCAGTGTAAGTGTGGGGGTGCACATAACAGCCTACAAATATAGATAGCTAAATAAATTGAACACATTTTTTAATGGAAAACAATTTATAATTTTATATTTTTCATTATTTACGTGGTTTCAGGCAATTGGTGAAAATCTGTGAATCTTTATTCTTCTATGCATCCTGTGAGTTATTACTCCTCTGTTTGAAGAGTCTCTTACACTGAAAGAGCTTTCCAGACAGAGAAAACAGCTAAATAAATAAAAATGTTGTAATTCAAATGGTCTGCCACGCACTCAGAAAACGTCGGAGGTTTTCTATAAGGAGCTAGATATAATGGCAGTTCATGAAGTTCAGAGTTAGTTTCTTCAAGCTTTCTAATGAATACTTAAAAGTAAGGAAAACTGGCACTATTTGTGATGTCTTCCTAGCCATAACGAGGGCATATGTCTTGGACTGCACCCCTCTGCACACATCTGCACATCTGCTGGTACCCAGGGGAGTAAGAAACGAGCTCTCCGGCTTTCATGTAGTCATACGGAACCTATTCTGACAATGATTCATCTAAACAGAGCAGAGCAACCATTTCTCCCTCACCTACCTACCTGGAGGAAAGGAGGAAGGATTCGTGGCTTTTCTCTTCCTTTGTGTTAATCAGCAGAGAAGGAGGAGCGCAAGGAAAGAATAATGCTTCACTTATGCAGTCAAAGTGGCAACATACTCATTCACAATTTACCCCATGCTCTCTCTGAACCTAAAGACTCATTCTGATCCTTAATGAATTATATTAATAGTAAATTGTTCACTCAGCTTTAGCAACAATGTCTTGTTCTATAACCACACATATATCGATGTAAACCATGACAGTTTAACATTTTTTTAGAAAGGAATTTCACCACAACCATATCACATATACCATATCACAGCTTAGTATGCTGAAATTTCAGATAAGAATCAGGGGCAGAAGGATAAACTTGATAAATTACTGATATAAATGAAATAGGATGAATCTTTGGACAACCATAGATAAACCTGCAGGATAGACAAATTAATTCATGACAATTCTACACTAAAATTTGTTTGCATCTGATAAACAGCAAACTTGTTGGTAGAAAAGGCTTAGTTTTTCTGGCAATGCAGACAATGTGTATGTATCCATGTATGTGTCCATTTTACACATGAAAGTGAATCACTGGCATTAGAACTGTGCTGACTACACTGCTTCCAGTCCATAGTGGGCAGAGATTTGCTAAGCATGATTACTGATTTGTAATGCCAAATTACTTCTTAAGGTGGTCGTTTCTTCAAATTTTGCCTTTATTAGAGGTAGGCCTCTGCTATAGTATTTGCATTTCAAATATCCTGCCTGCAGTGAAAACATCTGAATATAGGGATTGGTCTTGGCCTGTTCAAGAGGTAAGGCTTGTCCACATATTTTGAAACCATTAATCTTTCCCATGCTTACCCCCAGAGTTTTAATCCAGACAGCTTGACTTGACGTGCAAAAGCATCTGTCTCCATAATTGAGTCCTATCAAATTATCTTCGTATTATACAAAACATCAAAAATGAATGGTGTCAATTACTCTTCATATTTAATCACTACAGTAGCATTATCAATAGTCCTAAAAACTATCAATCACATCATGATGTACACATTCCCAGTGAAAATTTGATTATAAGAAAATGTGGAAGAAGTGTCTGTGGTCTCAATGTCAGATGCAGAAGCTGTTACATCCAGAAACGAAAAGGGATCAAAACTGAGGAGATAAGTTGTTCACAGCTTTAAAGAGATGAGGAGATTCTGTTTTGTTTTTATAACCTACCAACTCTTTTGCCTCCCATTCTGCTGGAGAAGCCATAGCTCTGCACCCCTGCCATTACACCCCTACATTGCATCTCTGGTGTGTGCCACCTGGTAACTGTCTGCTGCTTTCTCCTGTCAGCAAAGTAGTCTTAAAAAATTAGAAGAAATACCACCTCAGTATTCTGGCCACAGACTGTCACTCCAACACTACCTGCCTGCTCTTAAATCCCGTATAAGGGCCCAGCACTGAAATCTTAGAGACTACTTTGTACAACGGTTCTAGGCCACGGGAATCTAAAAAAACAGGTACGTCAGACCTGTCCAAAACCTCACGTGCTGTCTTGTGTTATCTTTCTAAATCCTTGGTATGACTAGATTGAGGAGTCACCTTCCCAGAACGCCACACATTAGAATAAACACCAAAAGTTGGTATTTGCAGCCAATTGTTTAGGACAAGAAGTTCTTGCTGCCAAATACAAAGTTTCTGGTTAGAAAAAAAAACATACCTGTACTCTCCTTTCAGATGAAACACCTGGACGTTTTGCATCACCAAGACATAATTCAATGCCACCCCTATCCTAGCACAGCTAGCACTCAGAAGACCCAGGATAGATACCAGAACACCACTAATAACAGACCAAGATAAATACCAGAAGTTAAAAAAAAAAAAAAAAGGTAAAGACAACATGGAGGGAGGGTCCTGTGTCCTCAATGTCACATGCAGGAGATGTTCCATCAAGAAATGAGAACTTTTGAGTATATCCATATGTATTGTGAGGCAAAGGACTAGAGGAACCAGGACTCCTAGTGGTATACAAACTACAGATGGAAATTCTGACAACTTCCTGGGGGCATTTATAAAACTTCCACCAACCATGGAACTGTAATCTCCAGATTCCTGTTGTCAGACACCTGAATCCTCTATTACACAGTCCTAGCAACCCAGTAGTATTGCATTTCATGTTCTACATGTAATTCAGAAAAAGGTGGTGGGTATGAGCCCCTTCTTCCAAGGTCCTCACCTTCAGGATCCCACAGGGATCCATATAATCTACATCTATCTACATGAGACTGCTGAGAGAGAGAGTGATATGGCATGTGTTCAATTGCTAACAGTATGTTGCTGACAATCTACTATTTATCTCATTTTCTGATGCAACTATCATCACTATAAAACATCAGAATAACTACAGGAAATTAGCTCTTAAATGAAGAACAGATGGATCAAACTGAATGCAGACAAGACCAAAGTGATGCTTCTTTGCAAAGGGAAACACATTGAAGACCTCCACCTTTTCATGATAAGAAACAGCCATTCTTTCCACAGTGGGATGGAAATTGTAGGTCTTCTTTGACTCCTCAGCATATGCTTCCAAAAATGTATTATTTCTCTTCTATCTTGTCCCTTCCCCCCAGGTGAGAATTGGGCCAGTATGGTCAATGTATCAAGCACCTACAGACTAGATTGCCATGCTTCATTGTAAGTGAAAAGAAATCAAAAGACAAAGCGTAAAATCCACTTGCTACAATATATTGCTCCCCGTTATCTTCTCAGATGTAATTCCCAGAAGCATTTCTACTCAGTGCCATGTTGCTGCCTCTTCCAAAGCCCTACATAAAGCTTGATCCTAATTTTGAAAGCACTTGTTGATGTAGTAGAATTAGCATGATGAAAAAATAAGAGTCAATGTCTGTACCAACTGCACTTCTCTGCATTATAGTATCTGAATGTTGAGTACAAAGCATTCTTTACTAAAGGGATCTAGCTATAGCAAGCTGCATAGACAGAGATGGACAAAGGCTGAAGGAGAAAAGCATTTGGCAAAGGAAACCAATCTTGTTGCCCGTGATTTGGGTGCCAGCTGGATCTGCAACACTTGTGAGAAGAGTTCTCACAAATCAGCTTTAGAAGATGCTTTCTGCCTACTATGACTGCCAAAAAGTACAATGTGAAACATGGTGGCAAGTCTGTCTAGCAAAATTTTGAGGAAGAGATAATGGCTGATTAATATGTAGACCAAAAAAGAACAGTGAAAGAGTACCAGAATACCACAGATCCTGAATTCCTGGCAAACAAAAAAAGCTTGCACAAATATGGCAACTGGGCCTGTGAATAGAACTCACCATGAAACTGAAAAAGTGGGAGTTTTTTTTTTTTGTTGTTGGAGGGGAAAAAAATGAGGAAAGAGTGAGTCAGCTTTGCTAGAAATAGTGTTGGGAAGACTAGAATTAGTGACAAAGGCCCAAAACAAATGAATACTGTAGAGAAAAGCTGGGCTTTTCTGTAGTTGTGTTTGTTGGAGTAATAGTTTGTTGGCTATTTGGGACTACCATAATCAAAATCCAAAAACTAAAGTGAGACTAGATGCTAAGATTAGAGAGCTATGGGCACAAATAATTTTGAAGGTATTAAGATTCCCTACTTAAAGACAGTATTGGCTATGAAACAGAAGAGAACTTAAGCCCTGAAAAATGCTTTCAAATAACAAGAGCAGCTGAACAGGATGTATCCAGAGGAAAAAGTAAAATAATGATATCCATTAGCGAAGAATAAATATCCAGATTGAACCAAAAGAACTTAGGAAGGAGGACAAAGACTCAGAAATAGAGATCTTATATATGTATGGGCATAAGCAGCATATCCTTCAAAACAAGAAGAAAAAATGCAAAGCCCATCATAAAATCTGCAAAAGCCGTAAGGAAAAGCACCTTTTTACCTTAACACCACAACATGCCAGAAAGGAAGAACGCGTTATACGTGCAGTGACTGAGAATATACAAATAACGAATAAAGAGACAGATATTTACAATGTATTTTTTGCATCAAAAGACATTAAATTTAGACACCCTAAAGAATATTTACAGAAATTCAGTCTTCATTATGAAGTTATGGCATTAGATTAGAAATGCCTTTCAGTTTTTTCTCTCCAGCAGCAAACAAAACACCAATATACAACTGGAAACAGATCTTACTCTTATTCTCAGGTCTCTCTTAACTGATAGTCTGAACAATATGCAATATGCTGTCACTGGAAATCATAGCAAATAAAGAATAAAAAGGCACTAAGTGACCATAAAGTCCTGCAAACACCGGATAACCTACACCTTTGTTATTCCTTAAACATGTTAATGTAATTAATGAAGTACAAGCTGAATGTAAAAACATTAGATGACCTAACTGCAGCAGGCTCCTACATCATGGGTACAATCATTCACACTACTGAAGCAAAGTGGAAAGCATCACTCATGCAAAAGAAACCAAGGTGTAATTTTAATTGGTTACACTATTATTTCTTATGAACAAATAATATTTATTCAAAATTTCTTCTACTGCACAAAAGTATATATAAAAATGGATATATTAATGCTCTCTACATTTTTGTTCTTGTTGTTGTTGTTAGCAATCACAAAAACTACTTTGGTCAGATTTTCTGCCAGTCTAACAGCATATGGAGTAGAAAACATGAGATTAAACTAAAGGTGTTAATGTCATTAATGTTCGGTCTATTTTGGTGAGTTGTTGCAATTCAGTGAAAATCAGCCATGAAGGTGGTAAAAGTCTGGCATTTCCTCATGCATGTCTGACCACAATACTGTAATATATCATTCTTCTACTTCTAAACAATGCCTGCAACTTTTAACATTTCCACACTCCAGCTCATGCAATGCTAACAGCACCATTCAGCAGACGAGTAAAAAAAGAACAGATTCTGGCTGTTTGTCATGTTCATGGCTTTCTAAATCAGCAGATGGTACAACAAAACAGACAATTTCCTCATCTGCTGTGTCCTCTGTTCATGTACAGTATGTCTCAGAAGTGTTTACAAAGGCCTCAGTCTGCTCACTAGACTTGTCAGGAGGAGCATATGCAATCCCCTTAGCATCTTCCCGAAATGGTCACAATAAGGATATGTCACTTCACTCATACAGGAAGCCAAATTTCAGGACAGTAGCCTGAAGTGGAAAAAAAACTCTTCAACATCACTGCTTATTAAGAAACTATACTGACGTTCAGTTGTGTGACCTCAGAGATACTCCATGACTCAGTTTTTCCATCAGTAATTGGGATGATGATGGTGATCCTCCTTAAAACTTCCTGAGTGAAAAGCCCCATAAAGGCCTGACCTACTGCTCACCAAAGTAATTGGAAAGACCCTCTAGAAATCTCTCATGTGGTTGTTTATCACTGGGACACTTAATGGTTAAGCATTGCATCTAGTTGGAGAAGTATGAGATCTGTACATTGGATCCCTTCACTGAGTGCCAGGCACCTATTTATCCCCATAAATAGCATAAGCAACAGTAGCTGTTTACATCTTGTTGACTCAAAGTTTACAGCTTCTCCAACCA
Organism: Anseranas semipalmata; assembly: GCA_013399115.1. Taxonomy (NCBI): domain Eukaryota; kingdom Metazoa; phylum Chordata; class Aves; order Anseriformes; family Anseranatidae; genus Anseranas; species Anseranas semipalmata. Next base: position 13,166 of record VXAA01003394.1, on the reverse strand, counting down.
TGAGATTCATGTACATGATATCATGTTTCTGTATTTGCTCTTAAAGACAAAGCAGTCCAAACCAGGCAGTTCAATTAAATGATTTGATATGTTCAGGAAAATTGAAGCATGAAGTTTCCTATTCAGACCATTTTACATAAACGCCTGAGGATATCTTGTAGAGAACTACTGACAGAGAAATTTTATATTTTCCCTGATTGGTTTCTTGTCCCAGAATGCAGTCATTTAACTGTCAGTTGGAGTTAAATAAAACATCCTGGCCTCTAGGTGATCATGGTGTAGCAGATATTTCAGCAGTCTAAAGGTACAGTTTGTCATTCCCAACCACATGTATAGCCATCTCTGGCTCCAGAAGGAGCCCTTTGTACACTGTATTGGCCTTTATCTACTAGATTTGCTAGATAAAAGTATGCACCAGGGCTTTATTATTGTTTGTGAATAAAATGCCTAAGATATCCTAGGCTAATTATGTATAAAGATAACAATCATCTTTAATTACATATAGCACTGACAAAAATGCTTTAAATAAAATAAATAAAATATGGTGACGTGAGTTTAATTCTGTAACATTCATTTATACTGGGAGTACTTTTTTCAAATGTTCCTAGGAGCACAACCATCTAAAAGTCATGGTTGGTATATATTCAGTGACTGCCAAGCTAAATGGAGAAATGTATTTGACAGGAGTTTATAAAGGTTTGTATATGTTAGAATCTGCCTGACAATGAGAAATTGAGATTAAAGGGGATAGCCTGCAGTGCTTTCTTTTCAGGATGGCCACAAAATAGTTAAGAACAGAGTCTAGTGCAACATTTTATCTGAAGGCATGTTTAACCTTGCAGAACTCCATGACGTCACGTCCATAATTTCATTGATTAAATTATTATGGTGACGTCTTTGCAAACATTTGTGGTTTTTCATTACTTTAAGTTCACCTGAACATTCAGATAATATTTCTGAATAAACTAAAGGCCTGTTAAATGAGATTTTAAGCAGTCTAATTTTTTCTTCCAACAACTCCTTTTGAGACATTCCATGAAAAACCAAGTCACCTCAGTGCATCCACCTGTACACATACACAGGATCTCTTTAGGAATTAATGCCACACAAACTTAAATTCTCACATACTCATGTAAGACTGTTTCCATTTCACAGAAAGCCAGGCTGACAGTCAACAGTGCAACAGATTGCTGTTGTATAGGGTAGACTTTCCCATCTCTCTCTTCTTAATATTTGTATGTGTTAAAAAAAAAAAAAAAAAAAAACTTTGAATACCTCTTATACCTTTAAGACACTGATCTAGTTGCCAGTTGATCTGGATTAAACTCTCAGCCCTCCCACAGACCGCTGGTGTCACACTGGGCAAATCATGTATCACAGGGTTTTTGAAAGCACTTGGCATTTGCCTGAGCTTACCCTCAAGGCAGCCAGTGGGACTCTTAATTCAGGTAGGGTCAAATTTAGCCCAGCACTCATCACTTCTGAGAATCCCTACCTTAATCTTTCTGAATTTTGGCTGTAAAAAAGAGGATAACAATATTTTCCTATGGGAAACACTTCTTCTGTGGAGCATCTTTGTCTGTCTCGCCTCTTAATCTTCAGCTTTTTGTTGGAAGGAACAATCTCCCACTATCACTGCACATGGTTATTAATGTTACTAAGCTAAATCTCAGCTGCAGCCCCTGGCTGCACGTTTACCACACACAAGAAAGAAAAAAAATAAAAAAAATCTGAGACCAATACTCGTGTCACTATTGATGCAAAGCATGTTTTTATTATTTCAGAATCTCCATGTATTCAACACAAATGTTTTAACTATGTCCTATACCATTTATCCGTGATTAAACCTCTTCTAGATAGTTAATCATTAATGATTTCTTTACAGTTGCTGTGCAAACAGTTCATTCATGCCTATGACATATCAAATTTCACAGACGTGTTCTTTAATTGGATTCATTTATTTCTAATCTGCTTAAGCCCTCACTACTGTAATGCTTGACTAAATATACATTAAACCCACTTATTTAAACTGCTAAAATAAATTTGAGATGTATTCCATGAATAAAAATACTTGATTGAATACATGTAATACCTTTGCTATTGTGTACCCAACAGCAGAAATTATTAGAAATAGCACGCTACATAGCTGTATGAAAGGCTTGGACAAAGGATTTGAGACAGGTTGCTGATAATTTTTTGGTAGAAATTATAAAATAGCAGGCTTCTAAATCCTGAAGTTTCCTATAGCACGTTAAGGTATGCAAAAAGGAGCGCCAAAAGGAGCTCCTCATGATTTTCATGAAGGGTGTTAGCTATTTTCACTCTAAAATCCAGGTACCATTTTTAGAGATAAGAGCCTCATAAGAGAGAGTTCTAGGCTAGGAAAATAGTAAAAACAGAAAAGAGACTTTAAAGAAAATTTGACTATTCTATGTTTTGCAAGTAACAGTGACTAGAAAGATGGTACAAAATTAGATAAAAATATTGTGTACTCTGATCACCCCATCTGAAAACCTGAGAGTGGGACAGCAAGGATGGTGGGCTTGGAATGGCTTCTCTATGAGCAACAGGTAAGGAGACTCCTCAGGCTGAAAAAGATATGATGAAGGAAACAAAAAAAAAGATCTGTAAATTATGAGAACAGAGAAAATAAGTAGGAAACAGCTGTTCCTTTTTTTCTTCTAATACAAGAAGTGTGGGCTATTAAAGGATAGGAAAGGTAGCAATTTCATTGTGAAAGGAGGCCTTTCTTACCACATTTACTCAAGCTACCTTTTGCTAAAAATTAACATGGTTTCAAAAAGCAATCAGATAAATTCATGGTGGAAAAAAAAAAAAGAAAGAAAACACAAAACATTGACAACTAATACATTCAAAGATATCACCTCTGTCTAGGAAGCCCTTTGAACTTCTTAAAGACTGAAAGTGCTGGGGAAGCATTACGGCATGCTTGTCCTATTTTTAAACTCTTTCCAAAGTACTTGCTATGGTCACTATCAGTATGTGTCTGATCCTGTTTAGCTGTTCTTATGTTACACTGTACACCTCAGTAGTTCAGAAATTTCATACTTCAGTTCCTTTAAAACGGTCCGGCGAAGAGTGATCCTGACAATTTGTTGTTATTACTTTTAACAATTTGCTGTAAATGATAATTTATTGATATTTCAGATTTGATCAGCTCCTCTGTGTTCCCCACAATGAAAGCTTTTATTGTGAGAACCTTCCTAAGATCCCGCGGTAAACACATCAAAAAAATAATTAGCTTTTCTGTGATAATTTTATCTTCTTTGAGAAGATGGATTATACCTCATTTGACAGACTTTCTGATAGTCTCCCGTGATCTAAGAATAGGTTATCTAAGAAAAACAATGTGCTTGAAAAAATGGTTTACTATTCATTCTGTTAGTTCCCTTTTGGCAAATTTCCTATCTGCATGCCTCATAACATACTTGTCCATCATTCTAGCTTGCCTTTTCTGATCAGCTGAGCCCCATGATGCAAAGGCATGTTGAGTCCAAGAGGGTTCATGACCCCCATCAGGTGAGGAGGTCCCATCTACAGTAGATCACTTCCTCTTTCATCAGGTTAGTCCTTTCTCATCATAAGACTTTTGCCTTCTTCAGAAGAAGCAAGATTTTTCTACAACAAATGTGTTTCCAACTCACTTCTCTAGAGTTCCTCAGCTTTGGCCAAGGGACAGTACTTTGTCCCTCTGGGCCATTATCTGCTATTATCTGCCCACAAAGCAAGCAACCATGATATGTTACTTAATAAATGCTTTTCAACTGAATCTTGTTTTGCTGACTTTTAGAGAAGGGAAGGGAAGAAAGAAGGGCAAGGATTTGCATGCGTTTTTTAGCATTTGGGGAGAATGGCTTTTTGTTGCTTATTTATTTATTTATTTTATTACATATTAATCTACCTCTTTTCTCATCTCATCATTACACTGCTTGTTAGCTCCTCCCCATGCACAGCCAAACCTCTCCTGCAGCCAAAGCCCATTCACATTATTTGCTTACTTGTGTTTAGGGCTCTGTTCATATCACACTCTGTTTTGGTCACACTCTGCTTTGATAGACATATCATGTATAAAGTGTTCATGTTGATAAAACAGAAGACAAATAGCCAGAAAAGCCTATATCATGAGTCTATAAGGTAACTCATAAAATTCTATTTTATTTGTTACTTTCCTGCTAACTACTGATTCAGTCTCCTCAAAATATGAATTATCTGCTATTATATTTGTTACGTCCTATTACATTTGTTAAGCCACTGTTAGTGTCCAAAGGAGGGCTACAAAGATGGTGAAGGGCCTAGAGAGCAAGATGTATGAGGAGCAGCTGAAGTCACTTGGTTTGTTCAGCCCATAGCAGAGGAGACTGAGGGGAGGCCTCATGGCGGCCTGCAGCTTCCTCACGAGGGGAGCGGAGGGGCAGGCGCTGATCTCTGCTCTCTGGTGACAGCGACAGGACCCGAGGGAACAGCGTGGAGCTGTGACAGGGGGAGGGTCAGGCTAGGTGTTGGGAAAAGGTTCTTCACCGAGAGGGTGGTCGGGCACTGGAACAGGCTCCTCAGGGCAGTGGTTACAGCACCGAGCCTGCTGGTATTCAAGAAGCATTTGGACAATGCTCTCAGACATAGGGTCTGATTTTTGTGTGGTCCTGTGTGGAGCCAGGAGTTGGACTCGGTGGACCTTGTGGGTCCCTTCCAACTTGGGATATTCTGTGATTATATGAAGTGGGTCCATTAATGTTAAAAATGATACAAGATAACCTGCTTGACCACCTAGACCCTCTGGGCCACAGGGCAAGTTTAAACCACCATATATTGCACAACTACTGCTGATCCCACACTTTCTATCTACTTCAGAAAAGAAAATTTCTGAATGGTTGTTAATGCTAACAACTCATCATTAGCATCCACTGTTCCAGAAATATATGCCTACATTAAAGTCCAGTTTATGAAACTGAAGAATAAGTCTCCAGTGGATTGTACGGTTATAGGTAGTGACATACTTAGAATAGTCATTCTACTTATATCTAGAATTCTCCACAGATATATAAAAATCATTTAATAAAACACAATAGCATCTACCTACAACCTTCTTATGAAATGTAAACCTAACATCTGGCTAGCACTTTTTCTGGCTAGGACTTCCGTCCTCTTGGTCCTTGCTTTGATGAGGACAGGCAGGGACCTTAGCTAGCTTTAGCCAATCTGCTGTCACTGCTTCACATGCACATCTATCAAGGTTTCTGGGTGCCTGGAGGAGTCTCTGACCAGGCTGCTCTATGTTCCTATACAAATGTCCACAGCATGCATACAGATCAGCTCCACTGCCAACCTTCAATCGTCCTTGGACCAACACTACAGGTAATCTGTCACTGGACTAACTGTACTCTTGATTTGGGTTTGTGTGACAGATCCAGTCTATCATAATATATGAGATTTAGTGTGCTTGTGGTGACCGCTTCTGCAGCACATACACAGCAACTCCAGCTTATCACACCTGTGTAAATGGTGCTGTGCACCTTCTCTCCTACCGCTCTCTTGAACTCACTAGATACCGTCATGGAAGCCCTAACTGCATATAAGCATGTTAAATGACACACATGTAGTCACACAGGTGTGCAGTTTCCTTTGGACTGATGCCACCCGGCCTCCCCCTTTGCTGGTTTTCACAGACTAGAAAGCACCAAAGATGCTGATTATCTTTCAGAAGATGACACTTTTTCTTTAACTCTCCTACTCACAGCTTAGGATCAACAGAATTATTTTGGGGAACACTGTTCAGCAGTTTGGCTGCAAATGGGAGGAGGCTATCAAGCTATTTATCCCCACATCCAGCCTTCATTTGAGCAGATACTCTGGTGGGCTATGCCTTGTGGAGCAGTCATTAAAGATTATTATTGTGTTCTGTGTACAAAACAGCCCTTGGAAACAGCAAGAGAAAAACAGCGCGCAATGCCTTTGGGTGGATTTCAGTTAACCATGTCCTAAGTTGGAGAGTTTTCTCTAGAAACAGCCTGGGCTGCCAACATTGTACAGGGAGAACAGAAAGCCACAGGCTACTCGTGACCACGCTGCCTTCAGGGCAGGCTTTGCATATCTGCTTCCTCACCAAAAGCACAGATGTAAGAAGGTTGAATATGGGATGGGCTTAAAGATCTTCATGCTAGGTGATGTCAAAGTAGCTGCACAATGCTAGGGGATATAGCCAAACTTGAGTTAAGCAGGCATTTGAGTTTCCATAGTTGCACTGAAACTTCAGCAGATAATAGCTGTTATTTCCAACATTGCTGCCCCTGAGGTTTATACACAGTGGTTTGTAGCTGAAAAACTCCGGCTGTTCTTTATTAGGCCCCAATTCAACACAGTAACAAACATGGCCTTCCAGCCGTCTCTATTTGGCAAAGCCAAGGAATATTCTTATTTCTAAGTGTGTGCCTAAGGGTTTTTTTAATTTCAAAACTGAATTCGCTAGGACATAATCATGCACTGAAAGTTGTGTCTAAGCACTTTAAAGCCAGCCATGTGCTTGAGTTCTTTAGTAAATCAGGACTTCTGTGATTTAATTGCACTAAGTGGATGATAGCAAAAGACAACAAGAGGAATAAATCTTGTGTTTAAGATCATGGGACTGACTCCAGACTGCAGCCGTCACAAGCCTTCAGAAGGGTCAGACTCTGTACCCTTGTTCGCACAGAGCAATGCCTGCCTCCATAAATAGTGTCATCAAAGTGAGGGGGGCTGCCTCTGAAGCAACCTACTGAGTACGAACATGTGTGCTGGAGCCTGGCCCACACTGTAAAGTACAAAAGAGAGGTGAGGGAAGGAGAATTAGATTTTAAACAGATACTGCCACTGTTGAATGGATGGAGGAGATTTATTTGTTAACACTTAATTTAGGCCATGTCTAAATGCCATGTTTGTGTGTGTATGAATAAGAACTAGCAAGAAGACCCTAATGTAGATGGAAGACCTTACTTCAGAAGCAGCTTAGTAACTTATCACACCTGTTGCATCTCATGGCTATTACAGTGAAACAACATGGGAATCAGCAGTACTGAGATGCAGCACAGAGCAAACACGCAAACATGCAAACAAACATGCCAACAGAAGCAGAGCTAGTAAAACTAAACCTGCTGAAGGAACACGCTGCTGTTGTGAGAGCGGGAGCCAGTTCAGCATGCAATTGTGCACAGAGCTCCAAGAGGATGATAGAATCATAGAATCACCTAGGTTGGAAAAGACCTTCAAGATCATCAAGTCCGTCAACCTGACCTACCAAGTCCCATCACTAAAACATGTCCGTGTCCCATGATAATGTGAAAGGGAATACTTTGGCAGCAGCTCAACTGCTTGGCCTGCCTCTTCTGCCCAGCTACTGATTCAATCCATAGAAAAGATGTAAATGGTGTGTGGCAAAACCAGCAGACACTCTTCCAACGGCCTTGCTTGCCTTCAGCTCTCTGAACTGTCACAGAGCAATGGGCATAACCCTCAATGCCCCCTCTCTGCCATATAGGAGGATCACTGGGGCTGACCCCCAAAGGGATGTAAGCACCCAGCTGCCGTAGTGGCATTCACAAGCCTCGTTTGTGCCATTCAAAGTGCTGAGGGGCAGAGTAAGGATAAAGCGCAAACCTCTCTAGCAGGAACAGCTGTGCCCCGGCATATAGCCTGGTGCTTCCGTGCAAAGTGAAATCTGTGGCAGTTTACCTTGAGCCATAAACTGTGGCATTTTAGGAGTGGGAGTCCCTGCAGTGGGCCCTGTAACTTTCATCAGCGGAGTTAAGGCAGACAGCTGGAGATAGTAATTGCTTCAGCCATTGCCGCTATATCTGCTGCTGAACGTGTCTCGCCCCCAGACAATCATTTTACAAGATCCTAACTCAGTGTTTGGAAGGAGTGAGTTTCCAAGGGCCTGTAGCAGCCAGCACACTGAATGGGAGAAGGATGAAGTGGAAAGCATCTGAAGTCACATTTCTTTCTTGGAATACAGACACTTATTTGCAATCCTGAATTTTATGCCGCCTGAGACTATCAGTATGCATGCATTTAAACTAATAATTGTGGGATTTTTGTTTTTGTTTTGTTTTGTTTTATTTTGTTATGTTTTTCTGTGGATCTGAACCTCAGTCCTTTAATCCTTACACTATCAAATAAAACTTTTTTCCTATGAGCAGTGACTGTAGACTCTGGACCACAGTTTTAGTGCCTTGGCCATTACAGTCACCTGGTTTAAATACAAGCATAGAAATTTGGAGTGAATTAAACAAATGGTAGCTAAGAAAGCCCCTACATGAACAAAGAAGAACTGCAGAAGCGTATCGTGGACACCTGGAAAAGCCTGTCTCCTATTTGCAAGAAATATATAAACGGTGTTCCAGGGAGACAAGTCTGTAATAAAAACTAATGGTGAACAAACAGAATACTGCATAGAATGGTTCAACAGGAATCTTTTTATGCTTTTTTCTTTGAGGCCTATGCTTCTCAAGCATTTTGACTGATTAAAACAATTCTATTACACACTTACTTTGCTAATCAAATCATGTGAATGACGGACGGCTTCCTGGTCTTAGGAAAACTACATTGTAGATTGTATGTTGTACAGTGTAGAACAGATGATGTGGGACCTAGTTCTGTGCACAGTTAAGGAAGTGGCAAAATTCCCATTAATACAGAGAAATATAAGGGAAAAGCAGCAGGTCAGATTTGTTTCTACATTTACAATTACTTAAGGAAAAAATGCAATACCCAGTTAAAGTCAGTATGCCTTGTCTCAAGTATTAAAGTTAGATGGCTAAGCTTACATGTACAAGTAGTTCATCTAATGATATGAGTAAGGGTGTGCAGAATTACTTCTGCAAGTAATAACTTTCCCAGTTTATTTGCTATCCTAGATACTCCATCACCCACTTGAGAGATACAAGCCATGTATCTACCTTTGACTGAGGAGAGGACTCTGCAGCATGTCCATATAGGTCAATTTGAGAGAAATGTTTAAGAAAGGTGAGCCTGTGGGTATGGAAATGCAATCTATGGATGCTCCTATTGACTAGAAAAAGAAAGAGGTGGGACCTGACGTCCCAGAGACAGACCAAAAAGAGGATGTTTATGAAAAGCTATGGAAATATTTCTTTGTAACTGACCAAAAATACGGGAAGAGCTTTGTTTCAACCTGAAACACAACTTCCCCTAAAGCCTGCTTAATATGCCAGGGAAGAGAGTTTTCAAAGTCCAACCCATCATGCAGAATGCTATCACATTGCTGATACAATTATTTTAAATCTGGTAGCATACAAAGCTATAAATAGTAATAATATCAAGATGAAGTGTGTAGATACAATTAACAGTTAATTTATTCTAAATTGCATTTACCACATCATTAAGTAAAACATTTGCCAATATGGCATTTATTTGTGAAATAATCTTTCAAACACATTGCATGCTTCAATTTGTGCTTCTAATCAGCAAGATAGACAGTGCAATATGAAATGAGGGACTGGAACCTGTACGTACTGTATATCATCAGTCACAATTAAATACCTAATCCACATTGTCTCTATATGTTACTGCTATCGTTATTCTTTTAAATGCTAAAGAACAAGGAAATGCGTATAGAAAAGCTTCCTTAGCTTTCTCTGGGGACAAATTATTATAATATTTGTTCTTGCTCAAAAAGTCAAAGGATTTGCACTTTGCTTTACCCATTTGTTTAAAGGGAGGTTGTTTGCCATCTAAATATAAACTTAACTTCAGCAGTTGCATTCTCTATTAATTGACTCATACTTGAGTCCCTTTATGTGATAAACATGCACAGCTAATAATCAATAATATGGCTAGTGTGTGTACAGAACAAATAAGAAAAGAAACAAATATTCTCTGTCTGTACTCGCACACGCCAAGCGGAATACAAAGAAGAGCAAATATGTGTTCTTTAAAGCCGAAATCCTTAAAGGTCATTTATATTAATTTTTGACACACTCCGATTACACAAAAAATAACCTTTCCTCTTGTTGCTCAAATGCCCCTGCCACCGTACCTATTCAGTTCAGTATATATACTTATTAAAAACATTTGTTCTCAATCCTAGAATTCACTCTCTCAAAGCTTGGGATTTATGGAAGATGGAAATGGCCCCTCTTCTATTTTCTTAAGTGGTGGCGGCAGTTCCTTCTGCACAACCCCTCTCTCATCCTTTCTGCTTTTCTCACGTATATCGCCCAGGGGAGCCGGGCAGCTCCAAGGCCAGGGACTGTCGCTCAGCCTGCGCTGACACGGGTCCTCCGGAGCAGGCAGGCACTTGTGCCACCCAGCACCCGCCGCTTTCCAGAACATCGGCGCGCCCCGGTTCCTCCCGACAGTGAGAAAAACTCTGCCACGAGCAACCCAAACACTCGCGTGGCATCCCCTGATGCCCGAAGCTAATGACCACCTTTGTTATCTTCAGCCAAGTTCGGTGCAAAACACCGACATTTCCTGTTTTCAAAGGAACCTTTGGCGAGAAGCATCCCACCTTTCAGGCTCCACCCTGCAATCCCAAACACGACTCGTCGCTATTTCCAAACATCGGTTTGCTTTCTCGCCTTCCGCTCCCGGGAACCGATATTCAGAGGTTCGTTTCCCCTGTCCGCGAGCACCTTTCTCCCGGCTCGGCCGGCAGCAGGAGCGGGCTGCAAGGGGCGAGCCCGCGCCCTGCAAACGCCGCGCCCGGCTGGGGCTGCCCCGCGCCCCGGGCGCCGCCCGCAGCTCCCGGCCGGCCCNAAACGCCAAGTCCCCGTAACCTCTCCTTTTCCCCTGTATTTTCACCGCCTACCTTCCTCGTCTGGGTGACTCCGAAAAGCTCATTAAGCCAATTAATCCGACGCTAGGTACGAGTTCAGCATCCCTAGCCCGCCAGCTCTCCCCACCCCAGGTTGCCCGTTTCAGAGCTCTCGCTTTCACACCGCCAGCCGTTTCTCTGCTTGCATCCCCTGGACACGGCAGGGCCTATTGTTCTCCTTTATTTTCCGCAGGGCAGGCTGGCGTTGGTTAAAAACAGTAACACAAAAGCGGTGGAAGCTAGGTGCATCCCCTGGCCCCACGAGAGGGACTGCACCAGCGGCAGCCCCGCCGCAGGAGCAAGCGGGACGCGACCTCTCCGGCAGCGCCCTGATGGAGGCACGGCCAGCCTGGACTCGACCCCGCGGAGCTGCGCTCCCCAAATTCGGTTTCGGTGCAGCCGGGGTGCCCCTGCGGCCCGCACTGCAGCCGCCCGCGATTACCGGCTGCCTTTCGGCTCCTGCTCCGACCCCCGCCCCGAAGAGCACAAGGGGAGCGAAACGAAGTCGCGCCGCGGTGTCACCTCGTCCTCCGAGGGAAACCTTGGGCAGAACAGATGCAGCCCTCCTCCACGCCAGCCTGGCTGAAAACAGGTCTCGGTATAGCCTTGTTTTTAAGACCCGTGTACACGCACCAAGACACAAAGCCGCTGCCACCAGCGACGACACGGCAAATCGGCCGGGGCCGAGCGGCGCGGGTACACTCGCGACCGCGTCCCCGAGCCACTCGCGACCGCGTCCCCGAGCCGCCCGGCGGCCGCCGCGCCCGTGTGCGGCCCAAGGGGCCGGGGCTGCCCGCGGTAGAAGCGGGCTCGCCCCCGGGAAGCAGCCCCGAGGGTTTTGGCTGAGCGGCTCCCCCGTTGCTTTGCTGAGCCAGCGACGGAGCCGACTGCACTGGCCCCGAGGAGCCGGTGCCATGCCGGTCACCCCGGCAAGCAGGGGACAGATCGAGCTGGGTCTCCAGCTGACACCAAGCAGATCCACTGGGATGTTTCATTGCCATTCGGGTAATCTGAGGTATGTTCCATGATTTATGTTCCCCCTTTCTGGATACAAGGAGATGGAAACGACCGCTAACCTCAGGTGCTCTTAGAAAAACACGTAGAGCTCCTGGTGCAAAGCCACTCCAGCACGCTGGCTGCCTTTGGGTCCCCGCTTTCCCAGCATAACGACACGCTGACTTCCCTCTTTGCAGTTCCCCGTTCACCTAGGGCTCGGCCTTAACCGAGAGAAGCAGAGGGGCTGGTACGAGGGGCATGGGCATGCAAATGCTTGCAATAGCCGGAGAAATGGTGCCGGTGCCCCTGCTAACCCGCGGCCCTGCTGGGTGGACGCCAGGGCGCTGCTGCACCACGCCCCGCACCCCTTTCTAAAGGGAACGAGAGGGGGTTTCTACGAAGGGGCCCCCGAGCTTGCTGCCCGCGCCGCAGGGGCAGGCGCGCTCCGCTCGCCCCAGCCGCTCCCGCACACGGGAGCGGAGCCGCCGCCTCCGGGAGCCGCTTCTCTGGGGCTCAGCCACCGAGCCCTCCGCCACCTGTGCGCGCATCAGGCCCCAGGAGGCCCGGGGCCGCCGTGCTGCCGCGGCCGCGGGTTTGTTTTTGGACAGGGTACGGCCGGCCCGACCGGCCCTGCCACCCCAGGGTGGCTGCATCTGCGGTGCGGCATCAGCGCTGCCGCCAGCACCCACCGCTGCGGCCGGAGAAGAGGCTGTCAATGGCAAGGACACAAGCTTCGAGATCGTTTCCCTCCCTCACCGGGCCTGTGAGTTTCGGTTTGAGCGGCACAGCCAGAGCCCAGCCCAGCACCCCCCAAACACGAGGGTATGCGTTGAGATACACGGTATCTCTGCGTTCCCTCCGATTTTTTTATTATCATTATTTCTATTTTATTTTGTTAAAGTTTAACTGACCCTTCTGGTCACCAACTTTCTTTGTGGTTCACTGTAAGGATCGCTCTCCAAGAACAAAAAAGAAATCTCGGAGCTTTGATAGAGACTCTGGATGAAATTAAGAACTTCAAACCCCAGATTTTTGAAAAGAAAAACAGATGTCCTGTTTGTTGAGTATAAATAACTCCGTACGTGGAAANGCCCTTCGTTATCTGGTTGTACCCTTACCCTTTTCCTTTCTTTTTTTCTTTCCTTTTTTTTTTTTTTACGCTGCATTAAATTTTATTTAATGCTGGGTGCATTTAAACTTTAAAAAAAAAAGGGGGGAGGCAGCAAAATATGCGGGTGACAAACCTCTAAATCTTTTCCCCTCCCGAAAGAGAAAGAACCAGGCAGACGGGAAACCCTTCATCTAGATGAAAGCGTTCAATGTGTTTCCTAGCAGACCTGGC